>KI911109.1:212223-474026 GCA_000482085.2 Cladonia metacorallifera KoLRI002260
ATCCACACAGCCTGTTCTTGTAAACGGCACTTTACTCGGTCCAATCTCGCACGGCAGCTACTGCAGATTAGGAATTCCAAAATGAGTGCCACTTCTTGGTTGCCGGAGGTGTCAAAGGGAGTAGGATCTGGGGAGTAGGAATGCCTGGATGCGCTGAGAACTTGGAGTAGTGATACAATTCATCTCTCGCAAGCTCTCCCTCGTGCGGTTCTATCATGTTTGTGCTTTGAACGTGTACCTATCACAGCTTGATACTTATTTACGGCCTTAACATGACTGAACAATTAAAGACTCATTTTATTCATATCACATTCACGGTTCATATGCAAATCATCGCTCCAATGACAGATATGGGCTAGTAGATTGGCTTCAAACAAGTTTCCATGTGCTAAGATAACTATATAGAATGAAGACTAAGCCAGTCAAGTTGTGCCTTGAATCTAACAAAATACTTCGCCACATCCGCAAGCCAAAATACAAAAACGCCACGCTCGTGACTCCAGTATTATCCAGGCATTTGTATCACTGCAAAGTCCAATCATCAAACAGTATACTTATACGTTTAACGAGACAAGCAAACAGAGCCTACACATACCTATATGTAGAAGCTCGCCGATGCCACCCGAATATTTCTTGCCCAGAGTACCCTCCAGCAGGGCCAAATTCGGGTTGTGATTAGTATCAACGACGAAACTGAAGTTCGACGATGCCCCAAGGAAGTGGTACTGGGGAAGGCGAAGGTCATGAGCTATAAGACCCCCAGTGGCGCGTGATGTGGTAGTGGAGGATGCGGAAGACGAGGCTGAGATCAGTCCGAGTCAGGCTCGCGCAGCCTTCACGTCCTGGTGCTTTTGGTTTGATCAAAAAGTAAATGAGAGGGTCGGTTGTCGTCGCAGGGCGCAAGCTCAGTCTCGATTGCTGTAACCTTGTAGTTGCCATTGAACGCGATGATTGATTACCAGTGGATCAGGGTGCCCCGTTTGCGTCAGGCGATCAATCGAACCATTGGTGTGCTCTTATATAACTCACTGACGATCTGGTTACAAATTGATATATAACGAAATGCGAGTCAACGTATCTCAGATTGATTACTCCCTTTTATACTACCCATCCCTGCTGCGCAAATCAACCTGAGTTGCCAGCTGTGAGCCCTATTTCTTCCAAACAGTCGCGACATCATCTTTGCTACGCACTATCCCTCAACCGCCGTGCTGTTGATATCCTTGCCTGGGGAGCCCAACTGCAAACCCTCCATACGCCACACACTAAGCGTCTCCTCCGAGTCCTTCGTATATGGGTGGTCTTGGCCAAGAAGATGCTTCTGCTTTCCAACGCATTCTTCCATAAGCGCGATAGCCTTTTGATCCTCGCCTTTGCCTTTCGCAGTACATGCCAAGTTGTTCATGCTCATTAGCGTATCAGGATGCTCCTCGCCCAATACCTTCTTTCTTATTTCTAATACCTGCACGTTTAGCTCTTCAGCCTCGTTCCAACGTCTCTGATCATTATATACTATAGCCAGATTGGCTATAATTTTTAATATATTAGGATGCTCCTCGCCCAGTACTCTCTTCCCTATTCCTATTACCTGCACCTCTAGCTCTTCAGCCTCGTTCAAGCGTCCCTGATTATTATATACTGTAGCTAGATTGGCTATACTTTTTAATGTACTAGGATGCTCTTCGCCTAGTACTCTCTTCCTTATCTCCGTTACCTGCACCCCTAGCTCTTCAGCCTCGTTCAAGCGTCCCTGTTCCCGATATGTTGAGGCTAGATCGGCCATACTATCTAGTGTTTCAGGATGCTCTTCGCCTAGCACTCTCTTACTTATTGTTATTACCTGCACCCATAGCTCTTCAGCCTCGTTCCAGCGTCCCTGTTCCGCGTATATATGGCTAGGTTGGCCATGCCCCTTAGCGTTTTAGGATGCTCTTCGCCTAGCACTCTCTTACTTATTGTTATTACCTGCACCCATAGCTCTTCAGCCTCGTTCCAGCGTCCCTGTTCCGCGTATATATGGCTAGGTTGGCCATGCCCCTTAGCGTTTTAGGATGCTCTTCGCCTAGCACTCTCTTACTTATTGTTATTACCTGCACCCATAGCTCTTCAGCCTCGTTCCAGCGTCCCTGTTCCCAGTATGCTAAGGCCAGATTGTTTATAGTAGTCAGCATGTCTGGATGCTCCTCGCCCAACACCCTTTTCCTTATCTCCATGACTTGTACATGAAGCTCTTCGGCCTCCTTCCATCGGCCCCCTAAGTCATATGTTAGGCCTACCATATTCATACTGACCAAAGTCTCCTCGTGTTCTTGACCAAGTACTTTCTTCCTCACTTTCATCGCCATTTCGGATAGGTCGACAGCCTCAGTTATACTCCCTTTGCTCCACGCGTACCGTCCCGCTTTATGTAGCAGTGAAGCCCATTCTCTCAAAGACCGTTCTGCCTTTGGCCGTTGTGTAATTGTCGACTTCGCATGGGGAAAGAGGGTCCGGCAGTATGTCCAGTCCTCATACTCTCCGTCCGGGAACTCGGCAGAAAGGTTTTTGATGTAACACTGTTTCCACTGCTCCAGCAGCCCGTTGGCCTCCAACCATTGTCGCGTAGCCAGTTGTACCAACGCATGCATTTCAAACGTCCCAGCTGTGCCGACAGAGATAAATGAGTAATCCCTTAATAAATGCACATCGTCTTCAAATCCGTCATCCTCACTGCATCCTGATAAACTATCTTCGTCCTCCTGCGTCTCCTCCTCCTCCTTCTCCTCTTCCTCCTTCTTTCCCTCCCCCTCCTGACACATGTCGCCCTCTGCTCTATCACCGTAATCACTCGCGGCGCGATTGCGAACGAGAGCTTCAGGGATGCCTTGTCTATCAAAGAAGCTCATCAGCGACAGCAAGTCGGCTGCCGATGGCCGAGCCTCACGGATGTGTTCGAACGAGATCTGCCATGTGATGATAATGGAATTTTGGGCCTGCCAGTCTCTCCGGAGCTGGCCTCCCTCATAATTCAGGAGACTCGTCCTCCTGCGATCGCTTTTTCGGAAGTCTTCGAGATATCGCTGTACGGAACACCGCGGTGCCCTTTGAGAAACGTACGCCGCCGCTTGCACGATGGCAAGCGGCATAAAATTAAGCTCTGCCGCTAACTCCGCAGTATCATCGCCTTGACCGAGCGACCCCAGCTTCTTCTCGAACAGTGTCAGCGCCTGCGCCGGGGTCATCGGTTGCACTACCATGATATCCTTCTCTTCCACCAGCTTCAATGCGACGGCTTGACTCCGACTGGTGACCAGAATCGACCCTTTCTGGCTTTGAGGGAGATATGCTGATATCGGCTGCCGACGTTCACCATCCACGCCGGTCCCTTGTCCTTGCTGGCCAGCGTCTCCAGGCTCGGAGAGGAGATCAGGGTTGTCGACGTTATCAAGGATAAGCAACCACTGCCCACTCTTTCCATCACGTAACCAGTCATGGACAAGTCGGAAGACATTTGCTTTGGGATCTTGCCGCCCGGGAATCTCGACATAATCAGCAACATCCCGAAAGCCCTGCTCCAACCGTGCCATGCTACCAGCATGCACCCATAGCACCCACGTCCCTGGCGATTGTTCTCTGATTCGATAGCCGAGTTCAATAGCGAGCTGCGACTTTCTGGCCTGAAGTCAGTGCTCCAATTCTCTATATTTGCACCTGCTTGTCTCCGCTTACCCGACCCCGCCCAAGCCCACGAGCACCGTCCGAGACGCCGGCAAGGCACATTTTCGACAGAGCTGATCAACGATGCCTCCGCGATCGACGAAATCGGGGTCCCGCCCAAACGGGATGGTCGACGAAGGGCACGGTAATGTCGGCGGCGTCACACTCAGCTTCGACAGTGCTTCTAGGATGCGGTCACCTGTCTCGACATGCCGTGTCGTCTGGTGCAGTACTAAGATATGATTGTTCCCATAGATCTTCTCCAATGCTCGTTGTACTTTATCTTCCTTGGCCAAACTCTTCAACGCCTTCAACGCTCGCTCAAACTTCGAAGCACCATCTGATGGAAGAACCTTAGACAGAGATATTTGTATATCGGACACTTGATTGGAAGTGTCGTCGACGACTGCTTTTAGAGCTTTTGTTACATCATCTGGAAAGCGGCCATCCTCTGCCTGGACCTGGATGTGTTGGAGTGTTGCCATCAACAAAGGTAAACGGGTCGACAGAGAACGAAACGACTCAGGGACCTCTGAAGACTTGGAGCTGAACTCGTGCAGTCGAGAGACGACCTTGGCCGTGAGCTCGACAAGAGAGGCGATTGAGGCAACGAGTCCGATGACGGCAGCTGCTTCAGCCATGACAACAACATGAATGTCTACCTGAATGCCGACGAAAAGAACGAGTACGACATGCGATTAACGTACACAAACAGCGGAGCTAAGCTGCATTTGCGATCAACAAAAAGCTGACACAATGGTTTTTCTGCGGTAGCGATTCAGCCAATGCTCTTCGCCTACTCGCTATCTGACTGTACGCTGGCACTTTCAGCACTCGTCAGAAGAGCCCAGCCACAGGCTTACAAGCCACAGTCAATCTACGTGGGGGTTGCATTGTGCCGCTTTGATTAGAAGATATGGAGTACCAATCAGCATGAGACGTTGCATGAGTACGCGCACAACGGCCGCCACAAGGTCGAATTCTCAATATTCCTGTAGGATATTGATCCTCGGATAAGGGTCATATATGAGTCCCGGCAATGGTACTAGCTTAATGGCGACACTGTGATTCAAGAATGCTATTATGCCTTGGAAAGGGTTCTCGCCCTAAGCCAGGGGGCTGGCGACGACCCGCATGCACAGTAGCATGCCTCAGGGTCGACTGTACAGAGATTGACACGCAAAGTCCTGCTTTACGCTAACTATTTTAGCGGGAGCCCTAATCCTAGCTTTAGACGAGACCCCTAGAGCATGCCCGTGTCTTCGGGGTGCTGTAGGGTCCGAAGCTCGGCTTTTCAATGGGCGTTTTAGGCGAGGGAGCCCTAATTAGGGGTGGCTATGATCTTAGGAGGCCCCTACTACTGGCCCCCAAACCGGTGTTGTCCAGGCACCCCCTCTAGGGACATAATTAATTCTTAGCACGCTAATCCTATTAGCGCAGACAGGACTTTTCGTATCAATCTCTGTAATACAACAAACCTATCGAAATATTGATGTTAATATTTAGGGGTAAACGCTTGATTTATCTAAGCAAGCTATGCTTGTGGCATGGCAGTGAAGAACGACCTTCACTACCATGCTATGGTATGCTTGAAATGCCACGGAATCTTCAACAGTTCACAAAACCAGAGCCACTTGGAATCAAAGTACTCAGCACCTATGATTAGTTCTGCAACGGAATGCTCTCAACCTATGGATAGGGTTTAGTAACATGACTCGAAGTAGGCTTCGGTGCCTGCTGAGGTGCAGCTTACATGTAACACAACACTATGACACGAATACTTAAATGGCAGCCGTGGGAATGAGGTGCTTTTCCCTTCCATAACCCACACATGATCATGACAGAGTAGCCCAGGAATCCAAGAACACAGGAAAATATCATATTAAAATGGCACTCACCAAGCCGTCCTCAACATACACCACCTTTCCCCTTTTCAATGACCTGCTACCAGAACTACGACTAAAGGTATATGAATTCGCACTGGCTTCTCCAAAATTACTTTCTTTTACACGTGAGGATTACCTTCACCAGGGTGAAATATCTGCGTGGAGTCTAAGTATCTTCCAGGGTGTATCACTCCTTCGTTCCTCTTGGAAGACTTACAATGAGGCCCTTCCAGTCTTCTACGCCGTAAATGATTTTCATTTTGACCTCGAAGCAAATTGGGAACATGTGAGCCGTTCGATACGCTTGAGCGACCATATTGCCATGATCAAATCTATCGTGGTAGAAGCGTGGGTCGATGAACGTTGGTTTATACCAGGCGCGAGTCGTGTCAACGAGCTCTTACATTTATTTCCTCGGCTTCACCGCTTTATGTTTGTCGCATTCAGAAGCTATTCATGGATGACATGCCCACCACTGAAATAAATTGCAGAAACACTCGGCGACCTCCGTCACCGTCTCAGGAGTATGGCCATCATGTTTAATTCCGACGACGAGGAGAATCTAAAACGCCTTCGGGATGTAATCGCACCACAAGGTGGGTGGCAGCACGAATGCGGCGGTGAGTGGCATGTCTACAGTATTGGACCATCGGAACAGGCAGGCGTACGGGACATGAATCGGCCAGAAAGCAGGATCGAAGAGTTGTGATAGGCCACTTTGGGTTTCACAGGAGGCCTACTTCGGAGTGGCAAGCCTTCTTGCCTCCGCGCGTATAAGCCTGGTGTCTCCTGACCCTCAATCTTGTCTGCCTAATATCCCGCTGTCTCCCGACCTCTGTCCTTTCCAACTTGCACACTATCCGCATCAATATTGGAAAACCACCATCCAACACTGCTCTCTCCACCATTCTCAGCTATTTTCAACTCTGCACGTTTCAACTACTGTACATTATTTGAATCCGACATTACCCCAGACTCCACAGTTGTATTACCATTAGTAATCGCACGCGGCTCATAGATCCTGCCAACCGATCATCTACGTCGCCGCCTTTCCGCCTCCTAGATCTACCAATAGAGCTACAACGAATTATTTTTGGCTATATACTTTTCACCAAAACCCCGCTTCGCAGACCAACAGAAGTAAGCCGCTATGGTAACGTTGTCATCTTCTTGGGCACCAACATACTTCGGGGTTCGAGCCAAATCTACAATGAAACCCGACCGATCTTCTACCAAGTCAACCATTTTCACTTGGAACAGGCGCTAGAAGATTTCAGCGAAGGGCAGTGCTCCGACGAATACCGCCTCCCGTCAGTCTTTCGCCGGTCTCTACATTTGATGAGACATCTCAGCATAGACCCTATCCAAAAGCTACGATATGGTCAGAAGGGCAATTGGAGAATACTAGTCTGTCTAGAAGATGTTATATTGACTAATACTGGTCCAAATTGGGACGTCCGCTCCCAATCTACGCACACTGGCTCTCCACTTTGGCCCTTTTGCTATTAGATATGTGGAGTCGCCTTGCTTGTTGGCAAAAGCAGACAGTTTGGTCATCTCAACACTCTGCCATCTACGTCAGCCGACTAAGCCTCGTCTACTTCGGTGAACCCACAACCTTAAAAGATCTTCGGTCCAACATCGCGCCACCAGAGGACTGGACTGCGCGGACACTCGAACATTGGCCTGTTACCAAACCTCCAAGTGTCATCAAGGAGATCAACAGTTGGCAAGCACGTCCTGACCTGGACTTGCGAATACGAGTTTGGGATCTTTGTCGTCACCCTGGAGTTCATGCTATGGACCAAGAGTCTTGATTGTACAAGAGCAAGTATAATCTGGGAGCTTGTGGTGGATATGGCTATCATTCGTGCAACCTGCATCTGTCCACTATCATCTATGTTACCATAAACATCCCCGAGAGCTTTCTTATTCCCCAATCCATTACAGTCAATGAATCTTTGCCCCAAATGCCGGGCTAGGTGCGAGTTACCATTTTGCGTTTGTGGTATTGGTCGTACCATATATTTACCACTTCAACACAACATCTTGCCTCGCGTATCTACTCTTCACTTCAGCAGTGTTTTTGCCCACCAATCATCCTCTTCCAATATTGCCTTCTTTATATTCTCACCCATCCGAAATCCATGACCCTCACCTTCCATTAGCACAAGCTTGACATCACCACCATTACTTTCTATGATCTTCATCATGTCGCTTGCCTGATCAGGCGGAACGACCTTGTCCTCTGTACCTTGCAACAATAACACTGGTGCTTTAATGGCATGGGCGTGGAAGAATGGACTCCGTTTTTTCAAAAGCTTTTCTTTCTCAGCATGGCTAGCCCCTTTGGGGAACAACAATCCATCAAGGTAATGGCTCTCAAATTTATGCGTAGTCGCTGACATGGTCTTGAGATCGGCAATACCATACAAGCTCACACCACCAGCCCATATACTCGGGTACCTGCACAGCGATTGCAGCGTTCCATACCCACCCGCGCTTCCACCAGTGACGCCGACTCGGGCTTGGTCAATCTTCCCAGTACTGGCGAGATAAGAAACACAGCTAGCGACATCGTCGATGTCTCTTATGCCCCACTTGCCATCAAGACGTTCCCGATAGGCACGTCCATAGCCACTCGAGCCAGCGTAGTCGACTGAAGCTAAGGCATAGCCGCGAGATGTAAAATACTGCAGAGCCAAGGACAGCCCTGGAGATACATGGCCAGTTGGCCCTCCGTGAAGAAAGATGATAAGAGGTGGAAGGCTGCCAGGTGCAGCATTGTAAATTGGATTTGTTGGAGCCAAATACAAAGCGTGAGAGTGACCGTCTCTGTCATCTCCGTATACAACTGGGAATGAAATATGCTCAGCTGTTGAATAGAAACCATGAGGTATGTCCACATCTGCAGATGTCTTGAGCAGGGTCATCTTGACAGAGTCTTCTACATCGACATGGTAGAGCGCCGGGGGACTTTTAGGTGTACTTCCTATCACGACAAATGCAGTGTCGGAAACACGGCAAAGCGTGCTACCATACAAGGCCGGAATTAACCCTTCAAGGCGAAGATCGGTAAATGTTTCTGACTTGAGATCAATTAAGACGAGGCTCTCTGTGCCATTCTTTGTATAAATGGCCGCCAGCTTGTCTCTGGATAGGCTAACATAGGTGCACCTGAAACCGCTATGTTCAGCTGAGGTCCCTACAACTATCCATGGAGGCACATATCAACTTACATGCCAAGCATCCACTCAGGACCAGCAAATTCGACGTCCGCCAAGCCTCGCAAATTGATATGCCTGGCATTCTCTTGGCCTGGTTCAAGATGATAGAGTTGATAATACCCCGATCTATCACTGGCGAAGAGCAGGCTCCCATCCGGCAACCACCTCGGCTGGCTAATGCTCTCCTTGTCAGGCTCTCCTGCCACCACTTTGGCATCACCAACAGCTCCTCCATCCCATGAAGCAACATATAACAGTGAACCCGTCCACGGCATATCAGGATGATTCCATTGCAACCAACATACCTTATCACCCTCAGGGCCAAACTTCGGATGCGAATAGAAATCCGCTCCAGAAGCGATCGTGTGCACTTTCCTAGACGACGCATCAATAACAACAATACTATTCTCAACAACCTTGTGATGATGATTTTCCCGCACCGCCAAAACCAAACCGCTATCAACAGGGTAAATATCGAAATCCGCATAATAAATCTCGGGATCAGCATCCAAAAGAGCAATACAATCATCCGTCCCCGGCTTCAGCTCATAAACCCCCTTAGTCTCCCAATCCGCAAACACAATTCCCCCACTACTTCCCACTGCAAAAGCCGCACCTCCATACTCATGAACCCCCGTTCTGGCACTATATTCTTTCGGTAGGACATCCACATGCTGCTGCCCATTAGTACTACACTCCACAATACAACAACGACCTTCTTCAGCCGGTCTGCTTTCTAATAAATAGATTTTTCCTGAGGGAGTGTGGGCTCTGACTTCTTGGAAGGAAAGGCTTTTGGCGGAGATGTGGGCTGCGGTTATGGGACTTTTCCATTTGCCGTAGGGTGCGGTGGTGCTGGATGAGTGAGACATTTTTCACGGATTTGGGTACTGAGAGCGGCAGGTACTGATATGAATGCCATGACTCACAATAACTCGTCCCTACCTTAGCGGCGATCATGACGTAATATCGCACTTCTTTTTTACATACGGTTCAGGATGAAAGAATACATAGTAAGTTGGTGATTGAGGCGTTCAAAGCCGCAGACCTGCTTGTTTGCGTAGGTTTTGCAGCGTTCCCGAACGGAAGATACAGCAATCGAAGCTGGACAGGCTCTGGGTTGAATGAATGACAATTTTTGCATGGATTGCTGAGAAGAGTTCATGTCTATTAATCTATCAAGTACAATCTATCCAAGCCAAAATCATCCACAAGCCTCGAAATATATACATCCCATTCACGCCGCCCCCCCAGCCTTCATAAACAATTTCTCCCTCTTCATAAACACCGACAGCACAATCGTCAGCGCCCCAGCCGTAATCCCCAAAATATAAACCCGACTCATCGCATTCACAATAGCATTAAGCACCTTCTCTTGCGTTTCCGCATTCAAACTCTTAATAAATGTCGACCCCGCACCCGCAATCGCAGCCTGAATCTCCTCTACCGGCACTGTAGGCAAGATCAAAGCAATGGATTTACTAGCGCCATTCAGGAACACGGCGTTAGCGATAGCGAGGGCGATGGTTCCGCCGCCGACTTGTGCGCAGGTGATGTAGCCGATAGCGATGGGGATGAGTTCTTCGCCTACGGTAGCTTGAGCTACGGAGAAGGAAGCTTGGACGAATGCTCCGGCACCGATGCCGGCTAGGACGCTGTAGCCGTAGACGGCGGAGGCGGAGGTAGATGATGTGGTTGTGTAGAGGAGGGCTTCGCCTATCACGACGAAGATGCCTGCGAAGAGATACCAGGGGGAATACCAACCTGTTTGGCTCATGATGGCGCCGTTGGCGATGCAGAAGAATACTAGCATGAAGACGTAGGGAAGGAGATGTACTCCTGCTGCTAGGGCGGAGGAGTTGCGCACGAACTGGAAGAAAAGTGGGATGAAATATATGGGGATGAAAGTTGATGTGCTGGCACAAGCCGTGCAGGCGAAAAGGATGAGCATGGTTCTTGATTTGAGGAATTCGAGGGGAAAGATGCGGCGAGTTGGGGTCGTGAGGATGGAGAAGGATTGTTGTAGGCCGAAAAGGATGAAGAGGACGCCTGAAGTGACGAAGAGGCCTATGATGCGGCCGGATGACCAGGCATAGACGACGCCACCAAAGTTGATGGCCATCACGCCGGAGACGAAGGCGCCGAGGATGAGGAGTGCACCCATGTAATCTATCTCCGCAAGGCGTTTGCGTTGGGGGACGCCGGGGCGGGGATCATAGCGAGGGAGTAGGAAGAACCAGGCTGGGCAGAGGGCAGCCCCGATGCAGAGGTTGATGTAGAAGGCCCATCGCCAGCCTGCACTTGAGTCCGTGAATGCACCACCTATGATAGGGCCGAGTACCTGATAGCTATTAGCTGATAGCCTCTCTTGGTGGAGTGATCGCTATTACCGTTCCAGCGCCCCACGTTAGCCCAGTGAAACCGATGTAAGTTGGCCGTTCATGAGGCGTCGTGGTGACGGACAGAAGAGTTAATACACCACAATACATGCCAACACCACCCAGTCCACATAAGGCTCGGCCAAAGATAAGTACGTCCATTGTATTAGCGGCGCCGCAAATGGCAGACCCGGCCTCAAAAAGGAAGACACAGATTAGGTACAGAATCTTCGCATCGAATTGAGCATAGATCTTTCCCCTATTACCCGTGTCAATACATCTTTCGTGCTGTAGAAAGTATTGAGACTCACCAGACAAGGTTTGTTCCAGATGCGGCGACGAGGAACGCTACCGATAGCCAAGGTAACTTGTCGACCTGGCCAAAGCGTTCCACAATTGCCGGCTGAACGTCCGCAACGATCGTGTTATCAAGAGCGAAGAGAAAGGTCGAAATCAGTATCGATATGACGGCCAATACCCATTTGACCCCATGTATATCTCGAGGAGATTTCTCGTCGACAGGAATGATACCCTTTTCGTTAAGAGCGTTATCGCCATGTTCGGAGCTCTGCGAGGAAGCTTGCTGAGAAGAGTCAAGACCTCTTGCCGTATCTGAGGCTTTCTCAGAAGGCACTCCCAACATCTCTCCAAGTGATGGGTTGTCTGTTTCGGATGCCATCGGATGAAGTAAGACTGTTCTATGATGCTTGTAGAGAAGTTAAGGAGAAGTGCTGAGCGCAAAAGGTATGTGCTCAAACAGTATTGAAAAGCGAGTCACTCAATGGCTCTGCTGCAAAAAGTGATGAGTATATCTGCACGCGTAGAGATTGTTATAGCAATTAGGCAACACCGTATTGATATCAAAAGCGGTGTCATAGCGTCAGTGGATTACAAACAAATGTCAAAGTTGCTCAAAGTTGCTCATCTGAGGTAAATCTAGGCAAGGACCGCGAACCTATCACAAACCTCTTGCGGCATTGCCGTGGGATCTTTGTCGCCTTTGATCTCCATTAGTGTATCAGGAATCAGATTTGGAAGGGATTTTGGCCTAGGCGGATGATGGATCTCAGCTGATATGTAAGCGGTAGGGGGATTGCGGAATTAAGAAAGCCAATTGACGGAGCTAGATACACTAAAGAGATGCTTGTAGACCATCGTGTTCATACACGTGTCTTGCCTTCCACCATCCGTGGGGAGGGGATGTGATGTATTGTGTATGCAAAGAGGCAGGTTCCATCTCAAGGGCAGATTTAACGAGCATTAAAGCTCTGCCCTGCGCTCTTCAAAATTTACCGGCTAGTGCAAAGATAGCCATCAATGTAACAAACAGGATTCCATAATCAGGATCAAAGGAAGCATAAGCTGCTACACCTGAGTCAGGCGCGGTATGAGTCACTGCTCAGAGTAAGCGCGACCTAGTACTTTCTGTATCAATGGGTACAAATCCACAAATGATAATGAATGTAAGACTGTAAGCACTAATGAAGACCATTCAAAGGTTGTGATAATACTATTGTGTTTGCTGATTGATAATAGTCAGCCTTACGTGTGTAGGACTTTATGTCCGAAGTCCGCGATTCCGATTGGTCTAATACGCGGTATCCTAAGTCCATCGCTTTGAAGAATGCTGAACGGCAGCTGGTGAGCCCACGACTGCCGTTGAACATTTTCTGGACTGCGATGTATGTGGCCTGGTGGGCATCTGCTGCTCCTGAAGCATTGGCTTATAGACGTGTAGTTCATTGAATATCGTGAGAGGCAACAGTGGACTGCACCACGGTCCATAATAAAGTCGTGTCGACACCGTCATTCGAGCTGATGAGAATATGATATCCGTGGCCATAGGCTATGGATGACCTTTTGCAAATGGTGAGCTATTGATGTCTAAGGATCATCAATTGCACATGCAGGGGATCTCGAGTGACACAAACTGCAAGTGCACTTGGTTGATGGCGTCGAACACGCAGTTGCCTTGGGACTGTCGGTGTCAATTGAGCCGAATGGTTCCTACTAGACAGTAAATAGTAGATAGTACATACAGGGCACGGTCCATAGTGTTTCGAGGAAGGAATTGCGACGGAAGCAAGGATTCGGCCGGGTGATCTTCGGCAAATGTGCTCGAAGCAGCATGAGGTAAGCCAACGCGTCCATAACGCGTCAAGCTTCTACATCTGATTGGCCCTGGGAGTCTCTGGCAGCAAGTTGTGTCTTTCTTCTTGCGTATTCTACAGGTACGCCAGAAGTGGCATATTTGACTCATACCATGCACAGTTTAGAACGTTCCAATGGGACTTGCTACTTCCTACGCTTGCCACTTGGTGAGTCCTCCGCCCTGAAGCTTCCTGAAATCAACTGACCATAGCATTTCAGAGCTACGTGTGAAGATCTATCGCCTCCTTATGGTAGCGAACCCTTGCCTGGCTCTAAGTGGACTGAAGCCAAATACGGACAGCGAGTTGATCAGAGACAGCAGCGATGAGGGTGACTACGGCGATGAGGGAGACTACGACGATGAGGATGACTACGGCGATGAGGGTGATTACGGCGATGAGGGCGACGACAGCGATCCGTTTGCTCGATGCAATCCGTTTGATCCATGCACTTTCGCAGCACTCTTTCCTCATATAGAAATATCTTCAAAAGAACCAGCGAGAAGCCCGGAATGCGAGGCAGGGCGGGACACTGACGAAGGGGGTCCGATCCCGGAAGACAGTGTCTTCTGGAGAGACTGGGAAAGCCCAGAGACGGAGGACGTACCAAATGCGGAGATGGAGAGCGAAGATAATGGGCCAATGAAGAGCGGATTGGCCTTGGCTATTTTAAGGACGTGTCGTCAAGTGTACACCGAAGCATCGCAAGTATTCTACGCCATGACGGAGCTGGTCATAACACCGGAAGACGTGGTGGATCTACACGATGAAGATGAAATCATCGAGAGAAACCCAAGAATGTTCACACGTCCCATTTTCATGCGTCATTACCAGAATACGGACTACGGCATATTTAAAGCCCTCGGTTTGGATTCACTGCTGGATTTTGCCGCATTCATTAGAATTGAAAGGATATGTTTCGACGCCTACTACAATTTCCTTTTTGGTCCTGACTCACCATGTCTGGACGTCTGCAAAGACTTTCACACAGACCCCAACACCGAACCAAGTTTCATCAGCTTTATGAAGAAGACACGGACTGCTGAGAATCTCGTCTCTTTGCTGGCTACTTTGCCTCGCCTTCGCCAGCTGAATTTGAGACTGGTCCTTGAAGTCAAAAACCATAGGGACCTCTCTTCTGATGAGGAAGACGACGAAGTAGGCGGTCTGGACTACATCGAAAAGATGGATGTCGCCAATGAAAGGGCGACAGAGCTATTCATGGAATGTGGTATCCTGAACCCACTTTGCAACCTTTCCAATGTTCAGAACTTCGATCTTCAGGTTCGAACCGAAATTTTAACTTTAGTCGGCTGTGGCGAAACGGATTTTACGGTTCTGAAGCCTAAACACGCGAAGATTGCACAGGACTTAAAGGAGGCAATTGAGCACAATTGGACCGCGAGAAGCAGTATCCATTGATGAATCAGGTCTATTTTGAGAGAGGGAGTTTTTTGGGAGATATTTTGTGGAATCGACTGGTGGGAGTAAGGACTGTAGGTTTCCCATGTGGCTGGAACGCAAACTTCTCGCTGCCCAAGCCCACTTGTCACGACTTATTGGGTGGTGGCAGCAGACCGCCACAACAATCGATTCATACCATCAGTACTGTCCGCTATCTCTCACTTTCTCTTGGTAAACATAACCAGCTCCCGTTGAAGTTTACAAGTGCATAGATCTTGGAGCATACATTCTCGCAATTCATCTTTGGTCTGGATGTGCTTGCGCAAGACCCTAGAAGGTTGACCTTGGATGGCTTGGATTAACAAGGGAGAAGACGATGTACTCAATATTACTAATTTCAGACCCAATCAAGGAAAACCGATGCCCACTAGGGCTCGACTACAAAACACATGTAAGCCGGCATCGGGCCTAGGACTTCCTTAACTATTGCAATGCTGTGCTCCATCGACAAATCCTTGTCTACAGATCCCTTCGGCACCCATGCATTTTTCGCACCAAAGAAGACATACACACACCCCAAAATCCAGTCATCCACAGTGTCCTTTCTCAGAAAGCCTACCTGCAAAATCTCATCAGTCACGATCGATATGCATACCAAGCTATACATACCGTCACCTCAATGCCTTCTCGCTTGATGCAGAACTGCAAATCTTGAAACGAGAGTTGAGGATTTCCAACCCAACTGTGAAAGAAGCAGTCTACACGAGGCCGCGTCATATCGAGCAACTTTTCGAGAGCATCCACGTGGCCCCAATAAAGGGCGGTTACTGCAATATCAGGAATGGTGATAATGTCGTGGAGTGTGCGGCGACTGACACTATGTAGCCAGTAGACACGAGGACATCTTTGCTGTGCGGCGGCGGGTAGGAGGTGGCAATTGACCCATTTGATGTTGGCGCTTTGTGGAATGTTTATGTTTTGCCGGGCAGGCTGAGTGTGGATGCCATTGGCAATGTATTGATGTGGAGGGTCTGCTGGACGTCGTGGTGGTCGAAGCAGATCTTCGAGATCGCGACGGAAATGCGGATCTGGTGTGAGTGGGTCTCGATTTCGATTGAGTCTTGCCCAGATGATAGAGGGATTCACAGAGTGGAGAAGGATCCGGACCATAGTGAATGAATGTAATAGTATGCGATACTTGGTATGCTGATGTTTTATGCTTGATAATTAATATATGTTATTCTTATGAAGATGGTCAAGTAAAAAATCCTCAAGTTGGATTTGGGCTTTTAAGAGGAGGAGGGTATTGAGGTAGTTGCGTTCATGCAGTGAAGTGGGTCTTGCCTTCCTCACATAGCTGTCATGGTGCGATGGGCTCGAACGTGTTCTCTGTCCTTGCAGACGCATCTTAGTAACCTCTAGTTCAATAAAAAGACAGTACTCCTGCATCATTGACTTGCCGATTACTCTTATGTCAAAGTACATTAGCTGATAACATCTTAGTAGTTCGAACTCCAACCTCAACAAGCAAAACCCTAGAGCGTCCGTGATAGAACGAGACTGCCTTAGGATAGAGACATTGAAATCATCTTCAAGGGTCGAGGACAAAGGACTTGAGATCGAAAAGGAGGGTATTCTGTCTAGGTTTGTCAAGACCAGGTAATTGCTGTCAATGAATATAATATGCCTTTTGGCCAAAGCTAGTATGACAGGTTACCTGCCCTGGCCACATGCCCTTTCAGCCAATGAATATTGATGACGGGAATTTCGCGAAATAAAGCATTCGGATCTGAACCCGATCCACCGCAGAGTGCGGATCGCTCAAATCGCATGTTTTGAGGAAGACAAGAAAGGATAGAATATAGAAACGAATATGTGGGCTTCAAAGTTGGCCATTGAAATCTCCAATCGTAAGGTCAAACCCTTGGATTCCACGTTCTTGCGAATACAATCGTCCTGCGCTATCCGTAATTGCTGCGAATGGTCGCGAAGATTGACATATCTTTCACTCACAAAGAAGTTAGGATAAAAGGTAAGGTGGGTTCTGCATGTGATCACGCATGCATCCTTAGAAATCTGTACACGAACGATTGGTGGCTCAGTGACCAGTAAGACCATTACTTACAGCGCTATACCGATGGCTTTAGGGTACTTCTATGTACCTGCGCTGTGGGGTTTCCGACGAAAGTTAAATTGATGGGGGCTCTTTCTTGGCGTCTCTAGCGCCTGACGCGCTACGCGTTTATACACAATGAGCCTTTCCTCAGGTTCACTTTCAGTGCTTCTCAGAGATCTGCATGCATACGAGCGCCTCTGTTCCAACTCGACTCTGATTCGAAGAGCGTTGATCAATATGGGAAAACTCAATTGGCCCACGCTGAGCAGGGAACGCCCAAAAGACGTGTTCGAGCATGCTAATGCGCTCGAACATGATTTCAAAGCACTGCATGAGCATGTGAAAAGGCTGAAGGCAAATAAACGTCATCTAGCCAAGTTACCTTCAGGATTTAGATCAAAGATCTCAAAAGGTGTTTCTCTAGGGTTAATCGAGGCGATTGACAACGAATATTATCCAAACTTCATCTCGGATATCGACAGGGATTTGTTCTGCAAGACATTGCTACAGGCTATCCAAAGCGAGCTGGCCACGGAAGCCCATGATCGGATTCCGCTCCTCGAGTTCGACACCCTCCACGGTTCATATAAAGAGCTCGTGTAAAAGCTCACCTCTTATCTCGCCCTTAACTCACTAAAGAGAGACATAACCCCGGACTCCGAGCTGGAGCAGACCCAAGGTCACGGCAGCAAATTGCCAACATCAGATGCTATCTATCAAGCGGCAATGCCAGAATTTGAGATTGAAGAAGATGGCGTAGACTCGGAGATCGATGAAGACGCACAAGATATCCTAAGAATTTGCCGGACTATCGAAGGTCAAGGCAGCATTCTCAGCCACCAGTTGGAGTTCGTCACGGGATATTTGGAAGATCCAGAAGCTCCTGACTTTGCAGGTGAGCATGGTCGAACTGCAATGGGCAATAATAAAGAGAGGCCCAAAGTTGCACAGGCGGAAGAGAGAGAGGAAAGGCGAGATGGTATGGACAGCGGTGAAGACGGACCCGAAAGTATACAGGGGAAGAGAGTGAGAAAAAGAAAGAGATTCACGACAGCGCCATTATCGGATACCGGGCTTGCAAAGCCGATGCTGTCGACGAATTTTCTGACCTAGAAGATGATTTTAGGGGCGTGGATGCGATGAGAGGCTTTGAATGTGGTGAGAGGCCAAGGAAAAGGAAGAAGAAGTCCGCACACCCACGGAAAGAAGATACTCGCAACATACAGAATGCAGCTACTGTCAGTAACGGTGTCGCCGCTGCATTTTCAAAACTCGTCACCTTTGAAATCAAGCATCAGGCGACAGTGAATCGTCTCGTACTGGCGACGTCGCAAGAGATACTAGACCATCTCTATCGGTCGCTCCAAAAGATCATCGCTCGTGAGAGCCTCCCAGACTTGATTCACCTGTCCGAGCCAAGACTAGTGGAAGACGGAAATGTAATGTTTAGAGCAGACACCGATTTACAAGACCTCTTCAATCCCGCACCAATCAAAGCCTGGAATGCCGAGTTCGAAGCAGGGTTGAGTCCGAAAGTTCTCACCTATAAAATTGTTTGGGATAGTGTTGAAACCAAGAGTATGGATATTGCAACTCGAGAAAGAAAAGCTCAAGTCATTCACGAGCTCGTTGGTTGTAACAAATCTAGACTCTCTTCACTCCACGATAATTTTGATATCATCGAAATTTTCTGGACTCCCCTTAGGGGCTTTAAGCGGTGTACTTCGCTCTGGATTGAGTTCTCCAATAGGCAACTAGCGAACGAGGTTCTGCAAAAAGGGTTCGCATGGTATGGAGCTATCCATAAGGGCCAGGTGGCTTGTGGTGACTCCAGGCTTACTCAATGTAGTAGATGCCAAGTCTACGGGCACTTGGTAGACCAATGCTCTGCGCCGGAATGCTGCGGGAGATGCGCGAAGGCACATCTCACGAAAAATTGCACGTCTCGTCATCAGCAATGCGCTGCATGCGGCGGCCAACACCGAGCAAAAAGTACAAAATGTCCTATAAGGAAAGCCGAACGGAATAAGATTCGATTTGCTACTCCGGAGCCAATTGCCGAGATCCGCGAAGGAGGACCTGTAACGTTGCGATCAGATGTTGAAAACGTGGGAGCTGTGGAAGAGCGAATCTTGCCTTTAACCGCCTCTGGCTCAACCACGTCACCCGAAAACACAGACATCGACAACGACGAGCTTAGATTGGCCAGATGCGGGAAATGTCAAGGCTACGGTCACGTTGCAAGCAAATGCCCGGCTCGATTAAGATGTGGAAAATGTGCACTTCATCACTTTACATGGAAATGTAGCTCGACATTTACACGCTGTGCAGTTTGTAATGGCGACCATATGGCCAACAGCATAATCTGCCCTGCCCGGCCGTTGAAGACAGGGAGTGCTCAGCAGCTACAGAAACCAGAAATACCACACATGCCTCCTCTGCGCACATCGCCTCCAGACCCATACCCCCGGGAGTCTGAAATCAAGATAGAGCCACGTTCACCATCCGTTGGAGCCGTAGTCTGTCCAAACAGGACATCCAAGAAGCGTTCGATGCTAGTGCAGGTTGAGGAATTGATTCAAGTGGTGAACAAGGGGAATAGCCGCGAGATGGCATTAATCAAGGACCAATTGGAGACTCTGGAATTAGCCATGAAGGCAGAAGGCGGCGGCATCTTAGCTACTACGCCTAGAGCTGGGAAACGAAGAGCTCAGGGAGCGCTAATGAGCGGGGCGCTCCAGGAGAGCTTTGGTCCTTCTAAACGTGTCAAAGTCGAGGAATTTCTTAACTCGACGGTCTGTAACTCACAATGATGAGCTCCGGTACCATATTCCCTCGAGTCAGGGGGTTATGAACGGACGATTATGCTGAAATGGTTCACTTTCGGTCTTTCTTACCATGTGGCATTTTGTGACTACCATACAAGCACTGGAGCCATTTGCCATGTGATCATTCGAGTAGATTAGACTCAAATCCGGAGAATGTAACAATGAGCTCTAGATGTATCTAATCAGCATAGGTGATCTTCCAGCCGATCTCAAGTGCGCTTTTCAATGTAAGCCCATCAAGCCCGGTTCAAATTACAAGGGCATGGTAGTCAAGTCGTGTCTTCATTACAATGCCACAGGTATGGCATCTACCGAGCGCGCGTTTTCTTGCGCGTGCACCAAGTACACAATCCCAAGCACAGAGCAGTTCACCTTTTAATTGGCGCTCATATATGCGAACCCGGTCTCTCTGAACGAATTAACGTTCTCCAAGGGACTCCTTCATGGGGTCTGAGAAGCAAAAGTTCGTGATGGTCTTGATAGCCTCAGGTCTGATGATGAGTGCAAAGACTTCGACAAGGTTAATCGCATCTTGCTCAAGACGCGTCCATGAGGGGGCGTGATATTGCGGGTGGCAAGGCACCTAGGAGGATTCAACCAAGGGAGGTAAGCAATGGGTCTGAGCAGGAAAATAGTACAAGAGCAAGTGTCACTGGGAATGTTGTGATACCTCGAAGGTGTGAAAAGCAAGACATAAGCGCGTGGACTTTCGTCTGATGCAGACAACACGGCTCACTGCTTCATATCCGCGCTTACACGTCTAGCAATTAGCAACATACATAACATGCAGGCTGCCTCAAGTGGGTCGTAAGGATTGCAAAGCAAAGGTAAAGTCAGGCAGAGAAAAAATCCCAGTAATGAATAGTCTTGGGGCATCAGTCTGACGCAGCAAGACCACCACAAACAGCTCTTCGATATACTGGCTTTCTCAACCTTGTGTTGAACAGCCTGGAGAACTCGATGAATACTTGTAAGTAGTATGTGGAGGGACTGACGGACGTGACTGTGGATTAGGGGATTTTGACTCTTCATTCCGATACGGATGCTGGAAATGTTTAGAAAGTGACGATGTGATGAATCTGGTGGAGGAAACAGTGTTCCTACCTACCTGACGCTGTATAGAAGCGCACCAAGCGATCGATCCCTGTGGATTTTTTTGGGGGGTTCCCACCGAGCTCAAGCCTATCGATAATTTAGCGCAAACATCATGCCAAGTTCGACCATTGCACTTCTGATTGGAGCATTCTCTTCTTCACTGCGGCCTTTTGATTGCGGAAGCTACATGGTCTACGTCCTCTACTGCTGTCATCATTCTGCCGCCTTCGTTATAGGCTAGAGGCATGCAAGTTCGTTTGTTGCGGGGCAAGCAGCGCTTGCGTATTGTCTATACTAATTGGAGATTGGCCCCAGTGTGGGGGTCAACCCCGCCATCTTCGTACAAATATTCCACCTTATCATCCCCCAGTGGATGCCATGTTGAAAGGCTCGATGCCTTTGGTGATCTCAAGGTCTTGTGCTGACTGCAATCATGACATCGGAAACTAAGCCAACAGTCCTGATCGTTCCTGGTGGGTGCCATGTTCCTCTCCATTACGAGCCACTCACGAAAGTCTTATCCTCCCATGGCTTTCCCTCTGTTGCGCTCAGATTACCCACCGCTGGCGCTTCCCCACCAGACAAAGATCTCCATGATGACATTACCTATATCACGTCCAAGCTTGAGGAATTAGTCGAAAAGGAAGGCAAGGAAGTCATAGTGATTGTCCACTCGTATGGTGGGACACCCGGACCTCCTGCTGCCAGACCATTCGTGAAGAAAGAAAGAGCACAACAAGACAAGAAGGGAGGTGTTATCGGCTTGCTATATATATCTTCGTGGGGCGTGCCGTCAGGCAAATCGACGATGGAGAGTATTGAGGTAGTGAATATTGATTGGATGAAAATTGAGGTTTCAAACCCCAGCTCATTTCGAGTCTTTCATCGGTTAAACCTTCTTCTAGGGTCCAACGGGCTTTCCTTCCGACGGAGCCCACGTCTTTTACAACGACATCCCTCCTGCGGACGCCGACTTCTACGCCTCAAAGCTGGTCACCCATTGCTGGGCTTCTATGAATCAACCAGTGACTGCTGATTGTCGCAACGGAGTCGTACCATCGACATACCTCATCTGCGAGAACGACAATGCAGTCCCTGTACCGATGCAGGAGCAATTGGCGAAGAACATTGGCGAAGGTTGTATTATCGAAAGATGCAGTGCTGGGCATAGCCCCTTCATAAGCCAGCCCGAAGTTGTGACTAAGATCATCACGAGGATGGCAGGAGAGGATATATGAGACCAGATCTTTCATGTCCAGTATGTCAGGCTTTACGTCCACTTCACGGCTCTTGATTCGAGGATTTACTCGAAAATGATGGACCACGCGCAAAGCACTGCATTGAGGTATAATTTCGACCCCCAGCTTCTAGTGTGTTCAGTATGGTTTTCTTCGATCCTCAACATCTTACTTTTCCGTACTTGACGTTATCATCTACTTTCCTTCGCTTCATTAATGACTTCAAGGTGCGAGCCTAAGGCCCAATCAAAAGTTACCAACACAATTCACACGGACCAAATGCGCGGCCCTGTTCCCTCTGAAATACACCACCATTGCCATCTCCTCGCGATTGGTACAATCAAAGGTGACCGCGGTAAGGCCCGCTACCGCTTCTCAGGGCAACTATTCTGGCATTTCGAAATCAAATTCTTGTGTGCTCTGGATTATCTAGCATATTGTGGTAACAAACTCTTGTCTCCAGTGCTAAGTATGAAGAGGACAATACCATCGACCGATGCTCGACAGCTCGCATGTCAAAAGGGCATATGGATTGTGGCGGCCGTGTACCGTGCACCACAATGCGGACCTGTCCCAATTGTCGTTTGTTGCTTGATTACGGTTCATATTTTCGCGGCGTATACTGAATATGGAGTAACGTCGGCAGCGAAGCATGCCAAGGCATTAGGCGGTGAGAGGTGAAGTATATCGAGATTGTTATCCGAAGATGACATGGAGTTCCATAGTCCGTGTAAGAACCTCATTGCTTACATTCGCGTCGTGATTACGAATGCTAAAGCCGGCTATCCTATATTGCCTCGTTTCCCACCGCCGCCTTGATAGTTGCTTACCCAGCAGCGGAAATGTCAGAACCTTAATAGTATTTCCCACACAGTGACGATTTTTGGGCGCCCTGAATTGTTCAAAGAGAACATTGCATCCCACGACGCCTCAATCGAGCGTCAATAACTGACATGAACGATCAAGCTGGCTTTGTTGGGTGCGTCGATCACCAAGAAGTGATGGGTGCCGTTCGAGGATGAGTGACTCTTTTCTCTATGCTCGGTGTTCGGCAATATAAGCACCTAAACGTATTTCAATACCATTTGTCGTATACATGATGACAACGACCGCGCGGACATTCTGACGTGTTATTCGACGATTTCTTCGGCTCTTTTCGGAACCTGGACACTGTACCCCTTCCATAAATCAATTTCCCTGACACTGGCTCGACATCTTGTCTTTCAGGATTTCTCTTTACCAGTATCCATCGCCAAGCCCCATTGCATATCCGACCATGGTCCATCTCTTCAGTCTCATACCTGTTGGCGCCTTCGTAGGTATAGTCATCATGATCCTCCTTTATGTCGCCATCATAGCATGTTTGATTATCTATACGCTGTTGCATTCCAAATTATTCGGACGATCTTCACGTCTGTCAGATGGTCTGATTGAGCATCATGGAAAGCTTGGAAGTGCTGCTGCTAGTCTTTCAAGTGGGTAATGTCGGTGTTTCACAGTCGTCGTCGAGGTGGCTGTTAGGTACAAAGAAATATACATGGCGAGTTTTGCAGATGTTTTTTAGAATGTGAGGAGACTTCCAACACGTCGCTTTTCATTGAGAGTTACTCATGTTGGCATAGGTCACCGTATGGCGGCGACAAGAGGACGAGGTCCGAATCAGACGGTGAAGGATGCCGACTGTTCACCTTTCCTGGATACCCTGTTAGGGCCCTCCCTGCTGTGCGGAATATCTAGTGTGGCACAATAAAGATCGGGCGAATGCCGTGTGGAACACTCAGGCACGGCTGCTTAGTGTATGAAACATAAGGTCAAATATAGACGCCAAGGTGAGGACATTCGAGATTATCCATTTGATATAAGCATCTTCCGCTACTCGCAGTTTAAGCGCAGCGGCAAATGTATGTAATGGAGATAGGATCATCGTAGATGATCGTGTCTGCGCGAAAAAATTGTCAAGCTGCACTTACAGCGGAAGCGGGAATATCTTCGCACGGATCATCTCGCATATATGAAACATGGAAACGCATTCCAATACAACAAGCGCTCACAAGCTCAAACCAATGATGATCGAGAAGAACGTTAATCGCAACTTCCTGTTTGAGTCAATATTCGCTGCGCCCTTCACTATAGTCTCCAGCCAACATCCTCTCGTCATACCAGCTATGGTCAGCCCTTCGATATTCACATCGCTCCTTAACGCCTCCAATGTCGTAACAGTCACTTGTTTTGGCCAGAATGACCCAGGCCGACCCCAACTGCAACCACTCACCTACACAAAATGCAGACAGGCCGTTCAAAACATCCCCATGGGCGAAAAGGCGTTGGCCCCAATCACCTTTAGCCGAAACCCAGACGCGGGCTTTAGGGTTCCGCACTCTTGGAGCTATGGAGATTGTCTCGTAATTGTTGATACGGTGGATGATGATGCCGAGGAGACAACAACGTTTGCAGCGGTGTTCAAGAGAGCTTTTGATCTTGCTGTGGAGTGTGTGATTAAGCCGCCCCATTTTGGTGGGAAAAGTAGGCTTGGAACGGAAGGAATGTTGGATATAGTGATCATCGAGTCGACTGCACGTAAGTCTATGTAACTCACCGAGAAGTTCAAGAGGAGATTGGCGCTGACTAAGGTATCAGCCGTGGATATTACTGGTCTTAGCGTTGCGTAGCAATTGTTTGGGCCTTGCATGTCTCTATACCTGTAGCAATCCGTCCATGGTGAGATCGACTTGCCACGCCGTGCAACGGGGTGCCTGTTCAGACACTTAATGTACTTGGCAGATATTAATGTCCTCTTTAAAGGCTTTTACCACAACCCATTAGTCTGACAGCGCGGCAGCCACGTGGACTGGAGTGTCCCACAGAGGTTTCACCCTTTCTCCCCCCCTGAAGGGACGTCTCTCTAGTAGCGGCTTTGTAGTGCAGAGGTGCCCTCGAGCCGTAATGACTATACTTTAGGGGTTTCAGCAATGAGCCTTCTTTTGTGGAGTTCTGATGCAGCTCTAAGATCAAGTAAAGAATCCACTTATGGATATCGTTTATCCTTGTGATGATCCATTATTTTGCGTGATGTGGTTGAAGAATCCAAATGTGGACTTCTATCAACCTGCTCTGAGAGTCCAATCATTCCAGTCATTAGCATCGGATAACTTAGGTCGCTGTGAAGGACCAAATATATTGCACCAATGGCACGAATTACCTGTTGTTATGTTACCCTCAATCGACAGGCCTAATCCAATACTTAGATGACCCTTCAGTTGTTGTTTTGTCATACTTGCCTCCGCACACTACAATCATGGTAAAGATATGGCAAGGGTGCTGTTAGAGTCTAAAGCTCCACGCTAGAAAAAATGAAGTCGTCACTCTCATTTTGTCCTTTTCTCATAATCCTCCCCCTCGTTACTATCTAATTCACAATTTATTTATTTTAATCCTAACCCCGAAAGACCGCATCATGGCCAAGGTGGAGAACGTGCAAACCATTCAGGTCATAATTGCGTACAAGGCGAAACATATGCAAAAGAAATCCAAATCGAAAAGATACAGAACAAAAAGAACTGGCCCGAAGCAAGCAAGATCAGAGCCAGTCGAACCATGATCCAGCGTCCCCGTCCACGGTGGTGTGCGAGCCAGGAAAGGTACGATAAGCGAATCTTTGGAGCTGTCTCAGATCGGTCGCAAGGAAAAGCATAAATCAAAGTACAAGTCACAGCTATCTAAGGTATTACAGAGTAATCACGTCGAGATGGCTAGATACGTCCAATTGGCGCGCAAAGCTGTAGAAAAGACTGAGACAACCGCTTACACCAAACACATTCGCAGTAGCATTAACAGTGGCATATCCGCAGCATTGAAAGAGGTCCAGATTGTCCAAACGTCGCAGCCAGAGCAATCTATCAAGCAGAAGCTTCATGACAAGGTACTAAAACGCGTTAACGGCAGGTCGCATTTGATACAAATCAGAAGGGCCCTCGTCACGCTCGACAACGCAACCCATCGCAATAAAGCAATACAAACATGGACCTCAAACGAATACCAACCGGTTTGCCACTGGTGAGGCACAAACAAGACATTCCTGATGTTACCCTCCTCCTTAGATCGCAATCAATTTAAGGATCTGAACGATACGAGAAAAGTTCCTTGGAAAGGAACCCCCATGCAGAAACTTAATCGCTGCTTTCCTCCTCCGTGAAATAATCAGCAACCAAACGATTGCATCATGAAACACCTGTGTTTGGCGCTTCTTCAGGTTAAAAATTAGCACCTCTTGATACAATGTTGTCCACCATAATACCGTTGAAGTCTCTATGGCACCCTTACAGAAAGGCACCTGGGTCTGCATCCTAGCATATACTGTCCTGCCATCCAGCCAGGTTCTGACAGAGCTCAATCCCGCACTGGGGATTCTAGACTTTGGTACTCCAAATATCCAGCCTTGGCATCTTCTTTAGTTTTCACTTGGACTCGCAAGCTGTTTATTTCATCAATCTCTTTGGCTCCCATGTTCGCTTTGTCCAGTATTATTCTCATTCTCTAGCTTGCTCCGGTTTCTCTTAGTATTATCCAGTACCAAGTTCTCAATATTGGGGCTATTGCCAAACTTGATTATATATGAGTGAAGCATTAATATTAGACTTCCAGAGCTTGCAGGCGAACGTTGTCATGTCTTCTCATCGCTTGCATTATATCTTGGTTGGAGTTCAGAAAAGCTGCGTGGCTTCGAACCTCAATGGCAGCATCGTTGTTGCCACAGATAAGACCTACCAATGCGGGTCAGTAGGCATACTGCAAGTTGCGGGCGTGCAAGGTATCGACAACGTTATGCAGGTTTGGGATGCAATCCCTAGTGATGGAGTATTGAAGAAAGGGGAGGTTATTCATCAGATATATTGGAGAAGGGAGCGATTGCATAATTTGCATAATTAAACTGAATGGAGATAACATCCGAAAGACCGAGTTATGCGGAATTGTGCCGTGTAGATGCCGACATCGCCGAGTGTAGACGCCGCAAAAAGCGCATCCGTAATACAAGACTGTACATTTTATGCAAGCAGCCAGCGCATTCGACATATTTTGGTGTTACGGCAGTCTTCTATCCTCTTCATGTTGCTAATTGTCTGCGCAATGTATTCGCTACTCCGCAATTACCATTATTGAGACCATTGGGAAGGCCATAGGCAAAGGGCAAGCGATGAATTGACGAATTGTGTGATGAATTAAGCCTGCCACCTTAGCGTCGGCAACTGCCATTGAGCAGGAGGAAGGGGGGAAGGCGTCTGAGCGCGCAATATGAGTAAGCGTGTTATTTCTCTCTATTCTTGCACTGATATTGGCTCCTCTTCTACTCGGAGACGATGGAAACACAGATAGTGCTGACAATAAGTCACCAGGCTCAGAACTGCCTCTGGCGCAAGCCGCGGTGTCAGAGGAACCGATAGACCAACAGAAGAGCAGAGAAAGATTGGCCACTATTGAGGGCCATGATGCAGACGTACCAACGTCAGAAGAGAACTCCTATGTGGCGAGGGGACCATACATACCACATTCGCAAGAGACCTCAACAGCTGCAAGCTTTGCAACGGCTTCGGAGGGTTCAACGCCTCGTGCTACAACCCCCACGAACCTTGAAGAAGCCCGTTCAGCAGACCTTGCGAACCAAGAACCAACTCCGAAGCGATACCAGCCTTCATCGGATGGCCTGGCACCATCAACAATTGCTCAATGGGTAGCGTCGGGTCCAGAGGCAGCGTCGTCGACATTACCCGTAACAAACACCTCAGAACACGACCAACAACTTCCTACAGCCCCGGACACAACAGTACCATCTACTTTTGAACAATCGACCTTTGCAGAAGCTGAGACACCATTGGCATCAACGGAACCTGAAAAGGAAACATCTGTACTAGCAGAACCCAACACAACTTCCACACCTCCGGCAGCTTCTTCTACGTCTGATTACAATGAGCAGAAATCATCAGCAAGCTCAATCCGTGAGAAAGACATCGATTTGGAAGCAGCCGATCGCGGCTCCTCGTCAAGCAAGAAAGAACCAGAAACACAACAAACGGAGGTTGATCCGAACATTGTTGGGTGGGATGGACCTGACGATCCTAACAATCCATACAATTGGACAGGGGGCCTCAAGTGGGGGAATGTTGCTGTCATTTCGTCCATTACCTTCCTAACGTAAGTTAGTTCATTGATGTTGTGTGACAGATTTTCCTAACAAGCTACAGGCCTCTAGCATCCTCCATGTTCGCTCCTGGTGTCCCAGAAGTCATGACGGAATTCCATTCGACAAATACCACCCTTGCGGGCTTCGTGGTCTCCGTGTACGTGCTTGGTTATGCCTTTGGTCCCTTAATCATTGCTCCTCTATCCGAACTCTACGGACGCCTCCCAGTCTACCATGTCTCCAATATACTCTTCGTGGTATTCACCGTCGCATGCGCTGTCGCAAGTAACCTCAATATGCTCATTGGCTTCCGGTTCCTGCAAGGCACCTTTGGATCGACACCCTTGACCATTGGAGGTGGAACGATTGCAGATATGATCGTCCAAGAGAAAAGAGGCGCCGTCATGGCGATCTGGGCCCTAGGTCCTCTCATGGGTCCTGTCATTGGTCCTGTAGCCGGCGGGTATTTATCTCAGGGCAAGGGGTGGCGGTGGGTGTTCTGGGTAATTGCTATGGCTGTGAGTATGTTTCAACAACATAAAACGCCTGTTTCTGACACCGCTAGGCTGGCGTCATAACCATTTCAGCTTTCATTTTCATACGCGAGACATACGCACCCCTACTCCTTGAACGCAAGGCCGCAAGATTACGGAAACAGACGGGCAATCAGAACCTCAAGTCGAAGTTGGCGTCCAACCTCACGGCGGCGGAGCTGTTCAAACTCTCTATCGTACGGCCAATGAAAATGCTCATCTTCTCCCCCATTGTCCTTACATTGTCGCTTTACATGGCCGTTGTTTACGGCTACCTATACCTTCTCTTCACTACGATCACTGAAGTCTACGAAACTCAGTATGGCTTTTCAGCGGGCTCCGTTGGATTAACTTATCTTGGTATTGGCGTCGGATCATTGATCGGCGTAATAACCTTTGGCATTGCAAGCGATCGAATCATGAAGAGACTATCGAAGAATGGCGAGATGAAAGCGGAGTATCGTCTCCCACCAATGATACCTGGGTCCTTCCTGATCCCAATAGGCTGTATGATCATCCGCATGATTTCCTGCCCTTCCACTGACTTTCTTAGTGTTTCTGTATGGTTGGTCAGTAGAGAAGCATGTCTTTTGGATCGTACCAATTCTTGGTACTGGGGGTGGTGAGTAGAGCTCCGCCCTGCTGGGTTGGTCATGTAGCTAACGTCAATCAGTTGGACTTGGTCTTCTGGCTACCTTTGTAAATCTCTTTGCCCGCTCTATTTCCCCTTCCCAACACTAATATTCTCCTACAGATGCCCATCTCCACCTACCTCGTCGACGCTTTCACCACCTACGCCGCCTCTGCCCTCGCAGCAAATACAGTCCTCCGTTCTCTCCTCGGCGCCCTGCTACCCTTGGCTGGTCAGAAAATGTACGCCACACTCGGATACGGATGGGGAAACTCGCTATTGGCATTCATTGCGCTTGCCATGTGCCCGCTTCCAGTAATCTTGTTCAAGTATGGTGAGAGGATAAGGACGAATCCAAGATTTCAACTCAACCTATGATACCTGAGAGAAGGATGCTGTGCAGCACTACGATCTACGAAGATACCCCACATATTTTTGGAGTATTCATAGCATAGCGAAAGGTATTCGTGGTATGAGCGCAATTGCACACTGTCTCCTTTTGCGCTGTGGGCTGGCGCGATGGAAACCGCTTGGGTAATTTTCGGTCTGATAGATAAATCGCCTCATAAGTCCCGCGTCCGCGGACAGACCGACCTCTTGCAGTGATAGTTAGCATGGCTATTGAAGTTCGGATGGTAGAACATCAATCAAGTAGCCAAACGAACGAGCTTCATTGATACTGTGCCAAAGCATTTTGTCCATAGCATACATACACAACAAATACCACTTAATTCCACGTGTACGACCAAGCCCCGCCGCTCCATTGGCTATGCTCGGGAGGCGCGATACCATGGACTGGAATGCTCTTTGACGTGTTTTAAAGAGGAACATCCTTTATCGGATATTGAATTGAAGAATGCAACTCCACATCGATACTTTCACTCTGCAACTATGCTACATATGATATATGCCATTCTTGTTCCCCTCATATAAAGGCGCCCAAGCATATGCCTTGTTTATACAAAGCTCCTACATATGCCATGCGGAACAGCTAACATGGAAATAGACACGACAATAAGCACGACACACGGGCAAGTCACTTCACAGCCACAATCCACGGTCGCAAATGATCTCACGTCGATATTCCGTAGCAACATGCTCAGAAGTCGCCTCATAGCCATCCAACAGCTGGATTCCACGGTCGCGTACTCCCCAAAACGTTGACAAGCTATCGGCCCCTGGCCATATTGTCGAAATTAGAACTATCAACGCTATTTCCAAACACAAATTTAGTGACCAACCCGTGCATACCATTTCCCAATTAACAGCTAGTCGAGTAGTATACAACAAGAGTAGGTAGTAAACCTATCAATATCCTTTACGACCAAATCCTCCTTTCTCATACCATATATCACCGCCTCGCGACTCGGTCCCAGCTAGAAATTTCCTTGCTTCCCCTGAGCGATCTGGTCGAAAACTTGCTTGGCCCGCCTATTTGCAGGAACAAAGGCGGTGAAATGGCACTGAAGGGACTTACTTGCGCGATGGCGATGCCATAACGAGAAGTCGATAATGATGATAAAGCTGGATGGGAGGAGAGGTAGCATATAATCTTCATTTTGAGCTTGCATTGTCGGGTACGCAAAGGACGAGAGGAGATATACTTAAGAAACCGATATTTGGTGTCAATGTTGTACAATATCACATTCGCCACCTATCTAGTGTTACCGCCCTTTTTGGTTTCATCCGCACGACTTCAGAATGGGGGCGAGAGAGGGTGATTGTTTTTGTAGGATTGCTGGGGTTTGGGACTTGAGAAGATAGAGGTGGGGTGGACAGGGTGGAGTTGTAACAATTAGTGATGGGTAGCGAAGGATAGTGGATTTGGACATCGAAAGGGAGAAAGGAGGTTGTTGAGAATTGTACGCTTCACCGCTAAGCGTTCTACCATCCCCAAAAAAAAATTTAAACGGGACAAGGAAAGCGAGTTGGAAGTCTCTGTCTGGAATCAGCTTTGCAGGAGTAAAACAAGAGGTTGACATGAGGGCAACGTACGCATCACCGATTGGCTAGGGTCCCTCGCGGACCATGATGGACGCTTGTCTCAAGCTGTGGTGTCAGCATAGACGATTTTGAGCACAACCATAAAGTGAACCTTGACGTATACTTGATACATCTCCTTAATTGGTCTAAATCTATCATATTTACCATATACTCGCAAGCCACAAGCAAGCCAATTTTTATATACACATCGAATGCGATCTCTTACAGTTTTGCTTTCACTCCTTTCTCCTCTTCCTCTTGTGCCCTGATCTTCAACAATCGTCTTAAGATCTTGCCACTTGCGCTTTTGGGAATCTCATCAACGAACCTCACACCACCTTTCAACCTCTTGTGACTTGCCACCTTTGCTTGCAGCCATGACATGATCTCCTGTGCGCTTTTGGGGCTGCCTTCCACGCCCGGCGCTGGTACAATATACGCCCTTGGCACTTCCGTCGCCTGGTCTTTGTTGTAGATACCAACGACGGCAACGTCGTTGACCATGGGATGGCTGATAAGTAGCCCTTCTAACTCTGCCGGTGGTACTTGAAACCCTTTGTATTTGATTAACTCTTTCACTCGGTCAGTGATGTAAAAATTGCCATCTTTATCCTGATGTCCGACATCGCCTGTCTTGAAGTAGCCATCAGGGGTGAGAGCATTCTTTGTGCCCTCTGGGTTGTTGTGGTAGCCTTTGAAGATATTAGGACCTTTGATCCAGAGTTCGCCAGTCTCTCCAATTGGCAGTTCCTTCTCTTCAGGAGACATGTATTTTGCGGTTTGATTTGGAAGGAGAGTGCCTACAGATCCTATGGTCTTGTTCCACTGGTCCCAAGGCTGAGTGTGCGTCGTAGGGCTTGTTTCACTGAGCCCGTAGCCCTGCTTTATAGGCACCTTCAATCTCTTATATACCGCTTCAACCAACTCCTGTGTCAAAGGCGCAGCCCCCGAGTTGAGCATACGAAGGCTGCTTAGGTCGTATTTGTCAACTATTGGATGCTTGCCGAGGAGTAGTACGACTGGAGGCACAACGTAGGCAAAGGTGATTTTCTGATTCTGGATGATGGAGCAAAATCTTTCGATTTCGAACTTCGGCATGACTACCAAGGTCAGTCCGCTGTAGAGGCTCTGATGTATTAAGCAGGTCAATCCTAGATCCTAATTAGTGTGCAGTGAGAAAGCAACCCAAAGAGAGACGTACCATAGATGTGGTAGAATGGAAGAAACGCCAGTATATTGTCACCCTTGCCATCTGGACCGCCATTCCAGGTCACATTTCCCCCCTCGCCAGCCTTCAACATCAAAATGTTCGATACAATGTTCCTATGACACAGCATAACGCCCTTAGGATGCCCAGTTGTGCCTGAAGAGTACACCAGAAACGCGAGGTCCTCCTCTGGGTCTAGCTTGGTCCTACGATACCTTTGAGTACCCGAGAGCGGCCGTATAGATGTGAAATGTTTGAAGCTGTAAGATTCATCCCTCTCGTCGCCAATAAGTACGATCCTGTCTTCTGGAATATCGGCTTTTTTCGCAGCCTCAACAGCGACCTTGAGGAAGGGTTTCTGTGTAACCAATGCGACTGCGCCAGAGTCCTTCAGCTGAAAAGCCAATTCGTCCGCAGTGTAGCCGGGATTGGCGGGAGATACGATGCCACCAGCCCAGTGAGTGCCCCATATTATGGCTGGCGTGTCGATACAGTTGGGTGTAAACAGCCCCAATACGTCTCCCTTTTTCCATTCCCATTGCGATTTAAGACCTTTGCCGAAGTCAATGGCTGTGCTCTTCACTTGGCGGTAGGTGTAGCATCTGCTGGTATCAGCATCTTTGTAAATGACTTTCACCTCGTCAGTATAATTCCACGGATATCGAGTATCATTGCATACTTTTATCGTCAGGAAATGGCCTGTCATTCCGCTCAAAGAGAAAGGTCCAGAGGTCCACATTTGGAATATCAACTTTGGGATAGAGAGATTCAGTAGGCATTGTGGGTTCGGATTTGTCTGTGGTTATGTGCAGAATAGCCTCGGGAGTATGTAGAAGCACAACAGCAGTGAAAATGACAGCGATTGTGAGCCATGACGACTGACGTTGGCGCAACAGCAGGCGGGGAAAGCTCCACGGGATTGGCAGACTGCCGAGGCAATTGATAAAATATCGCGCTAACCGGATATGGATTTGCCATCCTATCACCATCTGTTTTCATCTTCGTCTGCATAACCTTGAGCCTCACTGTCATTACAATTTGGTATCTAGTGGGCACGAACCGCTACGGTGGTGTGCTTACGGATCAATGGCGTCGTTTCGTGTACCCGCTCTCCGCCATGCTTCTGCAAAAACAGCTTTCCAATACCTGGGAGGCACCCAGCGACGATGGGCCCAGGTTCATGACGTTCGCTTTCTAGTAACACACCGAGAGCCTGACAGGGTGACGGAGAAGTACAAGGCAAAGCTACAGCAGAAGGCCAAACAGTAAGCAGGAACCAATCTCGCGGGAAGCCTATCACTAAATACAAGAGCAGAGAAGGTCTGAAGGACGTCGAGGAGCTGAAGGCGGTCTATCAAGATAAAATCAGGAGCGAACGCAAGAAGGCCTTCGGATCTATTCCTACATCTCCAGCATCTTCTTCTAACTTCCCTCCTCCTCCATCTCCGCCTCACCCATCGCAACACTCAACTACTCCGAGTTCCAGCCCATCCACCCCGCCAGGTCTCAAAACACTCTCTTCATACATTGACATCCCTAAGACACTCCAACTTCCTCAGAAGGAGATAGAGTACATATGGCGTCTTCGTCACGCCTCAGACCCCCAATCGCTTTGCGCAGTCATCCCCAAATCGACCTACAACCGCATCGAGTCCACCGCCCGACAGCACCCGCAATTCATCCTTCCACTGCCGAGGGAAGGTCAGGGCGCCGAGATTCATTTTCTGCAGTGGACGTTTCCAACACCTACGACCACTACAGTTCTGTTCACACACTTGGCTGAATTCAAGCTAAGAGGGGAATATGCACAACCACACACAACTGTGACCCACCATCTGGATCTGGCGGATCCGAAAGGATTAATACTTCTGCAAGGAAGCATAGTGGATGAAAGGGGTATAACAGTAGAAGAAGCCAAATGGCTATTGATGTGTCTACAAAAGTTTTATGGTGGCGGAGACAAAGTGGAGCGGAGGAAGCTACTGGAGCAATTCAGCCATGGTGATGGTGATTTCAAGGTTGAACAATTGCTAGAGGAGGCAGAGAAGATCATATGACCAGTGCTTGGCTGTTGGAGCAATCGTGCACTGTCCGCACCTTCAGCTATCAATGTACCTGGCTAATGGGAGTTGATGGAACCTGATGCATCCGATGCGTGCGCTACCTTGATTTGACAGAAGATGCCGGCCAGCATATAGAAACATATCTGGTCGCAAGAAGAGCATCTGGTTGGAAAAAAGATCATTCTTCACGGTCTGGTATATCAATGCCTGGTTTCCTATCACGAGTGTGCTCTCCCGGGACACCGGAGTCGACCGCTGGATGTACTCAGGTGTCCTCTTTGTCGCCCCTGATGTCAGCTTCGAGCAAGTACAACGGTGCCTATTCGTGCTTGAGGAACGACGTCTGCCCCTCATGTGTTTGTAAGATAACGTCTCTAAATATGACAGGTGTGTGCTGCCGTGGCGGTTAAACAGTCTTCTGCTCTACTGTCTGTCGCGTTACCTAACGCGACCCATACTTGACTCCATGCATTTCTTGTATCTTATGTGGCAGTTTCAGCTCCACTAGATATTTGGGGCCTGGCGAGGATCTAGAAGGGATAACCCCCTTGCTGTACAGCCCAACGGAGCCCCTGAAGCTAGCTACCGGACCAACAGAATCTGATTATTCGTTCAGTGCCCGATTCAAGCTTTACTCAGCCATAAGAATCTACAGTAGGTTTCATATGAAAGCCATGCCAAGCTAGCGCGATGATCACGCCACATATCCGTTCTTAGGGCTACAGTTATGAACATCAGCTAGACAGATAGATGTTGAACATGTTCATCTAATCTACGGCGTCTTTCAATTTCATCAGGCAAGGACAACCTGTAGCCGAAAGCCTGACTGAAGATTGGGTGACTAAAACTCCCAGGGCAAAACAAAGGCATATATCTTTTAGGAGTCCTGAAAAAAACGCAATAGGAGCTTTAAGAAGGGTTTTGAACGAGTTTCTACGATTTCCACCGGTATCCGCTCCCCCGCCAGCTCCTCGTCGCTCAGCTACCCTAGCGATATCAAGCTGTACGACTTACAAGTCAAAAGCCGTATACTGAAGACGACACCCCTAAGTCTTCAATACTGTCAGCATGGCGGAATCCACTTATAGGGCATATGACTTGCCCCTCCACATCACCAAGCTTGAGTCCCCGATTGGCTTTCAGGTATTGAATCGCGCCATGGGGCAGTACCTCATCGCGGCCAACTTTTATTAATGGACCAAGGCCGAGAATAAGGATGCCCCGACAGCGGAAATCCCCGATTTAGCCAATGATGGCAGTAATCAACCTGTGCAGACCGCTGCCCTAGAAGAACAGACGCTTGTTTGGAAGCATGGAAACATGATAGTGTGCAACGCGATAATATCGCGCTTTCGGCCAGCTACTATAGTTACGTTGAATGCGAAAATGAAACCAGTGCCTACAAGCTCTGGAATAGCATCACTGAGGATTGCAAGCCCGCTGGCTTGGAGGCGTTAAATACATTTTATTGACGTCTTATTACCCATTTCTAGGGATCCTGTGAAGATACGGCTAATTATATAAGCCAAGCTAAAAGCATTTATAACGATAGTCTCAGTATTGATCCAAAGCTTCAACTGGTTGTGGACGGTTGTAAGAGGTTTCAGTCCTTACCAACGTAATTCATATTTCCAGACATGCCATTGACCCTCATTTCAACGGGATAGCTTAACTAAATGAACTGTCCCATGACTTCCGTTGAGAATGGTCTTATCCACGATATTGAATATGGCTCGGGTGGGATTATCGCCTGGCAGCAAGCTCAAAAGCTCTGCTGCTTATATTGTGAGAGCCGAAAGGCTAGCTCTCAACGCATCCTAAAAAGCTAGGCCCGTCAAATCCGATCGATTCCCCGATTCCTGCCCTTGCCTCGGAGTCTGAATCATCGAGCTCCGAAACTGATACTGACCGACTAGATCAAAAGATCCAAAGATCTCGGATGAGGCCGTCGAGTTATGGGACGGTTTGACGTAGCTCATAAGAACAAGGAACCTGAGTGGAGATATGATGGCATAACTTGAAGCAAGCAGGTACTTGTTGGCTGTCTCTCAAGATTTGTGTAGGAAAGATACTATAGCAAGGAGAGCATCTCGAAGGTGTTTTACCATAAGACTGCAGGGACATGCAAAAGCAGCGTCCAGTCATGCACTTTCCACTTCACCCTGGTAGAAGTTTTTGTGTCCTCTCAAGCTCATTGCTTTCCTATGTTTGGCCTCCGTTTTCATATTTACCATATCCAACTTCGGCTATAGTCGCCGGTGCCAAAGTCAAGCTCGGATCGGAATGAGCCAACCTCAATAGGGGTTAGGGGATCTTTGTATATTACCTGAAGACGTAGACGGAAATGGGAGGTCATATCGTTTATATAGTCTCACTGTCTATATTGTATGTATACATGCCGTGAGAGCCGGCAATTATATCCTGGGCTGAGGCCACGACGCCACGCTGCGGTACCAGCTTCTGACCTTTGCTGTACAAAAACGCTCATATATCCATAGAAACATCCAGGTCAAGAGTTTTTACCCTAGTTTTTCGTAATTGTCCTCTCCCCTGGAGCCCCATTGACCATCCTGTAGATCTGCTTCAGCACCACAGTATTTGCCGTCATCATAACCGCGCTCAGGATGAACAACCCTATGCGACCATACAACCCAACCATACCAAAGATCGGATATGGCCAGAACCCATTGTGTTTGAAGCATTGCTGCACCCAAGGCCAGTAAATCAGCGCCAGCATGCTACTCAACCCCATGGCACTCGACGTAGATACCGTCCAGGGCGGGCTTAGCAATAGAAAGTCCACTAGCAGCAGAACCTGGGGTATGGCATGAAAGCTAAGGTCGGCGCCCAGGGGTAATTGCGCCCAATCAGGTATGACCAAGTCCCTGTCGATGAGCCTGAGACTCCAATATAGCATGGCGACCAGGACTTCCAACGGTGTAGAACACATCGTGAGGGTGTTCTTGACTTGGAAAAGGACTGGGGATGCTGTGATGTCTGCCAAGGCACCAACTATGAATGAGGCAGTTGCGATTGTGAGGCCGATGATTGTGAGATATTGAAAGTGCCAGCCCCATGAATCATTTATAGGAGTAGGATATTCGATTAGGTAGACGTAGGAGTATGTGAAGGAGGCGAGGCCGAGAAACTAGCAGGGTTAGCTTTGCTCCCATATGTAGCCCAATATGAGGAGAAGGGTGCGCGGTACATGGATTAGAGCAGAAAGGCCATAGAGGGAGGGCGAGGCATATCTCTGAAGGGGATGCTGGAGGCGTGTTCCAGGCATCGCGCCAGTAGTATGTCAGCCAGCAATAAGGAGCCCGTCTCTATTCACAGTGGTATTGTTCAAGTATATCGGGTCATGGCGAAAAGGGATTGCATGGCATTCGGGGATGACAGCATGGTGTGCCTGATGATCTAATCTTATCAATCTGACACGAGTCTTGGCCAGTGCTGAGGCTTGGGGCTTCACGCGAGACCAAAATACTTTCACGACTTCACTTCTCATCCTCAGCTGCTGCAAGCCACTGACGCCGTTCAATTCGCCGTTGCGAACGAGTCGGACATCGGTATAGACGGCCAGCATTGGTGCGTCCCCAGGCCAATTGAAGGCGTCCTTCGTTGGCCCTTCTAGACCACCAACTAATGCACGGCAAACACATTAACACCCTTATCGCTGCCACCATCGCCTCGACCTTCCCTTCCACGAACACCTCTCGTTTTGCTGTTCGAGTCTCGTCCTTTCCCTATACAAGGCGCCCCTCTACGAGGCTTCTAAGACCGCAACATTTACATCGTTTCTCTCCCTGCAGTCTATCTCCGTCAACTTCCCCGCCGAGCGATGGAGACTACCCCACAGACGCGATGAGCATAGTCTAGAGGCCCAGACAGAATTCTCCGAACACTACACGACGCCCCCACGTTGCTTTGTCCAACTACCATTCTCCGACCGACGTATTGCAGCTATATCGAGACCTTCTCCGCCATGCCGAGGCCAAAGAAGCCTGGCAGCGCAGAGCCTAAGAAGCGCAGTCGCAATGGTTGCTGGTAATCATTCAGTGGCCTCGCCCACACCTAAGTCAAAGCCTGACTGATTGAAAATAGGCCTTGTAAAAATAGAAAAATCAAGTGTGGCGAAGAAAGACCCAAATGTCAGAATTGCGAACGCCAAGGAGAAACATGCGATTACAGTATACGCCTCAATTGGGAAGGTCGGTCAAAAAGGAAAACAAGCAACGAGAACCAAACCTCGACCAGTCTCTCAAGTCCATCGTTACACCGAGAAAGTTCCATCTCCACCGTTTCAGATGGCGGCTCTACCATCAGAGGGCAGAGTCCAAATCCGATGGCTAGCTTCATGGATGCGCAATACGGCCGACCCAACTCTGCCGGTTTCTACTCCTCCCAATCCTCACCGTTTAGAGACTCCATTTCCTCTGCACAGCTCTCCAGAATTCGAGACCAGGGTACAGGCCCATATCCATCTCCAGATTCGAGCATTGAAAGCCCTCCGCTGATGAATATACCACACATGCCTTATGGTGGCCACCATCACTCACTATCCAACCCCGAGATGCCTCCTCCTTTCCAGAGCCCACAATTTCAATTTTCCAACAACAATACCATACGGGGAACTCCATCGCCAGCATTTGCAGACCATCGAGCCAAGAAGATAAGGCTGAGTCCATCGCTGGATAAGCAAGACTTCTACACTAAACCTCAGTCTTACGGACCCTCGCAATTTGCTGTGTCTGGAAATCACAATATGGGTCCTCTCATATCACCACCGGCTGCACGATATCAGTCATCCAGCCCTTCAAACGGGACCGCCCGGATCCCTCCTACACCGGCTTCATCATCTGTCGGTTCGGAAGACATACACCAATCCTTGTCAGGCCCTTCTCCACAACCAGTTCCCTCACCACAGCCACCTCCACAGGAGTCTCCAGACTTTCGCCGCTTATCCGTCAAGTCTTTGCTCTCCGATGACTCTCCAGCGGACTCCGGTAGCAGCAGTGAAGGTGCCTTTCCGGGGAAGCTCAACACCACACACTTTAACACACAGAAGACCGTGTATGGTGTTGATCGAGGCTTTGCAGATCTCGACATACCAAGAAACAACGATGCCATAGCGTTGAATGGTATGACACCGAATTTTCTTGAAGCAGATAATGACATGACCGACCACTTCTTTTCTGGATATGGCTTCGGCCTCAACAGCACAGATGGGTTTCAGGAAGGGGCAGGCTACTACGCGAAGCCCGTTACCGTCAGTATATCTAAGTCACTTGAACCATTACCTGAAATGCTTCGAGACAATCCGATGAATCTGCTATACTTCCATCATTTCCTAAATCATACTGCAAGGGTCTTGGTTCCTCATGACTGCTCAGAGAATCCGTTCAAAAGCATCTTGCCACAAAGTGAGTCCTTCCCCAATAGGCATGTCCATCCGCTGGCTAATCTTAGTGCACAGTGGCTGTCCAAGACACGAACCTACTGCACCTACTCCTGGCTTACTCGGCTAGCCACCGCTCACGAGTGCTGAATCACGCTGAGCCAGCCAATCGGATTGCCGAGTGGGTTCAGGATGTTTTTCCCGCCCTCAGAGCGGCCCTCGGAAATCCTGGCGGGCAAATCTCTAACAGCAGCCTGGCCACTGCCATTATGTTGGCTTCGCTCCAAATCCTCAATCCCAATACATTTGAGCACTCGGTACCATGGACGCAACATCTGCACGTAGCTCGACAAATGATCCTGAGCCGTGGTAGAGCAACGGCCGCGCCTCGAAAGGATAAGGTCTTCTACTTTCTCATGCGATGGTTTGCCTACCTCGACGTCCTCGGCAGCCTAAGTGGTGGCAAGTACGACCAGCCTCTGTTCGGCGGAAATTACTGGGCATTAGATCCCGCTGCCGGTGAGCAGGATTATCAAATAGACTGTCTCCTCGGATTCACTAGTCGCCTTGTCACCATACTCGCTGAGATCGCCACCCTCGCCAGAACCTGCGATAGCGAACGTATAGACCCTTCCGGATATGTAAGAACAGACTGGCAACCTTCCCTAGAAGTCATGCACAGAGCAGAAAAGCTGAAGGCGGGCCTAGTGGAGGCGAGAATGCACCACTACCAAGGATGTCCGCATCGAAGAGCGAGCACCCAAATTGAGGACAACTCCTACGCTATCGAGCTCGTCACCACAAACGAGGCGTTCCATCATGCAGGCTTGATACACGTCAATAGACGTATCCTAGGCCGGCCATCTGATGATCCAGAAGTCCAATTCGCCATCCAAGAAATCGTAGTCGCATTACAGCGAGTCCGCAAAGGCGGCACGGCAGAAGGCTGTCTCCTCTTCCCCATGTTCACAGCCGGATGCGATGCCAAGAACCCCACTTTCCGGGAAACCATCATGGAGCGGCTGAAGCGGATGGAAGGGTTGGGTATGAGCCAGGTCAAGAAAGCGAGGGCGCTTATGGAAAAGGTGTGGGAGACTGGGAAGCCGTGGGAGAGTTTGGTGTCGGGGGATTCGTTCTTTGGCTGAGGATGAGGACAGGATATGTTTTGGAATCTCAAGTTATGATATATGATATATGTTGATGGATGGGCTATCCTGACGGATGGATTTGTATGAGGGTTAGCATGGCGTTAGTTGATGCGGCATGAATGTTGATATCGATCGTGTCCAGATACCCAAAATTATATGGTTGTCGCCGATGAGGCTATAAAATAGATTATATTACGATTTGATGACTACTTTTTGGTTTACTGGCAATTATCTCCCGACGCGCTCTTGCTCCTGTGAGTATTTCATATAGATGATCAGGCTCTTCACGCTTCTTTATATTCCCTTGCCCGGGTTGGTTCGTTCCACCGCTAATTGACAATGCTCGGCTAAATCTGCCAACGAACCCCATGCTAATCGCGTCCGAATTTTTGGTATATGACCTTTGTTCCGAGCCGATATATATGCCGAGAGATGACCTAGAAAAGCTCATGAAATTGTCCAATTTGTTGATGTCTGCCCCCGTCAGTAGTACGAAAAAGCGGTTCTGTATCCACTTCACTTACGGTATAAAAGCGTGAATAATCTGCCAACCAATGATTCACACCCAGCCAATAACTCAATGTGCGACCCATGAACTTCTATCCCCTTAACATACCCCCTTCCATCCGAAAAGCCTACGAACCCCTTATCCCACTCATAGATAAATACACGCACCGAAATTAAAGTCTAAAGCTACCCTCTTCATAGCTCGTACATAATTTCTGACTGAATTTTGAAGGCTGGAGATGTCGTAAGAATCGAGCAGGCTTATAGTTGGATGCTAGAGGCGAAAGGGGGTGGACGAGGTGAAGGATATGTATGTATGTAGATCTGCACGCTTTTTCTCGAGAAACGTTATACGTTTGAATATTTATGATGTTTGAGAGCACAACAATGTCTTCGCTTGTGGTTGTTGAGCTGGCAAACGAGTCCTGCAAGTTCATCAATCCAGTGGAAACTACAGCAGAGCAAGCACTAAGCCCTTGTTCCCGATGCGCGGAGCTAATAATAATGGAACTAGTAATGACTCTTGCGGCACATGTAAGCCATATTCGTTGCAATGGACTTGATGCAGATAATGCTGTGATGGTAATTATGCCCCCAAAATGGGGACCTATGGTTTCTTATCCAATCGATTTATCTATACAAAAGGTGCAGGGTTGTGTATCCAACTTTTCAAGGAAAAAACCTTGGGACTTTTAGATGATCAAATATCCTGAACATCAGATATCCAAATCAGAAACCAACCAGCTGCAAAGACAATAATATCCAAATTGAAATCGCTTGACAATTCAAAATGACCAAAACACCACCACATAATATCCAATCAAATTCCATGAGATTCAAATTGTCCAAAACGCATCCAAACATTCATCCCTCATAAAACCGTCTAAATCGTCCCTTTTCACTCCATCCCAACGCCTTCACCACTCTCCAAGTCGTCAAAAGTAAGCTCGGAAATTTCACCGTCCAAAAAGCCAAATATCCCTCTGGCAGCGGACCTACCATTCTCTTCACATAGTCTGGCATATCTTCATAATGATTCTTTTTATTCCTCAATGCGCGAAGCAAGTCCAAAACGCTGTCACCTTTGTACTTCCTTTGCTTCCCCAGAGTGTCTTTGAAAGTGGAAGGTAAGACGCTGAGGAAATCGTAGTGTGTGTGTCTGAGAATGGCATCACTGTGGTCTTCTAAGTAGCCAAGAGCATCTGATGGGTCGTTCTCGCGCTCATTGAATTTCTCGAACTCGAATGCGTCGCTGACATGGCACAGGAACTCCAATCTATCTTCCGCAGGCCAGAAGAATGGATGCGATAGAATGGTAGCGGCATCAGGTCGTTCTTTGGGGTTCTTGCTCAACATAGCACCGACCAAATCCTTGGCTTCCCATTGGTAGTCGCCCATGCAGTCCAGCCCATCAAGACTGTGAAATCCCTTGACGATGTTGGCTTCACGCATGAATTTGCCGTCTTTGTCGAATGGGTGACTGCCCTGGGTAAGGCAGTAATAGAAGACACAGCCGAGGGAGAAGATGTCGATGGCACGAGTTGCACGGCGATTGGTCTGGGAATCGAGCACCAGCGGTTCAGAATTGTTCGTCGTGTCCACCCTCGAAAGTTCGAGGGCAGCGCCTGATGGCGGAAGACTCGGATCATCATCAACCAGCAGTTCAGGGGCTCGCCAGCCAGACGTGCCAGCTGCAAAGGCAGTGGTGGCACGGAAGGAGTTCTGGTCCCCTTCAAGCTTCTTACATAGGCCGAAGTCTGAGATGAGCAGACGTGGAGGCTGGGTCGTTGCAGGGTTGGTCAAGCTGAGCTTGGGGGCGGAGACGAGGATGTTTTGCGGTTTAATATCTCGGTGAACTATTTTGAGGGTGTGAAGATAGAGAAGGCCAGAGGTAATCTGCTTCAGCATGTTCGGTATATCAAGACCGGTGGTTGGGATCAATGAAGGATAGCAATCTGGCTTCTCGATCACATCTTGTAGTGAGGCCGGGCAGAGCTCCAGAGCTATGTAAAGGAATTCGCCAGCTGTCTCCTTGTCGAAGTACCGAATGACGTTGGGATGGTCATCGCTTTCTTGGAGCAGATTGACTTCGTGGGAAGCAATGTCGTAAAATATCTTGAGCATACGCTTGACAGCTACATCTCTGCCACCAAAGGAGCCTTGAAAGACCATCGTTCCATGACCCCCGTAGCCAAGGATCTTTTCGGTATCCACACTTAGATGGCCAATGTTGATAAGCGGTCCATCTATCTCCGTCATGTCACTGCCAATCGGTGGAGAACCCTTGAATTCGATCTGTACTGGTAGTTCCACAGCCTTCTGTGCTACTTCTTCCGCCACTTGGTCGATTCCGTCTTTAGGTTCATGGTTACTGTCGCTCCTATTCTTGGTACGTTTTGCTCCACCTCTTTTGCCACGACGAGCCTTCTTCTTGCCTGGTTGGGGAGACCCCACCTCTTCTAGCTCATCAGGCCCAGGAGATGGCTCTTGTATGCGAACTCCCTTATCATCCTGTTCATGCTCTGAACGTCCGCGATCTTGCAAAGAATTCGCTCGACTCCGCAGCGTGGTCGGTGGTGGCTCGAGGAGGGTATTACTCCTTGATTTTTGGAGAGCTAAGCCATCTCCCTTTCCAATGGTGATCTCTTCGACACTGTCAGATACCAGTGGTGCAAAATCCGTCGTCGGCGCTGTTGCTGTGATCGGCGTGGATGGAACAGAGGTCACTGGGTGTCGTACTGAAGGTATTCTTTGGCGGATCTCCAATCTGCTTCGTATTTCTTTGGAAATCGGGGTCCAGTTGATGTACATAAAGACCGCAAGAAACCCGGCCAGGAGAAGGACTGCGATATCGAAAACATTGTTTGCTGCTGTGTCGATGATCTTGCTGCTACCAGTCAATGACGGCAGTAGGGGCGATTCTTCGTAAATCTCAACGGGCGAGTCATTCGCTGGAAGTGTTTCGGGAGCTGAGATAGTCAGACCACTTCCGTGCCTTGTCTCATACTCGCTCAGAGCATGAACACCAACAAACCCCTCCTGTCGTTGGGCGAGGCTCAAAGATTGCATCGAAGAGGTCATTTCCACCCAGTCGCTGTCATAGCATAACGCAGCTTTTGCTTTACCGGTCACAAGAGGGTAGCTGCTCTCGGACATTGCAAACCATCCCCCAGCTTCTGTATGATTGACGAAAATGCGGTTCTTTGCACTGAACGCATCGTAAATGTCATTGTCAACAGGCCCAATCGGCTGGGGCAACACTATCAGCTGTGGATCTGGCTCATCTGTATGCGAAGGTCGAGCAACATCGAATACTCTTACAACTGGAGACGAGAGCTTTTGGGTGTATGATTTCTGCCTGTCCATCATTTGGCCATAGTCCCATCCAAAGATGCTGCCATCGTGAAGCGGGTACACATATTTGTTGTCCATTGTACTCAGATACTGGCTGTGCAAGTCTCCGTCCCGTGTATTCGGACCCCATTCGGAGTACTTCAAAGTGCAGATTGGCTCGGTCGTATCCCGGTTTTGGATGGTGACAGTATATTCGGTTCGACCAAGGACAAAGGAACCTCTAGAGCCACATTCTTCATCGTCCAAGAAATCCAAGCCCCCTGGCTTTGGGCACCTTGGCTCCTTGCTTAGAGCTCCTCCAGAGCCGAAGACTTTATTGATAGTACCTGTTGTGGCATCCACTGTGTACAATTTCGTCTTCTTTTCCGCATTGTAAACCACAGCAGGGTCCACGCTTTCATAGGGCGACATATCTGCCACCAACTGCTTAACTGTCAAATGCAACTTCTGCAACCCTCCAAGTCCTCCTTGATTGTATATATAAATATCACCATCCCTACTCGGCTCCACAATCCACAAAAAGTCATACTCCGGTTTTCTCTGATCAAGCAAGCTTGTGTTCTGGTGATAGTACGTGGTTTCAACCATTGGCTTATCGACCTGCAGCTCCCACTTTGGAGCTCCCGTCTTCCTATCTCTTGCATGTATAGACCCATCCACGGTCGCCAGAAGTACAAAGTCCTCGACCTCCCAGTCCTGCAGCGAGCGCGCATGAAGCGGCGTGGATAGCCCGGCAGACTTGCCGGACCCTCGTGCGGGCTGGACAGCTCGGACGGCACGGCTTTCACCTGCCAGAGCTAGAGGATCTGTAACATCAGCGCTCGTTTTTCGCTGGTTCAATGTTGTATCTTTTCCATGTCTGTAATTTGTTGTTTCAATCGTACGTTCATTATTTATTTTGGGTGTTGCTGAGTCTGTATGGTGTTCGTTAAGAGCGGATTGCTCATGTGGTGATTCGCGGTGATACACCTGTTCATGCTGCTGGGGTGCAACAAAGAAAGGCCAGAGCAGTAAAGATGTCGCGAACACCGATACCACAGTTCTCCCTGCGCCTGCACGCCGACGCATGATGACGGTGTTCGATCCAGCTCTACTGCCTTGGTAAGATGAAGAGGCATGCAGATTTGATCAATCGTGAATTGAATGGGCCAGGACTACAAGAGACCCTGGGCATTGTCGTAGAGGCAGATAGCACGGGAGAGGGTTCTATGGATGTTAGCTATTTGAATGCTGAGAATGAAGGAATGCAAAGGAAGGTGGTGTGGTAGGAAATGTAAGACGGTTAAGGCACAGCCAGGCAAGGATTCGAATCCGTATGCGCTCAGCCCCAGAATTGCCAGGGATATGCTTAGCTTGCCGCTAATCTAGACATGGTCTAGCGCGGCTCCTGATCTACGCGCGTCCAATCAGAGGGTCAACAGATTGTCTCAAACGCGCGGACAGCGGTTCATCCCGTGTGCTACCAAAGAGAAAACAAAGTGGCAGGCATGGGAGCTTCTTTTGCCCAGGGACAATTCATCACCAAGAAGAGAGATTACCTTACCTAGGTATGACAAAACGGATGACTGGAATGTACTATAGAATGGCAGTGCTCGTAGGTGATCTGACTACAAGCATAGACTACGAATACGGCGAAACGTCCGTGGTTTGCCTGAACGCCCTTGATTCCGCGCGTTCCTTACCTTACATCATACGGTAAGGTAGCTGAAATCGCCCGTGCGGCTTTCTGAAACTCCCATGTCGACAATTCTATGGATCTACTATGAATACAGAGTAATGCATGACTGATCTTGATGACAACGCCGTCGAAATGCTTCATGTGCCCCGCTCAAAACCATGGTGATTCTATTCCGCTAGCATCTACATTCGTTCTCGTTTCCGTGGTGCGCTTCGAATGATATTATCCACCCTTAACAGAAGCTGTGCAAAAGACGGAGATTAGCAAGGACATTACACAGAAAAGGCATCGCATGCGCTCACCTCTGCTGCTTCACTTGCAGACGACACCACAGCCCGCTTCAATTTATAGCTCTCGATCACTCCCAGTTCTGTCATGTCTGCAATGCCTCCTCCTGGTGTAAGAAGATCCAGCCCGGAATTGGTGTTGCCATTGTAGATCTCCTTCTTCAGCCTTGCCACCAAATCGCTGGAATCAAAACCCGCATTATCTGCAAGGATCGTGGGTAGTTGCCTGAGTGCTGCAGCAAATGACTCCACTGCAAGAGCCTTCTTTCCTTCCACTGCTGGTGCTGTTTGCTCGACGGCCTTTGCCATCACCATCTCGGCACAGCCGCCGCCCAGGGTCGTTTTAGGCTCTCGAACAGTCTGCGAAAGTACGGCAAGCGCATCGTGTAGTGATCGCTCAGCTTCATCCAGTAATTGCTCCGTTGCTCCTCGCAATACTATTGTGCATGCTTGTCCAGCAGCAACTCCAGAGAACTTGATGAGAGTGTCTTCACCGATAATGACTTCCTCGATGAGATCGCAGTGGCCCAGCTTCACATGTTCAGGATGATCGAAGGTTGAAGCAATTTCACCTCCTGTAACCAAGGCTAATCGTTCAATTCCGTCAAAGTCTGCATGTTCTATTGACACGATGCCGGCGTCTGAGAAAAGTTGTTCTGGCCAGTTGTAAATTAGCTGTCTGTTGACAAAGCAATTGATACCGTGTGCCTTGATTTTTTCTACTTTGGCCTTCATCTTTTCCCGCTCAGCCTTTTCTAACTCAGCTAGCTTGCCGGTGGACTCGACCTTGACTCTTGCACCAAATATCTTGATCTTATCTGTGTCCATGGCCGTATTGGCAACCAGAATCTTAGCGTTTTCGAGTCTCTTCGGTTGGTTGACGCCTATTTGCTTGTCGAGGATGAACCCTTCGTCAAGATATGAGTCGTTCAACTTGCCACCAGCCTTCTTAATGATCTGTATATGACTGAGGTCTGTAGAGCCTTTCAAACGTAAGACAGCATCGCAGGCTAATTGCGCAAAGTGATTCCGGTCTTGGCTTAGCACCTTGGAGCTCAGTGTAGTCCTTGCTATAGCCATAAGATCTCGTCGAAATGCCTCCCTGTCTTTACTGTGATCGACAGCAACCTCCTCCAAAGCTGACAAGGCCACATTGCTTGCTATTCGATATCCTTCAATGATGGTCTGAGGATGTATCTTTTTCTCCACAAGCTTCTCGGCCTCACGCAGTAATTCTGCCGCCAGGACTGTAACCGATGTCGTCCCATCACCAACTTCGTCATCCTGTACCTTTGATATGTTTACCAAGACCTTGGCTGCAGCATTGTCTAACGCTATGGACTTGAGGATTGTAGCACCGTCGTTCGTGACCATGATTTCACCCGTTGAGCTGGTCAAGTATTGGATAAGTCACTCCGCTTATCTCATATGGACGGTAGGTCACGTACGCTGACTGTAGTATCTTGTCCATACCCTTAGGCCCCAGAGTGCTCTTTACCAAATCACCCACGGCAATGGCACCCACGAAAGCCGAAAGACGCGCATTCTCACCCTTCTCTTCCGTGACCTCGTCTCCGAAAATTTGCGTAGGGTTGAAAGCTGCCTATAGGAGGTTAGTAGATGCTTGTGATTTAATATGGTAGGACCATATACCATGATAAAGGTCTGCTGAACTCTAGAATAAAGAGATTGTTCAACTTTCTGATCACTCGCCAGGATCTGCTGGACGCGATTCAGAATTTCGGGCATTCCAAGTCCGGGTGGCTCCGCTAGTGCCCGCTCCCTAACCGGCCATTTTACCCTCCTGCATGCATGACCGTTGACACACAAGACCTTTCTCCACAACCATCTGACAATTTCTCCACAATGTACCCCACAGGTTCATCGGCACCCAACGGTCAATTCGTTGAGCCTCATGATATTGGTCACAATTCTCCGTATATGCCATTTGACTTTGCAACGAGCGGACTGGTTATTATGCCTGACGTTAAATCTAATACAAGGTACAGTACAATGGAGCCTATATAAACGGCCAATCTCTTCAGTTTCTGTTTTTCTTCTCATCATTATACATAATCGCGGTCTTTTCTTGTATATACCTAGGCATATACCCTTGTACATATTTTCTACCGTTCCAACTGTACATATACGTCATCCAATTTCATTAGCTTCTGAATATACCGCCTTTTGGCATTCAATCCTTGGTCTATCATAATTTTCCCTGCAACTATGACTTCAAACACACTGAAGATTGCTCTCCAAAATCAGACGACGTCGAGCACCGTTTATGCTTATATCACAGGCCAAGCAATCGACAACAATAACGCTCTCTTTCTTCTCCAGTCCGACGGCAAGACCGCCTATTACCCTGCCTCTCCATCATCCACTGGAGCTGCCCTATCCGAGGATTGTGCTATCCCGTTGGGTGTCCCTGGTAACACTGTCACAGTGACAGTGCCCCATCTAGCGGGTAGTCGCATCTGGTTCTCCGTCGATAATCCTCTCACTTTCTTGCTCAACCCTGGTCCCGCTCTCGTTGAACCTTCCGTCACCAATCCTTCAGATCCAAACATCAACATAAGCTGGGTAGTCATCCACTCTTAATAGAGAGTAAGTTGCTAACACACTGAAAGGACTTTTGCGAATTCACCTTCAACACCTCGCAACTGTTCATCAATATCAGCTATGTCGATTTCGTCTCCCTTCCCATTTCTTTGACTTTGACCGACACATCCAACAACACTCAACATGTCGCCGGCATGGCATCCAACGGTCTCGACACCGTATGCTCTGGCTTACAGGCGCAGCAAGCATCGGACAATGCAGGCTGGTCGTCTCTCATTGTGCCCAACCCCAAAGGCGGCAATCTTCGCGCCCTCAACCCTACTCAAGGCATTGTATTCAATAAGAATCTCTTTTCGGGATATTTCCAGCCTTACGTGGACCAAGTCTGGAGTAATTACACGAATAAGGCACTCTCGGTCGACACTCAAGCACAGTGGGGCGTTGCGTCTGGTCAAGTCGATTCCAGCACCAATCTCATAACCTTCGACGGCGTAGGAACATACGCACAACCTGCCGCCTCCGACATCTTCAGCTGCAGCACCGGTCCTTTCGCCAATACTAGCAATATCGAATTGGGTGCCATCACGGCTCGGCTCAGTGCTGGCTTCAACCGCTCTACTTTATTGATCAACAAGGTCCAGCCGAGTGGAAGCGCTAGCAGCTACTATCAAAACTCAATCACAAATCACTATGCACGTATCGTACATGCTGCTAATCTTGATGGGTTGGGATATGCTTTTCCTTACGACGATGTTACACCAAGTGGAGGACAGGACCAGAGCGGAGCACTGCAGAGTGGGAACCCACAGTTGCTTACAGTCGCTGTCGGCGGTGGAAATGCGACTGCGAATTTGACCGTCCAGCAGTGATGCAGCGAGGGTGGAATTTTGGGGTGATTGGGATTGGATCTGGCAACACTCGTTAAGCTCGCTCACTGTTTCATTGTCCATGCTTAGTCACTCGTTTGCACAATCTTTGGAATTAATTGATAAATTCGTGTACATAATTGATCATGCCTTTATATATACTTGCCTCAGCGACCCGGCTGTACATATAACTCTGGTGGAATTCCTACACTTCTCAGATCGATTAAATGAAAGATCAATGTCAGACTGAAGACTTGCAACGTAGGAGTTGATAGAAAGAATGGAGCGCAACTGTGGTAGTTTAGTCGTCGCGTCTTTGCCTATCATACCCCTGCTTTGTTCCAGCCTGCGTCGTCATTGCCGCTTTCGAATCCTGGCGCTTTGCGATCTCAAACAAAGGCTGGCAAAGCCACCTATATTCCCAGCGCATCTCACCATTCGCAACCCGTAACAGATGCAATGGATCGAGTATGGATCAGGAACGCTGGCGACGCTTACAAGGACCAAAGCCAGAGCCACAATCAGAGAGACATTATCACACAATCAGTGATCTCTATTGCCCTGGGTCTCGTTGCCTTCCTCGCTTTCTGTGTGAGCACTCTATGCAATGTCGTTCATTTAGAACACAGCTGATTCGAGCTTTCAGACACTGAGACCAAGATGGACCACGCTATACGCCGCCAGAAAGCGACAGAAGGATGCGGCGGAGATTTTGCCCAACCTTCCAGACACTTTCTTTGGATGGATACCGGTGCTCTATCGCATAAGTGATGACAAAGTACTAAAGTCGGCGGGTTTAGATGCCTACGTCGTAAGTACAGTGTGGCACAAGATCGCCAGCGTCTAATGAAGTTTGCAGTTCTTGTCCTTCTTCAAGATGGCCACCAAATACATTGCAATCACATTCTTCTTTTCACTTGTGGTCATGTTACCAATACACGTACATGATACTGGAGATTATGGGCTACCGAACTCCGGAAACCTCACAAGCAACAGTACAGAGTCTCTGCAGGCCTACGCTCGACCATCAACCCTACTGGGTATTTACGGGAAGAAGGTTGGCAAGGGCGAGGATTCTGCACCGACCGATCTAATGATATGGATGTACGTATTCTTTGTGTACTTCTTCTCCGGATTGGGATTATATCTCATCGTAACGGAGACGAGGAGGATTATCCGAATCCGCCAGGAGTACCTTGGAAGTCAGTCGACGGTTACAGATAGGACGATCAGGCTTTCTGGCATACCTGAAGAGCTACGGTCCGAGGAAATGATCAAAGAGACCATTGAAAACCTAGAGATCGGCAAAGTAGAAAGCGTTCTGCTATGTAAAGACTGGAGAGAACTTGACGATCTCGTTGCTAAACGGATGAGCGTTCTACGGAAATTAGAAGAGGCTTGGACTGTACACTTGGGGCAGCCAATGCATGGCAGCAACCGGGTTGTGCGTCAAAGTTCGAGGGCTGGGCCAACAGAGGACAATGGAGAGGAATCAGGTCTTTTAGAGGGCGAAAGAGAAGACAGTAGTGGCATGGCTGAGCGGCCTAAGACAAGAATTTGGTACGGCTTTCTGAATATGCAAAGTCTGAAAATTGATGCGATCGACTATTACGAAGAGAAGCTTCGCAAACTGGACGAGCAGATCGAATCATCGCGAAAGAAGGTTTTCAAGCCCACCCCTCTGGCTTTTGTTACATTGGATTCCACTGCTGCAGCTGTAAGTGGACGACTCCGTGAACCAATTGTTATGCTGACATCCCATAGCAAATGGCAGTGCAGGCTACCATGGACCCTGAGCCAATGACATTGCTGGCTAAGCCGGCGCCTGCGCCTGCAGATGTAGTATGGCAGAACACCTACCTGCCCAGATCAAGCAGGATGCTACGGGCGTGGTCCATCACTTTAGCCATCGCAGTCCTTACTGTGTTCTGGTCACTCTTGCTTGTTCCTCTTGCTGGATTACTAAGCCTAGAGAACATTCATACCGTTTGGCCGCAGCTTGCAGATGCCCTTGAGAGTCACGAAATCAGTCGCTCACTGATCCAACAAGGTCTGCCTACCTTGCTCATTTCCTTGTTGGGTGTACTCGTGCCATATCTCTATTACTGTAAGGGATCCTTAACCATCTTTGCCACTTTGGCCTAACTATCATATTTAGGGCTCTCAACGCTTCAAGGAATGATTTCACAAGGCGAAGTAGAAATGTCGCTAATATCCAAGAACTTCTTTTTCACTTTCTTCAACCTGTTCGTTGTCTTCACTGTCTTTGGAACAGCGTCCAATGCTACAGGGTATTTCAACCAGATCGGAGATGCCCTCAAGGACACGACAAGCATTGCATATATATTGGCAAGCTCTCTCAAGAATCTGGTTCTCTTTTACATCAACTTGATCATTTTGCAAGGGCTCGGACTGTTTCCGTTCCGACTTCTCGAGTTTGGCAGTGTCACACTGTATCCGATATACCGGATGGGTGCGAAGACCCCACGAGGTATGAGCCTCTATATCAGTATCTGCCAGGGTTCTTAACATGAAGCTGACACACCCTAGACTATGCAGAATTGGTGCAGCCGCCTGTCTTCAGCTATGGCTTCTATCTCCCTCAGACGATACTGATATTCATTATCTGCATAGTTTACAGTGTCTTGCCTGGCTCATGGTTCGTACTATTCTTCGGCTTACTGTATTTCATCATTGGCGGCTTTATCTACAAATATCAACTGCTTTACGCCATGGACCATCGCCGCCACTCTACCGGCCAAGCTTGGCCAATCATCTGCAACCGCGTGGTTATCGGTATCATCGTTTTCCAAATTGCTATGGCAGGAATAGTCGGTCTTAGTCTAGCGATCTACCGGGCCGTCTTGATTGTACCTCTTATCTTCTTCTCAATCTGGTTCATTGTGTTCTACCAAAGGACGTACGCCCCTTTGATGAAGTTCATTGCAATACGAAGCCTCAACCACGATCCGCCTTTTGGTGCTCTACCTGAAGGGGAGTCCAGATACGACAGTGAGACCTCACATGGCAGAGACGTGGATGAAGATTCAGAGACGGGCTTGCGGTATATCAATCCTAGCCTAGTCATGCCATTGGAGGATGTCTGGTTAGCGAAGGATCGTGCGAACGGAGCGCAGCAAAACGGCACACAAGGTGGCGATGGTGAGGAAGTGTAGGACTATTCAGATTAATTGCATTCTGGTTTGCTGTATCACATAGCGAAGGAATTCGTAAAAATTTGGCGTTCGGGATGATATCTCGACTTGTATGCGTTGGCATTGGCATTATACCCCACGAAAGGACATGGCGAGGTTTTAATTATTAGTGTGTTTGAATTGTAAGGCTTGCAAGCGCAAGAGATGTACCGAATCAAAGTGTGATTGGCTTCTGTTTTGCAAAATTTAATGTCGATCACTAACATAGCAGTAGATTCTATGTCCCCGGGCCCGAGAGCCTTTCCGGCTTTTGGTGGAACGCAGGAATTTCAGTGAATGGTCGTAGTTGCCATTTAAAATTATACGCAACGCTGACCAGCGGAACCTTATAAAGCTGCTGCAGGTTGCCTCCTGGCCAACACATATATCTAATACAACGAGCCACTGATCATTTCAGTCCACATTCTTTTGTGCAACAGCCTATAGCTATTGCAGTAGCATCTACTACGTCTTCGCAAATCCTACTCTCTCGGGGAATCGGGGGTCTCAATCGAGAGCTCTCAACCCTTTCCGAAGCGACAGCGGCTCCTCTGGTGACTATCCTAGAAGATCCCTCTGTCCATATTCTTAGCATCGGTCCTTCTGAGCCCTCGAATGTCACCAGCTCTCACAATTATTCATTTCCTCCTAGAACACAATCCGCAATTGCACCACGCGTTCGAGTCGGCCGAAATCAAGCTCGTACTGAGATAATCCGCCAAGTCCCAGCTACTATGTCTGGAGCACTCAATGCACTTGTTGAAGGTGACTCTCCTGTTCGAGCTCAAGCCTCTCCACGCTCTACACCATCCATGTCCGCCGAAAGCAGTTTTTCGATCAACATTTCATCCAAGAAGTCTGAGTCGAACAGTCCGTCAAGCGGTGCCCAAAGTCCCATTAGAGGCCGTACCATCTCTCGTGTGCCATCCACTAACCACGAGAGTGGTCGATCTCGAGCTTCGACCAATTTTGAAGCCAGCGCTCGGTTCTTTGGATTCGACAACACATTTGCTTACCAGCGTCTTCTCAGCAGAGACCTTACAGCCGAACCCGAAGATATCTTCCATACCGGCGTGGAGCCTCTACCTGTTGGGGTCGAACGATTCCGCTCGTCGCTCTCAGAAGAGCTCTATCGAGCCGCAACATGGGAGAATTTGGATGAGTCGATCGACCTAACCAAATTTGGAGATCACAGGGATACCTTTGCTATCCTTGGACTCCGCCATCTCCAGAATCGCCGGGTAGAACTTCCTAGAGAGTTCTGGCAGGGCTTGCTACAATACATCGATTACGAGACCTACTTATCCGTTCGCCTTTCTTGCCGCTGCTGGTCAGCTGCTATATCAAACGCTCGGCCTCTTCACATACCGCCTGCTGCTAACCTTCCGGCAGAGATCTTGGAGAACATCTACAAGAGGCTAGATCCAGTCGACTTCAACTCTGCCAGGCACACATGTCGTGCGTGGATGATTGCTAGCCTAGATGCAAAATTGTTGGGTCTGATGCTGAAGTGCGGTGGTTGGTGGGGAGCTGCACAGGCAGACGTGAAACTACAGAAGTGCGATGGCCAAATTTACCCAGACAAAGTCGACCTGGCGTGGTTGCTTAGCGGACGTCTGGCTACGGAATGCTCTCTACGACCAGATTGGACTGGTAACGGACTCTTCAGAAGCCCTTACGGGTCGCCAGACGGCGAGTATAGCCCCACGATTGGCCTCGTCCGTTCGTCTCAGACAGACTTCTCGGAATTGAGCAATGGCTATGCTCCTATGACCGGCGGTGAGATTGGAGCAGGGCTCCATTTCACTGTCAGCATTTGCAACAAATTCCTGCTGGTCACCGAAGGTTGCATCATCTACATCTACTCTCTCCAAGCTGAATGGCTGCATACCCATCAGCCTGGTGGTTATCTCTCACTCATGACAACAATTGTCTGCCCTCACCGGGTCCTGGCTGTGAGCATGGATACTTCTTCCGACCGCTTCGCCGTTGCTGGACTCCTCGAAGGCCGTCTTGGCCTTGTCTGTGACCTTCATCGTGATTCATCGAATTCCAAACTTCTACCAGGCCCAAGAGCGCTGTCCGAGACAACAAGGGATGCAAAATCTCCGGCATATCGTTCCTACCATTCTAGCGATTATGTCCTGACCGAAGCCACGTCGCCCCATTCACACGGAAACAATAATGCTGAAGACTTGGATCGCCGTGCTATGTATCCCAGTGATCAAGCAATGGCCCGTACAACGGCCGAAGCAACTATACCTGATGTTCATGGCGCCCGTCCCGTTGGAACTTCCTGGACCTTGGACGATCTCTATGCAACTCCGGTCTCATCCGCTCCACAAAACCTACCGACCGTCACCAAAGCCTCCTACATTACGATTGAGAATGGCCCTCAGTCCATCTACCGAAATCTGTGCTCGGCTCAAGACCCTCCTCGAAGCGTGGCAATATGTCCACAACGCAGATGCGTGGCTTTTGGGTGCGCAGCAGGTATTGAACTTCGTTGGGTCGATGCCCTCACCGGTCAAGATCTCAGTCGCTGGTTCCCACTTACTGCACCAAGTGATTTTCTGTATTTCCTCCCGCCAAGGCCTGGGGTGGATTCAGCGAAGAAATTGAGATTGATCAGTAGTACCTGCCACCCGAAGGAGAAGGGCAATCTGCGAAGCAGGTTCCTCCCCGGGGGCAGTGAACGATTAAGCTGGGAGGTATGTTAAGCATTTCTTAACTTATGTCCTTGTTGCTGTTATCCAAGCCCATCATCCTTTTGACGCATGGGCAATACTCTATATTGGAACGGCGATGGCCCAAAGATTGGATACCCGAACTGCTTAAAAATTACTGACTGTGAATCAACCGTGCAGGAGACCCTCAATGACACTGTTGGCTGGGATTGTGAGTGGAAAGGCAGTGCATACTGTGATCACTACCAAGCTGTACCTATTAGTGATGGAGGGAACATAATCTTCACAGATCCCGAAGATGGCTATTTATGCTTGGGGCACGACGCACCTCCAGATATGGGTGCTACGAAGTTAATCAGACGGTACATCTTTGTGGGCCCGAAGGACGCAGAGGGCAATGCTATTGTGCCCAGGACCTATAAAAGCGGAGGAGAGCTACGCTGGGGTATGAGGGTTGTGGTTGAATACGAGGGGCGTCTCTGGTTGTTTGTGGTTCCGCCTGATGAGTTTGCCAATGAAGTGGAGAGAACCAAGAGCGAGAGTGACGAACAGGATGCCGGAGACGGGCCCAAAAAGCCTACATCCACGAGAATCGACGGATTGGAGTTCGGCAGAGTACCTAACCTCGTCGACATCGCAGTAGATTCCACAGGTGGGAATCTTACAGTCTGGGCGTTCACGATGAACGGCATGGCCTACGTATGGCAGCTCGGTGGCGGACCGCAACCGATCTTTAGGCGTATTGTCCTAAATGATGGTACCGTCATTTCCGAAAAAGACCCAGATGGCGACACGTTCATGCACGGCACTTCCAATCCCAGTAGACGCGCAGTCCAATTTGACGGCTCCGTGTCTGCTCACCCTACAATAGCTATGGACTTTGGCGAACAAGACCGCAGCATCGACACAAACAGTGTCATATCTATTATTGATGCAACTTCACAAGAAGATGAGGGCTATACGTCTTGTGGGGCAGCATCCGAAGAGGGAGGAGGCCTCTTCGTCAGCCATGTACCACCAATGTACGGAAGATGGACCGAGGCCGGAGATTGGGTACCTTACATTTGGGGAGCTGATTACGAAGATATTCAGGATGAACTTTTGGAGGAGAATAGGCTAGATCGTGGTAGGTGCGAGGTTGAGATTTTGTCTTCGCATAAGGCAGAGGATCGTAATGGTTTTGGTCGTTGGATGATGGTAACCGCAGACATCGCGCGCTAGCGAGACTTGTATATACCTCACTTTAGGATATGAAGCAGTAGACTTCTAGAATCCGATGAGAAAGTGTGAAAAGCCCAGTGCACGATCAAATTACAAGAACGCATGAATACGGTACATGATGATGGCCTAACAATATCAAAGAAGCGAGCATTCGTCGAACAGAGTTCAAGGATAGATATCTAGACAGAGTCTCCAATAGTCTTCTTACCGAGAATTAGAACCGAGTTAGATGTATGCACACAACAACAGACGCTAGAATTCAAACCCTGAAAACTTCAAGACTCGAGCACCTCCCTACCCAGCTTGACAATATGCACAACTCCAATCTCACGTTTCACGTCTTATATCAAGGTAAACATCCATTCCCACAACATGCCACGAACAGAATCCCAGAATGACGAATCGTTATAGTTAGTCAGTAGGTCTTAGAAAGGAAAGGAACGATGGGGCTGATATTTAGTGTCGGAGTAGTGAAGACGGGCGCTGACGAAGATGATCTCAATGTTAGGTGGGTGGTATAAGGAATTGTTATTATATTTTCGGGATTGGGAACGAAGGCAGAAACCTCAGATATGTTGGGGAGATGGAGATATATAGATTGCACGTTTTGAGATAGTAGAGATGAAAGATTTTAGGTGGGGTTGGATAATACAGGCTAGTATATGACGTGGAATAGCGGTTAAGAGATGCAATGTAGGGGCCTGTCCGTAGAGATCCAGCTCCTCATAAATTGTAATCCCCAACGCCGCGCTCGTGGTATCAAACATTCATATCAAAGAGATAAACAAGACATAAATCATCGCCTTCCCCGCCCCCTCCCCCCTCCCCCTTCCCATCCCTATCCCTATCCCCATCCCAATTTCATCATAATATCCTCCTCCTCAGAAAAACACCACCACCTCCCCCCTATCATTCCTCCTCAACCTCAACCCCCTAAACAACTCCTTCTCCTCATCCCCCTTCTCCAACCCCAATCCCTGCTCCCCTCTCTCCCGATGATACCGCTTAAGCGCTTTATGCATACTATACCCCTGCTCGCTTTCCGGCCCTTTCGTTACGAAAGACATGAATAGCTCAGCGCGGGACTTGTAGACGATGAGTTGCTGATCGTCGTCATGCCGGGTTTGGGGATGGTATTCGATGGCTTTGCGTTTGGGGTGGTCGATGGTTTTTTGTTGTTGTTTGGGATGATGCTCGCTAGTATGGTGGGTATGGTGTTCTGGGCGGTGTTGTTTGCGCGGGCGGGATTCGTCTGACGTGCGGCGTTTGCGGACGCGGACGAGTTGTCCGCTGGCTGTGCGGGAGATGCCGGTTTTGCGGCCACGGTCTTTTTCCTTGGCGACTAGTTGTTTGGGGCGTTTGACGGGGCTGGGAGGGCTGGGGTCGCCGTTGGAGTATTCGGGGCTTGGAGGAAATTTTGATTTGGAGAGGAGGCGGTTGAGGCCGCCTGTGAGGCCGGAGTGCAGGATGGGTGCGGAGGGGGCTTCGACCATGATGATGTCGGCTTCGACGCTTGGGCGGCGGGCTTCTGTTAGGTCGAGCTCTTCGATGTGGAGGCGCTTGCGTTTTTTGTCTGTTGATTTGCGCTCGGGATTCTCGAGGCCGTAGATTGCTTCTGTAGAGGGCTTGTGTTGGTGTTTGGGCGCGGGGGTGAAGTATTCGATTTCTTGTTTATCCTTCTTTACTGGTACGGGCTCTGAGCCGTAGGTGAAACCATGGTTCTCGTACAAGGAATCATCGTCGCCATTTTCTTTCGGATGGTGCACATCCCCAAATATTGAAGGCGCGTTTTTCACCATCTTCATTCCTTCCTTAGGCACAAGCGATGTCGTTGATGCATTCGGTGTATCTCCAGTGACAAGAAAGTCGAAGACATTGATCGGCTCGGCTTTCTCGGACGTAGAGACAGGTGGGTCTGGGGCTGCTGGAGGAGGGTCGACGATAGTGATGGCCTGGCTGCCGGTGTCGGCATCCTCTGCATCTTCAACATATGCTTTGCGCGACTTTTTTGATGTAGCATCCGCTATCTTAACCTTCTTTTTCTCTTCCTTCGACGGCTTCTCTTTGTACAGTGCGCCTTGGTACTTTTGCTCCTCTGAGATACATGACTGGAGATTGGACGAAAAGATTAGCTTGTGTGATTATCCGAGGTAGCGACTAGAGTGGAAGAAGTATAGGAGTGTAGGAAGCCTAAGGGTATCGACATACAGTATGGGCTCTGTATTCGGTCCCTGGAAAATGCGTCATGCAATCTAGGCACGTAAAGGACGAACCACGACATGAGCGGTGATGAGGGTCAAGCTTCTTTTTAGTGAGGACGTCTCCGCAGCCCTGTTATTCGTTGTTTAGTATTAGCATGGCGCGGTCTGTATTGCTGCCCAATAGAGTGGCATGGGTACCTCGCAGGAAAAGGACACCATCGCTGTGATGTGCCGTTGCAGTTGAGAAAGCTGTGATTGCCTTTAGAAGAGTCGGGTCGCTGTACCGGTCATTTGCCTCTTTGTTTGGAGAACCTGGAAGAAGCTGCAGCGAGGAATGTAGGATGTTTACTGATGGACGATGGGCCGTTTGACGTCGTTATTTACTGGCGGGCAAGTCTATTTTTGTGTGCGCCGTGCGCCGGGTGACTGATTTTGCCCTTGGCACACGCGACGACGTAGGACCACCAACACGGTCGAATATCGAATAGGGGTTAGGGGCTACGGTGGCCTTATCAGCCCAACTAATCACACGTCACCAGACAGTTTCATATTTCAATATGTGAAACATCTACCTTTTGCTATTTCTTCTATCTTCAATCCCATACGCCCGGCAGTGAACGAATGAGGGCCATAATAAGTCATCCTCAATTCTAGGTCCAGCACTATAGGGCTATAAGGTAATCTATACAGTAAGGGGGTTAATCCTTCTATCTTGACGACGGAACAAACCATCACCTAACAGGTGCTTATCTCGTTCGTACTTCAACGCTACTCTTGAAAAAAATTATTTCTATCTCATTTGATCAAACCCGAGCCGTCGAATCACATAAGCTCGCTATCTAGCACCGAACAAACAACGACATACCTCTTATGCTAAAGACAATGCTAGACTATCGTCAACAATGGTAGAATAGAGTATCTCTAAATTATACACTCCCTTCGAAACTTCCTCAGTTTCCAATACAACTCTACCACCGCAAAGCCTACCGAAATTGTAAGAATCGCAGAAGAAAGCCGACTGTCGGCATCCCTTATTATGCTTATGGACATCGACAAGCTACAAGGGCCGAACAATTACACACGATGGAAGCGAGACATGCGGGCTCTGCTTGTGCTGGAGGGCCTATGGTCCTACATTGAGACCAAGGCTACTAGGCCGGGCCCACCCGCTACTCCCCAAGAATTAGACGACTGGACCCGTTCTCAGCTCAAGGCCATTACTATACTTAAAAACCGATGCGAGGATGGACCTCGGGCCCTTATCGAGGACCTCGAAAATGCCGCTCAAGCTTGGGAGAAGCTTAAGATATATAAATCCTAGGACTGGGGATTCCTGTATTTAACCTTCAGGCGCTTTGAATCGCTAAGCCTCAGCAGCTGCGACAATGACCCAGAGATCTATGTCAATTGGTTCTTCGAATGCCTGACTATCTTGGATGGCCTATCAGCCGAACCCCAATTTGGTGAGAACTGGAAGACCCACCGCTTCCACGAAGGCCTCCTGCCGGTCTACAGCACCTACGTCCAGCTCTACAACCATTCTCACGATACCTTTACTGAGGATGGTAAACCTAAGTTCACCGTTCTTTACGCAATTGAGCGATTCCTTGATTTTGTCGCTTATTCATCAGTGACCAAAAACTCCAGCGCTCGTCGTCGGTCGATATCTGTGCCAGAGGAATATACCTCTAAGGATATTATAGCCCTTGTAGCTTCTGGCACATCAGAACTTCGCATCCAGAAGGGTGCTCATTCCGGGAATTCGCGTGTTATCGTCCAGGCGGTTAAATATTGCACTCACTGCAAAATGGACTATCACGATATCGACTCCTGCAAGGTGCTACACCCTGAGCTTAGGAGACGGCCTGGGAGGTGACGATAACAGCCGGGGCAGTGGGGGTCGTGGCCGCTGCGGGCGGTAGCCGCGGTGGTGGTGGTGGTGTAAGAAGATATTCCAACACCAACAGGGTTCCGACAGGCGTCTTTGAGAGTTCCCATAGGCGGAAGGCGGAAGGCGGCACATAGATTGGTACGCCACGATTCGGTTTGCCATGATATGGTAGAAACTGTTGGTACGCGATTGAAAGATACAGGAAGCTAAGGCTTTCGCGCTGGCAGAAACATAAGAGTTCGTCTGCGGAGGTGAGTTCGAAGAGTTGCAAACTACTATGAGGGATGATGCAGAAGCGTGGTATGTAAGTTGGCGTATGAGTAAGCATGAAGAAGGGTTATAAAGTAAGACAGAATGGTGCATAATGGCGAAGTATACAGGCAAGAAATTTAGGTCAGAGCTAACCAGGAAATTGGAGCAATACATCTCGATGAGAACAGAGATGTAGACCAGAAGCGTGTAATATGAGCTGGTTTCATGCCATAACACTTGACCTCTGGGAAAAGGTACATCGAGGAGTGCATCAGACTTCGCCAAGGTGAGCACATTTGAGTAGAGCACATTGTACTTATGAACTGTGCATTTCTAGTCAATAGTTTGTTTTTGATCTATGGTAACTTATCAACATTCCCATTCATTTCAACCCCATTCTTCACAGGCTTCCTCTGGAAGTCTGTAGGCTCCTTCACATAATCAAGCCAGCCGAACGTATCCTTTATCTTGCCCTGCTGTATGCCTTTCAGCGTCGTTAAGAGTTTGATGCAAGCTGGACCTGGCTCATCGCCTCCCTCCAAATAAGTGAATTTGGCATCCCTCGATCTCATTGTAATACTTCTGATGGGTACAAGGGCAGCGGCCGTGCCAGCAGCCATAATCTCTGTGAACGAAGGTAATTCCTCATATTTAATCGGCCTGCATTCCACTTTCCAACCGAATGACCTAGCGATCTCTTGTATACTGTCAGACGTGACACTCTTAATCACACTCTTGCTGCTCGGTACCGCCAGCGTATAACTGTCACCTTCTTTCTTCACTCCAATGAAGCCTGAAGTCGAGAACTCATCAATCTCAGTCCTTGTTCTACTATCCAAATGTAGTGTTATTCCAAAACCCTCTTTACTCGCTTTCTCACTCCACTTCAGCACCGGCGCGTAGTTTCCGCCTAGTTTTGCGGATCCGGTCCCTTCCGGTGCAGCTCTGTCGAAGTCTTCTAGCACAAGGGCATCCACTGGATGGATTCCGTGGTAGACGCCAACGGGTAGTACGTAGACACAAAATGTATATTCTTCTGGGGGGTTGAGCCCGAGTTGAGCACAACTGCCAAAAGCGAGGGGCCTTAAGTACATAGATGCGCCAGTCTCATAGGGTGGTACGAATTCAGCGTTGAGCGCGACTGCTAGGTGGCAGCATTTCAAAAAGTGAGATTGCGGGATAGGTGGTACTGAGACGAAGCTGGACGAGTGCGCCATTCGGTCGGCGTTCATTGAAGGCCTGAAGATGGCGATTTGGTTGTCTGGCGTTCTGAAGGATTTTATTCCTTCAAATACTTGCTGTCCATAGTTCAAGCCCGGTGCCATTCCGTGGATTCGGAGATATGGGTCTTCAATGAATTCAGGTTCGGTCCATTGTCCGGTTTTTGTGCTGTAGTGGGATTCAATGTGGCCATTGACTGGGTTGAGCGTCAGTCATGGTTACAGGAAAGATGTATCTGCTATACTTGCCTTCGCGCACCTTGAAGCCCAGGTTCGGCCAATCTGTAGGCTGTTAGTCACACAAAATCCACGGCTCGGGAGTAGAAAGGCATACCAATTGTATTTACGGGTGGGGGTGGGAAAGGCATGTTGGGGGGTAATTCGCAAGCGTATCTCTGCAAAGGATGGGGGAAGAGGATGGGTTTTATTAAGAAGAAGGAAGATGGTGTTGTAAGATTATTCCGGTCAGCAGTGAAGGATTTCTAATTGTCGTGAATTATCGCAAACTGTGCATAAAGTCAAAAGACCCCTGCATAAGCGTGCATACGCGTGCACAAGCGCATATATTGCACATCCCTGCAATTTGCCTCTATGTCTTCTTCAGAAGTTGATGTTTGCTTCTGACCTTCTATGATGCTCGTATCCTGTTCCACGAAAACGACGGGCTTCTAGCATTGACCATGCTTCAATCAGTCCTCACAGCCTACTTAAAAGGACTCACGATCTCCTGAACAGCGACACTCCGCTCTCCGCATCTATCAAGGACTTCCCTTCCAACTACACCCACAATGCCCAGCCAAGGCGCAATCGCCAACCGGCGCTTCCTCGTCCTCCTAATGGTAGCAATCGCTTTCGTCTCAGTAATAAGCTGGGCCCTGTCCTCGCCGCGACCTAACGACTCAACATTCAGCTCCGCACCAATACACAAAGTCAGCGTCAGCGATGACACCTTAAAAGGCGAAGCCATAATGGGAAAAATAGGAAACGAAACCGTGAAAGCCGAGCTCGGGAGGGCAGCTTGGAAACTATTTCATACCACAATGGCGAAGTTCCCAGATAAACCCACGGAGGACGAGCAGACGGCATTGTTCTCATATATACATCTCTTCGCTCGGTTATATCCCTGGTAAACCCTCTTCCCCCCTCTACTACATCACATCCACCATCTACCAAACAATGAATCAAATCACTAACCTCCTCTCCCCCCTCAGCGGCGAATGCGCCTCCCACTTCCGTCTCATCCTCTCCAAATACCCCCCCCAAGTATCCACCCGCTCCACCGCCGCAGCCTGGGCCTGCCACGTCCACAACGAAGTCAACAAATCGCTAAACAAACAGCTCTTCGACTGCTCTAAGATCGGCGATTTCTACGACTGTGGGTGTGCGGATGAGGAGGAGGATGATGGTGGGAAAAAGATAACGAAGAAGGGGAATACGGATAGAATTGATTTACAGGTGGAGAAATCGGGGTAGGGTGGTCTATATGGTGTTTTTGGATGGGGGTTGTGCTGATGTGTAATGCGTTTTTTTAGGCCAACGAGAGGGGGTTGATGGGTTTTGGGGGGGTATCGTTTTTGGCTGGTTTTGCGGATACCCATTGCATTTGAGGGCGTTAGTGTTGGGTTACGGGTAGTGCATTGTGAGAAGGTTACAGGTAGTGTATTGTGTGAGTGGTACAGGTTTGGGTACATGTACCGTAGCATTCGGGATAAAGTACTGTGGTGAAGCATCGAGTTGAATAGTGGGATTGTATCAATATATAGACTAAGGCTTTGGAAAAACGGCTCAAATGGTCAACTCGAGATATTGTAGATGTTTCTAATGCCCAAAGTTTCTTTCATATTAAAGCACACTGCTGTCGAAAGAAAATTGGTCGTCACGCAATTACGCAGCTGTCCACGCTGTACGCGTAATGAAAGCTAGCCCTCAAACCCAGAGCACCAATCAATCAAGCCAAACCTCGTCAGACAGTCTATAAAATCGCATAACTATTGAGGCCTTTGAGCAGTCCCACTATCACCCTCTGAGCTTAAGCAATAGCAGACTCCCATCTTGGTTCTTGCCATGTCACCTGCGTGCAAGTCGATGCTTGATGGTTCGACGGGTTGAGTAATGCATCATTGGAATGTATGTCAAAGATGATCTAGTCAACCAAGGGTTTGTTGGCGCTAAAGGATCACTAAAGTAAAGGTTTCAGATCTATTGTAACAGATGTCCTCCCAACATTTAACCCCCACGTTGCAAAAGGCACTATGCCTCACCGTTAACATGCATTCATATGCTTCTCGATATACATTTTATCCAAACGTTAAGATCAGCGATTGTTTTCAGTTGTCTTGCGAGACTCTTACTCCAGCACTGTATTTGAATGGATCGGTGCTGTGCCGAGTCCTCACAAGGTAAGTCGTGGTAATGCCAATAGCTGGTCAGGCCTCGCGACGCCGTCCGGCGAGAGCGTCTCCTCGTCTTTGAGCTGTCTCTGGAGTGGTTCATGATCCATCTGTCCAGGGCAGAGAGATGGGTAGTCGTGAAACTGGTTCTCTCGACCTTTGTTCATGCTCAGACGATGTGGCGTAGTGTTGTTGCAAACAGAATAGTCTTGAAATCCCACAGGATCATTCAACTTCAGCCCTTCGTTAGGGTGCTATTCATCTTCTCCATGGCCTCGACCTCCTGGATCACTTTGTATTCATCAAAAGTAACAAGCTTCCACTCATCATTCTTCATCACCCAAGTAGAATTCCACTCTGGCTGCCAGTCTTCTTGACCAAGTCCCTGCATGGCTTTCTGCGCATTGACCCTTGCGCTGTATTGCAACGAGGGACCAGGGTGTATGTCCTCGTCAATGGACTGTCCCGGCGCGACTTCGCCCTCGGGATGTAAGATATTAGAGCGAGTGGCCGCAGCCGTGATGACCTGCGGCCAGACCCCGACACAGGCCAAGCCAACCATGTGATCGCAGTACCAGGCAAGTGCGAGATCGATATTGTCGCCAGCATCTTCGAAATGCTTGACAAGTTTGACAGCACCTTGGTAGCTGATGGCGTAAGCAGTTGAACACACACCACCGCGGAGTGAATACACCATGCGAGTTCCCGGCACATGTTGGTCGTCCCCCGGAACTCCACCAAATCTATACTCGTAATCTTCGGGAGGCACCGTGGTATCGTTGAATCGCCAGATACGGCCATCGCCGTAGTTGTAGGAACCGCAGTGGCCCATCCAAATGATGTCCCAATTGTCACCGTAAGGAGAGAGGGTGCCGTCGGGTATACCACCCATCTGTTCTAGCGTCCTGTTGAATGGCCAGTCGACAAGGGCTTTGATGCCTTCGCCCATAGGAGCCATGATGTCTTTGATTCGCATATCCCAGTCTGCGTCGCTTTCCATTATCAGGGCCGATGTGATCTTCTCGGCGGCGATCCTAGGAGTCGTTAGCTCAAAGGTGTTTTAACGCGCATTGGGGGTGTATACTTCTTCCATGTTCGGACATGAGATACCAGACAACCCAGCTCGCCTTCTTTCGGATCGCGCTGTTCACCCCAATGTTTTGGCCAGGCATCCTTGGGTATCTGCTTATCTCTGACAGCATCTAGGATTGTTACATTGATATTCGTTGCATTTGCAGCGTCGAGCAGTGACTGGGCTCGGTCCATTCTGTCTGGGAGGACTAAGGCGTAGACCGCTTGGTACTGGCTTGTGGTCAGCTGAGTGAGCCGGTAACGCCGAGCATACGAAACTCACCCCAAGGGTGGTGTTATAAATGGAATTCGTTAGTGAGGCATTTTTGGTGTCTTCACCATGATAGCTGGACGGCAGGTTCTGGTGCAAGAAAGAGGACCATGAAGCAATGAAAAAGGTAACGCAGAAAAAGATGACAGCTTTCCGAAGGTGAGGGTGAGGTTGCATGATTGGGGCGGATGGGCTTGGATGGCTTGACCACCTAAGGTTTGGTGCGGTTAGGTGTTGTGAATGGCATTAAGTAAATAAAATATTCAAGATAGTTGAGAAAGGAGTGAAAGAGCAGCATATCAGCTCGGATGGAGATGGAATAATATGAGAGAGGCTGAGGTTCAAAATGGAGTCCGGGACAGTTGTTACTTATACAACAAGGGTTTAAGGCGTGAAGAGTATTCGTCAGGCACCCCGCTTACTGCGCCTTACTCAATCTGATTCCGACCCATATTCGAAAATAGGGTAAGTTAGTAAAACAATATAGAATGGGTTAGTTAAACAACATAAAGTACAGTCCGTCTCAAGTCCGTCTCCGGGCGACCCTTGGCATAAAACGCCTCTGAAACAGACCTATCCCGTTGGTCCATCAGCAAAGGATGGGGAAGATACGCTGATGGAGATCATCGGATTCCACGAGAATATAAATATACCTGTCGATGCTGTAGGATTGATGACTTGCGTTCTTCAGCTATCCGTGAAGAGTGAGAGTGGCACAGCTATCCGACTCCTTTTTCTTGTTTAGCTTCACCTGGTTGGTGTTGGCCTCGCTGGAGTCTCTTGGCTCAATTTTGTTGATCCCAACTCGGAATATTTGCGGGTACCTTAGGCAGGGCGCGCTAATTCGGATAGGATCAGTCCTGTTCTCAAGACCCGCAGATACCCTTATGTACAGGTCCAGGTACCCTAAGGCATTAACGTAGCACTCCCAGATCCCATCTTACATCTGGTCTGCCGTTATCCTATATATGCCAGACCTGGCATGACTTGCTAGCCAGGGCCATGCTTACCCGAATAGTGGCATGATGCTTTTTATCACTAATCGGACGACCCTCTTTCATTAGGCATTTCACACGAGCGCTTCTACACCTCCCAACTTCCTCTTCTGTCCTTCACCTGCGTCATTCAGCATCTGCACAACTCCCACCATGCTCTTCTTTCCTAAAAAGGGGTTTCCCTCCAAGCTCTCGCTTTCTATAATCTCATGTCTTAGTACGTTGCCCGTCGCAGAGGAGAAGTTGCACGGCTACGTGACTGAGAGCTTTTGCAGTCCTCACGCAACATGTCTGCTCCTTCCATCAACTGCCCCTCTTTTCTCAGCATGTATGTCTTTCTCACGTCGTGCGTCCAACCTGCACTCTCCTTGTGGTTCCCTGACCTCTGGGCACGTCAGGCTCCTGCTGCCGGTCCTCTTGTCGACTTTCAGGTGTACGAGCCGGTGTTGACACCGTCTGGTGCAAGCGACCAATATGGATGCATTTACACTAAGGAGCTCATGAGCTACGAGTTCGCCAACAGCTACGGCACCCCATTTGTTGGTGTGTCTTTCTTACTCCTGCGAAGAATCTCTTGGCTGAGGATTTCCGCCAGGTGATTACACGCCACCCCCTTGTCCTTTCAACCGGGTGACAATGAACTTCACCGTCACCTCTCAAGGACGCCAGTTCGATCGTCTTGGTCTGATGTACCTTGGAGATATTGAAGTTTTCCGCACGTCAACAGCTGAACCAACGGCCAACGGAATTGTCTGGACATACATCAAAGAGATGGAACAATACAATGCTTTATGGGGGACAGCCCAGAAGATTATCTTCGACCTTGGAAACTTGGTCGACAGCACATATACAGGGCCTTACTTTACCACATTGACCGCCACATTCTTCACAGTGCCGGGCTCGCAACCCACGGCAGATACCATCTTGCCTATATCAGCCGAGCAGTCAGCAGTCAACATGGGAAGTGCGTTCACAGTACCTAGTCAGAACGCTTCAATATCTTACGGATTTCCTCAGAATGTGGAAAGAGCGGTCATATCCTTATCTGCTTGTGGGCAAATCGACGAGGAGTTTTGGTACACCAACGCATTTTCGTCTGAAGTCAATACTTTCGAGTCTACGGCTGGAACACTATACGGTTATGGGCCGTTTCGTGAGGTCCAGCTTCTGATTGACGGTCAACTTGCCGGCGTTTCTTGGCCCTTTCCAATCATCTTTACTGGGGGTATCGTTCCAGGGTTTTGGCGGCCTATTGTGGGCATCGACGCGTTTGACCTTCGACAGCACGAAATAGATGTCACCCCATGGCTACCTTTACTATGTGATGGTGCCTCTCATACTTTTGAGATTAGGGTAGCCGGTTTGAACGACGATGGGGCCGGTCACGCGACGCTTTCCGAAACAGTTGGCTCGTATTGGGTTGTAACAGGTACAATATTCTTGTTCTTGGGAGCTGATGGATCTATAACGACTGGATCCGAACCAAGCATCTATGCACCACCGCCAGAAGTCCAGATTTCCTCATCTCTCACCACTAACTCCACAGGTGCGAACGAGACCCTAGACTACATGACTACCATCACCCGCTCCCTTTCCATCAGCTCCACAATCAAGACCTCCAGCGGCTCCACGCGCGCAAAATGGACACAATCACTTTCCTACTCCAATTTCAACGCGCTAATAGTCCAAGGCTCCATTCAATACACTTCCCAGAATACTTCCGGCACAGACACGTCCTCAAGCACCTACACCAACACCTACGCCTACCCGATCACCGTAAACTCTTCTTTCTCTGTCTCCCCAGCTGGCAACATAGGTATCAATGCTACAATGTCTCACGGCCTCATATTCAACGTCTTTGGTCCTTCCGTCTTTCCTTCTGGTATCCAGTCCTTTAATGTCACGACTCTTAGTATTATCAACCCTACTGGCCCGCAACCGCAGACGCTGCAACTACCAGAATCCCTTCCCTCTTTCAGCGGTGCTCTCCTGTCCACAACCCAGACCGGAAGTGCATCATACCTCTCCGCTGGCAACGCATCCTACAGCTTCGGCACCACAACCCAAGACTTTGACTTCAAAGGCGCAGAGCTAAATGATCCAGCGGCTACGTACGAGCTCTACCATCGGCACGTCGTGGCCGTGAATTCTACGGTTACAATTGACGAGCAAACGATCGCAGGGCAGACAATTGCTGTGCCGGTTGCTCTGGTCGAGAGTATCACTCTCCAGCCTGATTTCGGAGGGTTTAGCGTCAGGTCTTTACTAGGAAGAGGGCCTGGAAAAAGGGAACCAGTTCCATGATACGCTGTGTCTGAATACCTTTTTGTAAATAATTAGCCTTTTAAGCCAAACAAAAAAGGCTTTCCGAAATTTCCGCTTTGCTCGCCTTGTATGATATACGCAGTCTTCCTTGCACAACTACTCTGCACATGTCCTACCATAGTAATCACCTCTCCACAATAGTATCGGCCTCCCCTCCTCAATCATCATCCCGCCGACCCATCCTGAAGAACAAATCGAAAGAAAAAAGATCATCGCTAGCTGCTCATGGCCCAACCCCCAAAAATGCTAGTAGAATCCCTAAGAAGAGATGGCTTATGGTGCACTACCGTTCACTATGTGATATCTTGGAACATATGTGTATATGTACACATATGCGTCACACTATACGTAAGATGCAAGCACGTACGCGGTTTTCTCTCAACCGCCTTGGTGCTTGTGTTTGTGTGAGGAATGGGGAAATAATAAATGTCTTTTTCATTGGACAGGATAAAGAATTGGGGGTTTTTGGGGGTTTGTATGATTGGGACTTATGGAGCTTGATTATTGGGAATGCTGAAGAGGATAAAGGGTTGATGCTATGGTTTGGTTAATGAGTTAGTATATCTTTCGGGCATGGGCCCCTTGGGAAGAGGGACTACATATTCTAGGCTAGGATAGGGATTTGCCGGCAAGACTTCGGAGGCCCCACACTCACCCGAGACGGCCGCGTTTTAAGGTGAGCAGGGTTGATACGAGCGACCCGCGCCTACTTGCTTTAATTGATCAGCATCGTGTTTACACCACGACAGATCCCCTTGTACACTACGAACTCAGCCTTTCTCTTTTTACACCAACTTGGCGGATGAAGCTGCATCTAAATCGTAAGTCTTTAACGCTGTTTCCTACAACAAGTGGCTGCAGCTGCGCGTCTGAGCTGCTGCCATCAATAAGATAACCGCAGATATGCAAATGGAGGAAGATAGAAGGCAACAGCCGTCCTTCCCACCCTACGTTACAATTTACCTAGTGACAGTAACTTAGGAGACTCCAATGGAACTGAAGTGGCTGGCTACTAGGCATGCACATGAACCCAAATGTTATGGAACGGTGGGCACTAGAGGATGGAGGCGTATAAGGAACACTGATAATTGCGGGTTCAATCCCTGAGCGAGGGGATCATTTTGATAGCCCAGCCACACTCGCTACCCAGGCTGGTCTAGAATTGTCATGTGGCCGTTTATCTGGCCAATTGTGGGCTGACAAGCAACTTACAATAGCGCCTTGATGACTAGCCTTACCCCAGATAGCCAATTAACGTGATCATACCAGCGTCAAAAGGCTTGAGCATCGTTTGCTCAGCTGATGCTCGACATAAGGACATTAGTGCTTACTCCCAGAGGAGGAATCCAAGGTCGCCAAGGAATTGGAGTGGATCATCCCAGAGTGCCTTGTCCCTTTGGGCACTCTAATTATCATAGCCTCATTGACATTAAATACCTGCATAGTCACCCCTTCATCGCACGAATTACAATGCTTCTTTGATTTGAGACTGGGCAGCATGAAAAAGCAAATCACAATTTCCCTTTGGGATCTCCCCCCCGGTGCCTCTCCCTCAGACGTGGAGAGGTTCGTGAGGAAGAAAGTTTCCGATGCGGATCCAGACGTCAAGCCGATCCTCCATGACCCACAATTCGGAAAGGGATACACTACTGTCACCCTGATAGGAAGGACACGACGCGCATGTATTAGTGCATACAATAAGCTTGCGGCAGATAATATACTCTGTATTGAGGAAGAGGGCCAAAAGAACTTTCCAATTGGCATTAGCAAGGATTTTCTAGGGATAACAATACTTGCTGGAGAGCAAGATCATCCAGACTTCGAGTAAGACTTTACTGGTCATTGTCTGGACAGGGCTTAAAACGAATAGCTTCATCTTTGTCCATGGATTGAGTGGACATGCGTACAACACATTCAATTGCAAGGCCCCGGATCACCGCCACAGCAAAATGTGGGCACGTGACTTGCTACCCCAGGTCTTGGATTGCAGAGAGACCCCGGGTGGCTATTGCAAGTACAATGGAGTTCACAAGCATGGACGATACTCGACATTCGGCTACCAAGCCAAGGTTCTCGACCCGGATGATGTTCCTGTTAGCATTGAGGATTCCGCTCGAGCGTTGCTGAATGATATCTCCCTACTTAGACCGAAGGTAATGAGACAAGATTGATACTTATGCGCATATACGCTAAACGCTGTCCGAAGGAGAATCCAGTGCACGAACGACCGCTTTTCTTCGTTTGCCACAGTCTCGGTGGTCTAATTGTTTGTCAGGTAAGGCTTGCTCTTACCCATGCACTTCTATCGCAGCTGACTATTGAAGGCTCTATTACTGGCACAACAGAGCGACGAGCACGAATTGCACAAGCTAGATACGCAATCAGGCGAGTGTGTCGTCAAAGGCATAGCTTTTTTTGGTACGCCGTTTCAAGGGAGTCGTCTTGCCAACTTTGCCGGCAGGCTTTCGTTCCTGCTCCGTGTTCTACCGGTCAACATGTCCTTTATTGACCATTTGAGGTTGAAGAATGCAACAGTGAAAGAGATAGTTGGCGAATTCGACGCTCTCATTCGTCGCATGAAGTTGCCACTACTGATATTCCATGAAGAAAAGAAGATCAGGGTCTTGAAAATCTTCAAAGTCAGGGTACGAGAGTGCTCTTTATCATTATGAAACGCTTCCTGACTTCTTTTCAGGTGACTGACAAGCACTCGGCTTTTGGTAAGTTTGCAGTAAGCTACGCGATTCGGGTTCCTCTTTATGAGGACCATCGGAGCATTGTCAAATATCTCTCACGGGCCCACTCGTTCGATACCAAGGTATCCCCTAATATTCTGAGAATGGTTCAGGGCGTACTAGGACAAGCAAGACCACGGCATGGATCAGGAGCAATCTTGAAGACTTGGGGTCCACCTCACGGAGACTCCGTTGGCATGACTGCACACATCGCGAGTCCGGCAGCAAACTTTTCAGATACTGATAGGCCGACACTCTTCTCTCAGTATGCGAGACGGGAGGCAATCAACGAACGATCCATCTATACCCCTTCAATGCCCATGTTGTTCCTCGAGAATGATGTGAGCGATCCTTTCATTCAACATTTTCGTGCATTTGAGAAGGACTTGCAAAGTTGTGAGAGCTTTGATGCAGTCGACGCCGAGGCGTTAGATGATACGTGCGAATGGATTCAGCACAGAAGGGCATTTCAAGATTGGCGGGACATTCAGAAAAACTCAATCCTGATTCTGGAGGGCGCTGCCGGTGTTGGAAAATCTGTTCTTGCCAGGTCTATTATCGAAAAATTGGTGAAAGATAAATCTGCTCAGAGTTTGGGGAGGAACGCCGTCGCTCAAGCACGGAAAGAATCCAACAAATTTAAGCAAGACGTTGACGCCGCCGATGATCATGAAGAGGTAGGCAAGGATACAGGTGGATTGGCCAAGAAAGGCGATGAAGGCGGACTTGTCCTTTCGTTCTTCAGCTCGCGTTCGGGACGTGGCAACTCGCCTTTGTCTCTTCTCAGTCACTTGATGAACCAATTACTTCAACTGGATCCAAGAGCTTTGAAAGCATCATTTCGTAAGCTTGGTCGAAATTCTTCGACGGCAAGAGACCTCCAGTCCTCCTGGGAGCTTTTCAAGGACGCATGCCTCCAGTCCTCTTATGGAATTTATTGTATCATTGATGGCTTCGACGAGTGCTTGAAACATGTTCACAGCCAGCCTACCTCGGAAATCGACGGAGCGGTGCAATTCCTCAGGCGGGCATGCGCTGTTGCGGACGGGCAGGTCGAGACACAAGGTTCGAACTTCCTCAAAATTTTGATTACAACGAGACCCCAGGCCGAAGTAAGTCTTGCCACCGAAGGCAAGAACGTCTTCTATCGAATTACAGATAGTGATGTAACTCCTGGGGTTGAAAAGTTGGTCAGGAAAGAGGTACAAGAATTGGCTGTAAACAGGGGAATATCATCTCAGACTACGGAGGAAATAATCGAGAGGATTATTCAAAGATCAGGTCCACTCTATCTATGGGCTCGAGCATTTCTGGAATTCATTCGGAAACCAGACTACCAATTGGGAACCAGAGCTGGGATGATGGAAGGACTAGATCGATTCAACTTGAAGAACTACGATGACGTTTACCACGAAGCGTTACAAAACATCCTCCCAGCAAGCCGCAAAGCCCTAGGGACGTTAATGCGTTTCCTGTATTATTCGAGGCTCGGTATGGGTCCAGAGCAATTGAGTCATGCCCTGGCCATTGAACCCGATGATCCATCACCTTCGAACTTCTGTGGGCGCATTCATGGCTCTCTTCAGTGCTTCATTGAACAAAGTTGCGGTGCCTTATTACAAGTCATTCCCAACAGTACCACACAGGCTAAGACGACATATGCCGTCCGATTTCGGCACCAATCAGTGCCAGAATTTTTAGCTCGGCTCTCCCCTGAAGATTCGCCGGATTACTCGTGCTCACCGGATTTAATTGAGGTGAACCACTGCTATCTTGCCCGGGTATGCCTAAGATATCTCACCTTATGGCGGCATCAAGAAGTCTCGAGGGAAGAGATTGAGCAGAGCGATGGTGACCAAACTGCCGCGTTGATGGAGAAAAGTGCATTTCTCTTTTACGCTGCAAGTGAGTGGCCTATCTATGTTCGGATGGCGGGAGCGGAAATCCAGTGTCATATGGCATTTGTCAATCAATTTCTCAATCTACCTACCCTCGGTCAGCTCGGACAAGATTACGAATACATGTTGACAATTCGGAACAAGCTTCAATCTCAGGAGTGGTCAGATACTTTGCGTCCCTATCTGGCAGAGAATTTTCTTGCTATATTCAACCTCACCAAAATCTTGGAATGTTATCTTCACCCTTACCCACAATCAGCCGGATGTCAGAAAACTATTCGCTACCTGAAGAAAGTTACGTCAGTTTCAAGAAGCGGGAAGCGACTCAAAAAGGTAAACCGTTCAAACACAATAGACATTTCCATAACTGACCATTGTGGAAACACGATGCTTCACTATGCCTGCGGACATGGCTCACATGAAACTGCAGAATACTTGCTCATCTGTGGCGCAGACGGAAGTTTGCAGAACAGTGATGGGGATACGCCTTTTTCCTTAGCGATTGAAAAAGGGCATGAAGGTGTTGCGCAACTACTGCTTGAAAAGGGAGAATCTTACGAGAAAAGGCTTAATAAGCGAGAGTTCACAATGTTGCACTATGCATGCCTTTACGGCATGACAAGTATCGCCCAGCATCTACTGGCTCGTGGAGCGGATCCTAATGCTAAGGCTTTTGAGGATTGGACTCCTGTACACGTGGCCGCGCAATACGGTCCGCTTACTATTCTTCGACTCTTACTCCTAAAGGGTGGAAATCCAGCCGCAAAAAAGTATTCAGGCTGGACACCACTGCATCTAGCTGCTGAATCTGGTCATCTAGATATTGCGAAGATGTTGCTCGAGTTCAACAGCGAATTGGATCCTGCACCATTGTCCGAAAGTAATACAACGCCATTAATCCTTGCGGCAAACAGTGGTCACGTCGACGTCTTTGACTACCTGCATGAGAAGCAACCTACAGTGCAGGCAACTACTGACGGCTGGCTACCTGTGCACGCTGCCGCTTCAAGTGGAAATCTTGAACTTATTGACCGCTTAAAAGACAAGTCCAATATGTACGCTGAGACTACGAGTGGAAGGTTAGCCATACATATCGCTGCTTCGAACGGTCACGTGGGCGCCGTCGAGAAATATATCAGTCTTGGTATTCCAGTCGATATAGGTTGCAGAGACCTGGATGCACCAGCAGACTCTCCAGCTGGAAAGCCCATTACACCGCTATCCCTTGCTGTCGTCAGCGGGTCCAAGTCTTTGGTGAGTCTGTTACTTCAAAGAGGAGCCGACATTGGTGTCCTAAATTATAGCAAAGAATCTCTTTTGCATGGAGCTGCGTACGCTGGACACTGGGAGATTTTCGATCTTTTGCGAGAGCAATTGGATCCACACGCGGAAGATATATACAAGCAGACACCGCTGATGTTGGCTGCGAAGTTTGGCCACAAACGAATTGTTGAGTCATACCTTCAAGTAGAGGAGTTGAAACCCGCAATAAACAAAGAAGACAAGAGTGGCTGGACGCCACTGTTACTCGCGCTATCAGAAAAACATGAGGAGATTGCTCTAATATTGATTGAAGCTGGCGCTAATGTGACCCATGTTGCCCACGAGCACTCAAATTCGACGGTCTATCACGCAGTCTCTATCGACAACGAGCAGATTCTGGAAAAGCTCCGCGAGGGGGGCGCAAGCCTTACTCTACCGGCATCATCTGGCTGTACTCCCCTTCATTTTGCTTCGGTGTCTGGAAGGACTAATAGCATTCAATTCCTACTAAAACATGGTGTAGACGTCAATGTTCAAAATGCGGATGGCGAGACTCCACTTTTGTGGGCTTCCAAATATTTTGAGACTGAGGCAGTCAGAGTCTTACTTGCTGCAGACGCTGATCCATCACTTTGTGATTCATGCGGGCTTACACCTTTGGATCATGCCGGAGATTACCAGCCGATCAAAGATATCTTCCTCGAGAAATTCCCGCTCTTGAAATCAAAGACACGACAAGAAAAGCGAGCCCGGTTCGAAGAAGCGCTCAAACAACTCTTGTGCAAAGATATTTGCCGCCAAAATGATGAAGACCGCCGAGCAGCTTGTAAGGCAATGGGCTTTTGCTTCTTGAAGCTGGACAGGCTCGAAGAAGCTCGCATTTGTTTCGATCAACGGGTGGAAAAGGTGTGTGATGGCGAGCCATTTTATCCTGGCTACAATTGCGATACTTGTGACCGAAGCTTGCCTCGTGGTACCGCGTATATATGTGCTGCTTGCCCAGACAATATCATCTGTTCCGAATGCTATCCCAAGCGCGCCCCTGGAAGCCAACCTAGAGGATGTGAAATGACACATCAATACATAGAGCTTGGAGGAAAGAAGTGGAAGAGGGCGCTTGCGGATGGAGAAGTAAGCGAGGGGGAAACACTTGAGCAATGGCTACACCGCCAAAGACAAGAATTCGGTGTAGGACTGTCAGCGCAATCAGGCCAAACATGATATTCCGAGACGACCATATCGTTCTCGCACGACAGCAAAATTCAGCTTCTAACCATTGGCCAGAAGGTGACTACATACAGATTGGGGGAAAGAAAAACTATACCTTGCCATTATGTGACTTCTTCCAGCGAAGGATCGCATGTGAGGGTATCTCTCGTGCAAGATATATTCTCTGGTACTATGTTTGCCTTCAAGCAATACTTTGTATTATTAGATGGTCAACATAACAATGACACGCGTCAGCATCCATACAGCGAGGCTGAGCGGGTAAATGTTTCGCCACAACAGACGGTTTTTGTAACTAAGCAAAACTGATCAACGCGGCAGAGAGCCACAAGAGTGCTGTTTGGGAAAGTGCTTGGCAATGGACCCTCCTGCGGGAGTCTCTTCAACAGTGGGCGAGGCCAGCGAAAGAGTCACTGGTGTCGTTAGCAGGTCGCTCGGAATGGCAAGGCCATAGCGTCTCGTAAGACAGCAACCAGATCGCTTTGAGATTCAGGAACAAGACCATCTCGCTATGGGATGCTACCGCATCCCTCAAGGCTTTGACTTGGCTTAGAATGGCGTTAAACAGTCATCTCAATTCGCGAGCGAAGTCTTAAATGGCTCAATAGAATTGTCGTGTTTTTGGAGAGAATGAAGTCTGATGGTTTCAGGGCTCAGGGCTGCTGTTGAGGCTGCAAGGAAGATCATATGTAAGTTACTGGCCAGTGGCAAGCGGAGAAGTGACTCTAAATCGGGGGGGAGTCAAGGAGGACGCGTAACGCGCTAAGGCACATCGTTTATTATAGACGTCTTCTACGAATTGAAGCGGTTTCTGGTCGTTGCTCATCATTCTAATGCATGTGTACTTGCTTTCTAAAAGTATGTGCATCACACGCCAGGTATACAGAGTCTTCATCGCTCACCTTACCTAATGCTCCTTCTAAGTCGCGCCAAGGCTCTGTAGTTAATCTCAGCTGAGTCTGCTGCAAGCGCTGCGCGTTATATGGAAAGAAGCAGATAAAAGTGAGGCGATTTACAATCGCAGGAAACGCCAGCTCGAGAGGAGATACAAGCACGATAGCATGAAGAGCGAACATCTAACAATATCATTCGAGATAATGACAGAACGACCATACGGACGATTCAGCTACAGAAGATGGCCCGGCCCTGAGGCTATCGGGAAGGCTAATCAGTCTCAAATAGGATAATTCCGGCCGAAAATAGCGTCAATGTGTCGAATCTTTAAAGATGCGTGATGTCTACTTATTTTCTCTTCAATCTGTCTCGCCACCATTTATTCCAAAGCCCAAATTTTTCGAGTACACAACGCTCAAAGGATGTGATCTTTGGGGAGGAGTGGAAGGATCCAAAGACTGAGACTATCAGGTACGTATTAAATCAAAATAAGTCTGATTGGGCCTACATACGAGCTTTGTATGTCGCTAGAACCCACGAGCAAGTCCGAGGTACTGACTTAGAAACAAAATCTGACTCAGTCCCGAAAAGTACACGCCAGCCAAACGCAGGACACAAATCAGGCAAACTCGCGGCGCTTTGCCTGCCAGCTTAGATGCGAAACCCATTCTACCAGAACGTCTACAAGCCTTCTTCCCCACTTGACTTAAGCCTTTGATTCATGTTATAAATTAATGATAGGCTCATAAGCTAGATCAAGGAGAAGTGAGTGAGCCTACTGGGCAGAACACCATAATCTCGCCTGTTTTACCTCAATATCAACCCGCGTTATGCTCTAGTGTGGTTCTCCAACAACAAACCATACCAGCATAATTGAACTGCCAATATATTTGACGATGGCACCTAGACAAGCTACGAGCTGAAAAAGTGGATGAGCGAGAAGTAGGCTGTTACAATGCCGCAGCAGCTAAGGAATCATGATCTGGTCCTGTATACCGGCGTGCAGTCTCACAGCTGCATTACACGCTAGCAACTCTCGAGTCAGCGATCTTGCCTAGCTTCTCGAAAAGGAATGGATACCTGCATGAAAGCTGTATGTCGTATTCCCGACCCCACCCTAAGACCTTCCCTGCAGATGTCAAGCACGTGGTCATAAGACCGAAGCTTCTCATTCGACGTCGGTATCTGTCAACTTGATGAAATTTTGAAGTGATTCTACAGTGAAAGTGAACCAGAGTCTTGGCAGTGAGAGAGAGCCGCATGCATAAGTCAGAAGTACATGCAACAACTCCGATTCGCCGAAGGCTGCTAGTGCTTATCGTACATATCAAGCCGTCCGAGCCCGAAGTATCAAGCCACGTTGAGACGTTGCTGCTGAATGAGCTCTCTTAACCAAGTTCGTGTTTGTTTACTGTGATTGACGTACGTTGTCCGCTGGTATCACATCAAATGACATTTGGTGCAGGAAGTACGCCAAAAAAATTCGAACAACTTCCCCTCCCGATTCAGCAAGGTATGATGGCGTTTTCAAGCAAGCTGAGGTGTTGAACATCGGTTTCCTATTCATCGAAGAAATCCCGCAAACTACAAGGTTTTACGGTGAGGAGTCTGCCTAGATAGGCCTTCTCCATGTGGTGGCGTACGTTCGTCTCTAAGTATGCCTGTCAAATCATCGAGATAGAGCCTGACACGCGTCGATCAAATGGACAATCGATGGCGTTTCCTGCCGCCGCTCCAGCAGGGATACCCCACACGGCCTCCTGTTGAGCCAGGATCACCACCGGATCGCGCAAACCGACAATGAGGAACGTGTATCCCTTCCTGGTTCGGAATAAGATCCTTCAAGCCATATCCAATAAGTCTGCGTCGCGTATATTCTCAAATTTATACCTATTCGCCCTGCCACCGGTCTCAGCCCTTGCGGTTCTACTCCTCTAGCATGGAGACTCCTACGCATACTTCCCGGTGTTTCCATTAGGGTTCAGGATATGCAAGTCTCAAACTGGCATGTGCACAAATCAGAGTCCACAGTATGGGTAAGAGCAAGGATCCGTACATGCCGTATAACCGAGAACGTGAATTTGGAGCGCGGTGAACCGTACCGATTCGGAATAGGACCCGCTGTCAAGTCCACTGAGCACAGTAACGGGGCGTTCAGATGCATTTCATGGCTGTTATGCGAGCATTTATCAGCTGCTGCGAAATTCACGCAAACAACCAATACAAAGATATCTGGGACGCAACAAGATGCAAAGATCCAGAAGCAAGGCAGGTCACCATGCAGTATCAACTCAGCCATTGGCTGGACCAGGAAGGCAGAGGCACCGCTAAGGCTAGGCCTAGTAAATTGCATGACAACAGGTGCACGTAGCTTATACATGTCAGCTCATGCGAGGCAGACGGAAACAATAATGGGCAGTCGAAACCGCTCAGCAGCATCGAAGCTGCGGTGGTGGATCTAGGTTTGTGTGCAGCGTGAGCCGACCAAAGGTGGGCATTTCCTAGGTAAAGGCTCAGCTGAAAGAGTCCAGCACTAGCAACAGAGCGAGTCTATTGGTAGTCCGTGGGTTGCAGATATTATCCTCAGCCGATAAGGGGCAGAAGCTGACGAAGTCCCCGAGGGTCGCCGAGGAGTAACACGGTGCAGTGGAGAACTCCGAAGCTCCCTCCCAGTGTATATAAGCTTGGGCCATGATCCACCGAGGATTTTACATTTCCAACCTCGAGTGAGACATCAAATCTGACCATACTGACTTCCCTGATCTCCTTGACCCACCATGAGCAGCCATAGGCAAGGACCCGCCATGAGGCCTATCAAGCTTCTTGCCAACACGGCTCTTGCTACGATCTTTGTGAGCAATGACAATATCTATACATATTGCCAGACGACCGACTGCGAATTGGTGGAAATCCCTGGCAAAATCGAGACCTTGGAAAACGGCTCTCTTCCCACATACGCACCAGCAGGCGGACTGATGTTCATAAGCGAGACTAAGGAGAAAATCGAGACTGCCGCAAAGCGATTCACTCCTCTAGCCGCAACACCGTTGAAATACTGGTTTGATGGTCACCCAAGGGTTAGTGGCCATCCTCCCTCCCCAGATAGGAAACTGACAATATGCTTTGCTAAGCGTTATCTATTCTATGTTGATTGCAACAACTATCTCCGTGATGTGTACGAAGACAGCGGGAAATGGTGTCCTGGTAGTCTGTACTCGTCCCTGAAATTGAAGTGTGCCCCTTACTCGAAACTTGCTGCGGTCACATACCGTAACGCGCTTGGCGCCGATTTTATCTTCCTCTATTACCAGGATTGCGATGATTCCGGCAATATCCGGCTTTGTGGCCTCAGTCATGAAGGCTGGACATGCGGTAGACCGCCTCTGTGCGATCCTCCCCTCTGGGGCACAGCAATGACGGCAGTACTGCCGCAGCCGGGAATTGAATTGAAGACTGACACACAAGACCCGGTTGTCTTCTTCCAGCAGACATCTCTTGAACTCAGCTCTTCGCAGGACGATGGTACAACCGGTGAGACTCTTTGATCGCTTTGCATGTTCGTTATTCTCACTGCTAGCAGACTACACGAAGTATGACATTCGTGACAAGACGCAGGCCCTATCAGGTCATGCTTATATTGCTGCCGTCGATGACAAAACCAACTGCTGGTGTTTCTACACCTCCGACCAGAATGATATCCAAAGGATCCGAATCGACGCAAATGGAAAGTTGACGCGTCTAGTATGCGTTGGATTGGACAGAATCCCAATCCCTGCGAGCCCCGTGGCTGCGGTGATTACGGCAGATAGCCCGCAGAAAATCGTTCTCTTCTACCTCCTGCACGATACGGATGCTTTCCAGGGCTGGACCAACGCTTTCGAGGGTGAGGTCAACGATACGGAGGAGTACCGTCGTATGACCCGCCCATTCGATGGTGAGATCAAGATCTTCGCCTCAACTCTGACCAGGATCTCGCCAGACCGGTGGTCCGCCTCTCCTGGGAAGTTAGTCGTGGAATCATTGGTGGCTTGCTGAAGAATTGTAAGGACTACAAGCTTTGAGTAGCTTTGGAACTAGACTGATATGGTTATGACAGTGAGACCCGGATCACCCTTGACAAAATTGGTAGAGAAGTATACTGTGCTGTGAGCTAGGGGTTAGGATCAGCAGTATACACGAAGATATTGGCGCTTGTTTACTCTTTGCTTGCTTAAGTGCTTATCGAGCTTAGTATAACGAATTAGCTGAACAGATTTTTGAATTAGTCATATGTACATGAGCCTATGACGGGTGATACTTGCCACTTAAGCCCGTCACTTCTCCCAAGATTTGGAACCTCGCGTGCTATCCCAATCCAATCGTTATTATAGGATAGCTTCTTCCCAAAGTAGCTACGGTAGTATGTGTCGCAATACATATATGCCCAAATAGTCACTGCCATGGTTGGAGGGCCTGCCTTTCTATTGAAAGAGTATATCAAAGCTACGTGCGAGGCGAGAATGAAGACGCCCGAGCTTGAACCACATCAAGCCTGAGTCTTAGGTTTCCCACTCCATAACCCTGCCCCCTTGATGGATTCCCATGTCCCTCAGTGCTCCATCTGGCTATGTTTTCCCGAAGCTCCAATCATATAGAATAGGATCCCACCGAAGCGTAGAAACAAATTTTCGGCGACTCGTACGTATTGCAGGTCTTTCACGCCAAAATATTCACCGGGATTCCAATAATCATAGAGTCGTATTTATGTAAGATAGATGGTCTGACCTTCACTCACATCGCACAGAATTTTCGTGTCCGTGATCTCTTGGAACTTCTCTCAAGATTTAGAGCCCGGCGTGCTATCCCAATCCACAGGTTCCTCCCCTTTGTCCGAGGCATGTATGATTGCACAACGATGTTTGTACTCATATTGCGGTGCATCAAGCCCAGAGTCTTCTTTCTTCCTTGACAGGCAGACTGCTGCGGTGGTTTGATATCCGCATGAAGCGGCACAAGATTTCAGCTTATCAACAAGAACCGCATCGCACCATATTCTAGGCCGGTCCGAGGAATGTGCCATCAGGCAGAAAATCTGACGCCTAGGGACCACGATAAGCCAACACGTTCTTACTTTCGTGAAGTCGAGATATTGAGGCCTCTGAAGAATGAGTAGGTCATAGGTACCTCGTAAGCCGTGTGTAGCAGTGACGATGGCATCGCCATCAGCGCGGATTATTGTCGAAGCTTGAGAACCCATTAGACTTCTCGGTGCCCAACGAAACCCTTCAGTAGAGATTTTCTCATGCGCTTGAAAGACGATAGAGCGGGGTACGTGTTTCAGAAGAATCCAGAACTCGCAACAACGGTCTTCCCCTTCCTTGCTTGTAAGGGGCTCAACCGAAATTCCGAGGAGGGATGCGACTGCCAAGAACTCGTCTGAGGGGACACTGCTGCTGCGTCGGCGCAAAAGGCTTGCAATCCTTATAACATCCATTTGGTTCTTAACAAGGAGTTCGGCTAGCTTGAGTCTGCATTCGTAAACTATTGGAGTCGGATCGATATTTCCACAACCCCATAGATCCCATGCCTTGTATAGGCCGTCACGGAATGCGAAAATAAGTTCACAGGCCAGTAACGCTTCTTGTAGTGTCCAAAGTCGATGATTCCAAGGACTTGTCATGATGTGAAGGAGGACTCTTGCTGCCGAGCTTGTGCCGACGTCGACTGTCCTCAAAGTCGAATCCAGGACTAGCACGACAGAAGCTGTGCTAAAGACACGCGCCATTGTGTTGATAGCCAGCTTCTTAACGTTTTCATCTCGTGGGATACAGAGGGTATCAATGTATATAAGATGAAAATTAGAAGTACTCTCGCTTTTGCATAATGCAGCAAGCTGTTGAAGAGACGACATTTGACACGCTGGTAAACCGGTGTCAGCGTCGCTGCACAGCCCGTCGGACCATACGTGTGAGATGGCTACGAAAGGAGTATCGTTGCCGTTCTGGAATGACCTCACACAATCAGTCAGGATGGTTTGGCTCCCCTCTATCTTGTCCAGATCGATGAGTGGAAAGCTTCCACTTTCATATATGAGCGTGATTGAATTTATATTAGGCTTCCTGAAATCACAACGACAAGAGTCCTTTGTGTGTCTGGTTGAATGATTCCTGGGGTCAACTCGTCGGGCAAAACATCCGTTATAGGAGCAACTTCGATGATCCATGGGAGATGCGTTATTTGCATTCAGTAGTGTAGCATATTGTGCCGTACAAAGCCCCGTGTCATCGATCAAGTAACCGAACAACGATCTGCACCATCCTTTTGCTTCCAATCTCTTGTGCAATGTCCCTTCGCCTCTGGAACCGTCAAGCCAGAATGAGTAACGTGGCATCGTGTCCCTTATTTCGTTGGGAAATATCCTGATAAGATCTTTCAAGGTTTCGCCGCAGGTCGCCGTCAGCTGTACGACAGCATCAAAGTTCTCTTTGATCTTTGATACTGGCGTGCGGAACACGACTAATGTATGATTCCAATATTGAGCTATATCCAATGCGTGGCGGAGGAATTTGGCCCATTGCTCCTTATCTTTAAGATCGAATTTCGATATGAGTGATTCGGCATAACCGATCACACCTCGAAGCCTCCTTGTCCGTATCACAGGGCCACTTGGAGTCTCGAAGATAAAGTCTTTCGAGGCAAGATGACGAGTCAGAAAAGCCTCCCAGACGCCGAAGAAAAGCCAGCTCTGGAACATTGCCAGGTCATCAAGACTGCTCAAGGGCGTGCTTTCGGACTCCAAGGCATGAAGGCGATCTTGCGACCAGCCTCGAAGGAGAGGGTATGATTGCATTATCACAGTATCATACTGTTTAGTGGTATCGTGGTCGAAACCAAGCCATGGGATGTCATCGATCTCATGCTTAAGATCTGCATAGTCCTGATCATTAAGAAGATGTTCCATAGTGCTCTTGAAGCTAGTGAAATGCGTCACTCTAAGATTTGGAGAGTTTGGTGCTGCAATGCACCCATGTCGCTTCCCTCGCTGGATCAGGCTCTTCTGACATGTATGCAGTCAGTCCCCATAGGTTCATTCTTGAATAAAGGTTATCACACTACAGAGGTAACGGTCTTACCGTGCCAAGAATTCAGCCCCATGAACATACTGTAGCCCCTAAGGGTCCCTCGCCCTAAAGACTTCGGCATGCTCCGTCCTATTAGGACTTAGGGTTAGGGTTTCCAGTCAAACGGTAGTAAGCTGCTTTCGCCACCACCTACAAATAGCAGTCTCTACACACTCATCGGGGCTTTCCGACTTCCTCTTCGCAAGTTCGGCCGCGCCTCTGGCTGTTGCAAAGAGCGGACTCACCAGCTGTGTCACAGATGTCTCCGTGAATGCCAAAGCCACAGCTTCAGGTAGGACATCGCTCAATGCATCTCTCACGACATCCAAGAATGCCTCATCCAGTGCCGACTCTCCTGTCAACAGGACATGCGTAATTGGCCTTCCCAACTTGCGCCTTCTTTGGCAGCTTTTGAACCTCATCCCGAACACGCTGCCAATATTTGTCCAACTCCCCACCCTCCCTATCAGGAAAGGCGTCCGCGCCAAGATCCCATGCTCGGTGCTCTCTCCAGTCGAAGCCATCATGCGACGCCTGGAACGGTGACAGCGTGACTGTAAGTGCAGCTCGCGTGTAATCAATCGCTAGCGCCCTCTTCATTGCCATTTGTGCCTCCTCGACGTCGCAGACATCCAATTCAGCTTATGTCTCGCACAGGCCTAGACCATTGGCGGCTGATGCTGCGGCTACGGGGGCAAGGCGTCCTTCGTTTAGGAGATGTATACCGGCATAATTGAAGGCCTCTGAGATGACCTGGTATTGCAGACCAGGAAATTTGGGGAAAGTAGCTAAAGCGGAGGACAAGGGCTACGAAACGGAGGCTTTGGCGGAGGCTTTAAGTGTGCAAAGGAGAGATCCTATGATCTGGTCTGGGTTGCGAAGATATTGGGTAAGTTGATGCTGTGCGAGGTCGAAGTCGTCTTCAGAATTTGAACTGTCAATAGTGAGTCCATGCTTGGCTTTCCAAGGCTCGCCTGATGTATACATGGGATCTCTACTTTCTCCCACTGCAAAGCCCCGCATTAAAGTCTTATACTCTGGTGTGCCTTCTATTTGAACAACATCCTGGACAGAGCTGTTGTGATAGCGTATGGCGGCAGTTCTTCAGACGTTAGAGTATTGACAGCTGGAACGGTAGATGGTGAACTCACATATATGAGAGTTCTAGACTGATTCCGATCCCTGGTGCAAGTATTTTCCCTCTTGACATACATGTCCAGCAAGTTGGCCTTGGCTCCCAGCGTTGGGCTTCGGTAATTGATGAGGCTGCGAGACCAGTGAGCAGATAGAGAATCACGTGTTGCAGAATCATGATCTATTATTCCTAAGGATACACGTTCTCATATCTCTGGGTATGAATCACAGCGCACATAGATAAATTTTTTTCAATTGCGATGCACGAAGTGGTTGGTAGCGCCGCGAAGGGCATGTAGTCCTTGTTGAGTAATTGCCTTGTCCGGGGTCCATACGCCGGGTCCTTCAATTAGACTACCCGCCCCCACAGCCCCGCCCTTCAACTGAAAAGCCTCCTAGAGATACCCTAAAAGTTGGTTTCCTAGGTAGATCATAAGCTTAATGCCTAAAACTGTGCTTCTTTAGCCTAAATTGTGTTTCCTAGGGAACCAGCTTTAAGGGTCTCTAGGTTAGCCCTATAGGGATTTTTAGTTGATCAAATTGATCAATGTGCCGTGTGCATTCAACAATCTAACAACAGAACATTCAACGCACCCAGTGCCGAGGCCAGCTAAATGTACCCGAGGAACACCAATGTGGCATGATGGATGGCTGTTATCGTTGCACTGCTGCGCAATGTCACGAGTTATCCCGCGCCCGGTTTTTCCTGCGCTAGCTGAAACACCAACTAGAGCAGAGACACCAACAGAGCTTCCAAACACCTGCTATTGCTTATTAGTGTAGTAGTTGCTGATCAACAGACCGAGGACCTCCAATGGAGCGTCTCACTCCCTCCGCCTGATGATGATGCCTACATATGGACGGCATGTCGATTTTTGTAAGGTAGTAGCTTACGTTCAGATGGAAAAGAGATTAGGCATGATAAGTGTTGGCTGAGCATAGATATTTGCTCAGTTATATAATTCTCTCTACTGCATCCATTTTCTTTCATTGACTGGTGAAGTATATTAAATCTCTACAAATCTTCGTGATTGGCAAAATGTCCATGATGAGACACACTCTTTTTTTCTTCGGTCTATTTTCTTATGCTTTAGTCGTTCTGGCCATTCCTGCCAATGTTCCTCTGGAAGAACGCCAAGCAGACCCAAGTGGCACACCTACTGAACCTCCTGGCTCTGTTCTCGCCACTCCAGCTGAACTACCGACGTATAGCCCTACCGCCGCTGTCCCGACTGTTGCTCTAACGTCGACATTCCAATGGCAAATCTGGAAGGCATGCCCGGACGCTGACCGTGCGGCAATCTACACTGCCTGGTCGGATTCGAAGCAATTGTCAGATGCTCTCGCTTCCTGGGAGCTCAACGGTGCCCATCAAGATGCTGTCGATATGTATATGGGAGATCAATCTAACCGTACTGTGACTCTCCCGGACATACCTTATTATTACAGTTACCCGGAGCGCATCGCAAGTGAGTGTCGTTCTTTCTTTCGGGTTCTCAGCACCCTGCGTCCCGCCTTATCACACAAACTGCATGCAATAAACTTCTGAAACAGAACGCATGCTGATCCTCAACATCTTACTAGCTACCATACAAAAGCACCAAGGTCTTTTTGAAGGAAAATCAAGCACTGGAACAGCCAACCTGTGGGTATACTGCAATGAAGATAGCTTTTGGTTTTCCGGCTGTACTAAAGGCGATAACCCGCCTGTCGCAATCATCGCCTATGAACAGGAGAGTAATCTTTTCAACAATTGGTACATCACATTCTGCCCGCAATTTTACAACAGCTCTTATGAAATCCCGTTCCAGCAAAAGATTTCAGAGCTTAAAGAGGCTAACCCCAACTCTAATGAGATGGAATCCTATTACGGACCACCTGGGACACAAGCCGCTATTTTCTTTCATGAAACAATGCATATGAGCCAACTAGTGACCGCACCTCAAGCAGTGGATAAAGTTTACGGGCCTCTAGGGGTGTACAATCTCGCCAAGAACAAAAACATAGAAACCTCCCTATACAACGCAGACTCCTGGACCATGACTGCCCTGGCAATCTGGGCCCAACAAACATTCAGCCTTACCTCGCCACCTCAACCAGCCGAGATCCTCAACCCCTCCCCACCCCCTCCCGCTAACGAACCATCCGACGAGGACATCTACCCTGATGTCATATATGTCGACGCTGCAGCCGTCGTCCCCCAAGGCGCCTCAGCCGTCTCAGCCGGAAGCCCCTACTTCGTGGACCCCACTCTCTGGGAGATCCAAAACCCAGCTGGCGGACCACCACCTCTCCAATCGGCTCTATCCACAATACCCGCAGCACCACCCACATCAGTACCACTACCCACATCAGTACTACCCCCAGCAGTGCCCTCCTCCGCCTCTGCCCCACCCCCCGCCTACGCAACAGGAAACTGCTCCTTCCATCTAGTCGAAACCCAATCCTGCCTCCCCGACGCCATCAACCTCTACGCCATCGTCACGCTCTACGACAACAACAAATCTCTCATCGGTCAAACCCCCACCAATGCCACCAACCTCATTGGCGACCCGATCAACATCTCCGACCCCTACGACTTCGATAGCAAGCTCCCCGACGTCCTCATCATTACGGGCGAGCACGAAAATGATTACGTACAGTTTAATTATGGGGAATTGAGCTGGACGTCGAGGACGACGACGGGGCCGGCGACGTGCTCGAATGGCGGATGGGATCCGAGAGATGGGCCGATCTGTGGGTTGAGAGTTGGGCCGATAAATGCGGTTAATAATATGGATTGTTCTTTTCCTTGTTAGAAGGTTGTATATGGTTAAGGATTTGTGCACTATGTGATGTGTAAGGCGTACTATGGGGATTCTGGAGTGGGGAGGTGTTCTTAGATGGATGGTCTATCCTCGATCGGGGCTGTATAGTAGTAAAGCGAACGTAAGATTTTCGTGAATGTGTCTGAAATGGCAATCTGTACCACCACTCAATCGGTGTTGTTAAAATGCTGGGGCATTGCAAGAATGTTCTTGCCTGACTGTCATACCACAGGCATGATATTCGTCGAGCGCAGCTCGCTCAGCTAGTACATCAAGCGTTCTACTACCAAAAGTTCAGAAGGTGTGACTAGATAAATACGATCAAGAAGATCGTTTCTGAATAGTGCTAAATGTCTTCTTTAAAGCGAAAATATTCAGCTCAGTCTTATTACGCCAGTAATTCTGTCGAGCCGACCGGTACTGCCCGGTTCACTTAGGTGCAAGCAATTAAACATGGTAGAAGGCGCCTGTCAAGACTTTATATTGCGCGAAGTTCCAACAGCTAAACAAGCGTAATATCCTCCATCCTCACTTCCCCTATCCGTAACCTCCTCAAAACATCTCCATCCATCAGCCCATGTACATAGCATTCACCAACAAACCTATACCGCTTCATCCCCTCTCTCACCGGCCTCAAAACATACAAAACCTGCCCTCCAGCCAGCGCCCAAATCAGATCCCCCACCACCGCCGTATTCGGTACCATAAGCAGAAAACCCTTCCAACTCAACCCCAAGTCCCTCAAAATACACGCTTTGCTCCTAGCCATTCGCATATTCATCTGAGACCGATACTCCACAGACGTAAGTTCGTTACGTGGTCTGCGTAAGAATTCCGTGTCGGCTTTGCCGCCCCGCGATGAGGGTCGGCCTTGCTCGTCGTAGATTAAGTCAAGGACAGATGTTCGTCTGATGGCGTCGGTGAAGGTTTCGCCTGTGAAATATCTGTGCTGAGAGGATATAGCCCATTCGCGGCCTTTTTCTTCTGCGATGGAACGGATTAATTCGAGGTCGGGGCCGGTGTTCTTGATCACGTCTTGAGAGTATCGATATACACCCCACTGGCGCAGAGCGTGTTATCATTCTCGATGAAAGACCGCGATGGAGCATCACCTAATGGGCGGTAAGCTGCAATCAATGCTTCCTTGTTGCTCGGGGTGCCGCACCTATCGTAGAACACTATAGCTTTCCGGTCTTGGGTTTTCTCTGGAACATGCAGAATTTTCGGAATGGGAAAAATGTCTAGGCTGGCTGAGAAGTTCGGTACCCAGGACGGCAAGATGGACTTGACGCCTTGAGGTGTCTCCACTGCTTGTGTTTCTTCTTGGTACAGTGCGTACCCTAGGAAGTCCAGATCATGCCCAGGCTGTGCAAGATAGTATCGTACAACATCTGTGTATACATCGAGAACTGTCTTACTAGCGTAATCAGGAGTAATACAGCGGCGAACGTCGTCGGGTGCTAGACATAAAGGGGCATAGACCTTATCCCTTGGGTCAAAACATTGTGTATCTCGGAACATCTGTAAAATGTCTAGGAAAGATACTAGAAGATGTTGGATACGCCGCGACCGAAACTTGATAAGCTTATCGACCGATTTCTGAGCGCCCACAAGGAATTGTGAGTCTATGCCGGGAGTCGTTATTATCGTTGTAGCTACCAGACTGGTGGTATCGAGTTCAGGCCAGCCGGCTTCTTGATCGCCACATAGAAACCTCACTTTGCTCGAAAATGGCAGCGTGAGGACTCCCTTGACGACAACTGTCGTGTATTTCTCTGGAATCGTTGATTCTTGGAAAACCCAAGTCCGAGTCCACCAAGGGCTTTCCCACAAGGAGATGATGCCGAGCCATGCTTTGTACGTCCGAGAACCAGGCACATCGAAGATCTTCTTGTCCTTTTCTGGGTGAAGTTTGAGAAAGAAGTCTGCAACGTCTTGGCCAGAGGTTCGAGGTTTGTGCGGCCACCACCAGGGTTGATATCCACGGCCTTTCAAGGCCATCTGGCGATATCGTTTCTCGAAATCCTTCATCATCGGAAATGCCAGTCGATTGTTGGCTTCATTCTCCGGATTCCCAAGCCAAACAAGAATTTTCGTAGCCTGCTCGTAGGTTTGCGTCATGCGGGTGATCTGAAGGCTTTTTTCGTGTAACGCATCATCATCCGTGCCTTGGTTGATGCAGATAGCGTCAACCCAAAGGTATTGATCGACGAGCTTTGAACGTTGGACCTGCTGAAGGGCGTCGTATAAAATCTGTCGGATTGGGAAAGGCTGTCCGTTGAGCAGAATCGTATGAGCGTCAGGAGGCGGACCCCAGGTATATGATAGAGCTCCATAGCGTGGCTTTGAGAGGAGCGATATATGGATAATCTCGAAGGATAATGCATTGGATGATCTGGTCAGGGGTTTGAGGAGCCTGATTTCGTTGGGATTTAGCAGTCGATATCTGAAACCCATTTTGCACTGTCGAACTATGAGCGTTGCGTATTCCTCGTATTGAACTGCTATGGCATGGCATTATCGAGCGCGTTCGCTTAGCCAGTTATGAAATCGTTCTACCACCCAAACAACAACATCAGGCCTTATAGACATCGTGTCGCAAGACAAACATAAGACGGAGCGGGGCCGATCATCAGGGTCCATGTGCAGCTATCCAACAACGTCTTAGCATTGACCAAAAGCGGTTTTGAGGCGTTCGAAGCAGAAGCCAATCACACTCCCGAGTCCCATTGTGGCTCCTCTCTTATCAGCACCTAGTATGAGCTATTTAGCCGTTCATTTTCAAATTGGCAAGGATACATTGGTGATTTAAACAGAGAGAAGGGTTCGGGATATACAAAGTATCAAGAATGGAAGGGAGTACGTGAAATAAGAATATCTGATTGTGAAGTAAATCCGACTTTCAAAAAGGCGACATCCCACTAAATGTGGGCACCAATGGAAACCGTCTCCGCCGCTCAATTTAGCTGGGGTTAGTGCCCCATGGTTTCGTCGCCGGTGGCCACTAGCAAGCAGTATTAGTAGGGCTCATCACCCATTCCTGCTCCTCATACTATTTCGTCCCCACCGCTTTTTTCCATTGCACCTGCTCAGCAGCTCAATTCTTAGCCGTCTGCTTGCCTCACCCACCCACGCCTGTATATAGCTTATACGTAGCTAGTTGTCTTGCCCCAGGTTTCCTGTCGCTCTGACGGAGAGGGTCTCGGCGCTGGGCCTCCGCTTCTTGTGGCGGCCAATGGCATCAGCGTAGGCCATCGATAGCGAGGATTGGGGACCTAGAGCGGAGGATTCGGCCAACCAAGAAAGACTTTGTCTAGCCTTAGATTTTCAGCGTTTCATCCTGATCAGAGGGGCACTAATCCATGATGAGGCCTGACCAGCTAAATCTTCAGGATGGCTATTGTGATCATTGGCACACTGTTAATCATTCATTCCCTGCAAAAAGCCCTTCGGCCGATGAAAGGCCGAATCTGATTTTCCAGCACTACGTCTTGCTCATATGATTGGGACGAGGATCTCGACCCTTCTGCGCACCCAGGCGGACGCAACCTAGTACGAGGGGAGGACCAGACTGAACATGGGCCATAAATATACTGGCATGATTTTCTGGACGAACACAGTAATGGTGGTCTGCTCGGCGTATTTTGGTAACATGCGGGCTCACCAGCAAAGACTGTCGCCGAAAGCCACGCAACCATGGCAAACAAAAGTTCTTGGATCTCGACTGGCGTCCAATTAAGTACCTTCCAGCCACCAGGGCTCGTTCGCAGCACGCACGGACTCTTGCGTGAGGGTCTTCCAAGCTTTAGAGATCGATGATGACTTGGTTGGAATCCAAGGGAGGTGTTCTACGGTTTATGCGGCCAGTCCACCCCTTACCTATCTCTGTACACACCCCCTTACCGTAGAGCCCTGTAGGGCTGAGAGGTGACTTGCTGGACTTTCGGAGTTGACGCTGACCATGACACGAACAAAAGCGTGTGGCGAGTTTCTTTGCTTCTTCGGCCATACCATGGGATTAGTGATATGGAGTAGAGCAGGTGAATGGGAGCGCCATCTGGCTCCACGCTCGGGGCTGCCGCAAAATGCTGATACTGCGGAGAGACGAGGGGCAAGTTAGTTAATAGGCCCGGATCAATCGAGCTTATCCTGTCAAACCCCACATCGTTCCATCGGTGCGCATACTGACCGAGCCATGATTGGACATTTGGCTTGCGATGTTTTCTATCATGGGCTTGACGTGGCATTGCTTCTAGTGAATCAGCTCCAACCGCTGAGGAGAGCCAACAAGTGAAGAAAGGACCGAGCCAGCAGCTTACTGTCTGTCTTACAGGCCTTCATTCAACTGGTTGCGATAAGCCTGCTCACCCGTTGGCGTCTCATGCACATCCGACAAGGATCCGAGATCCCCCTCGAGCGGGGTTTTGACTTATAGGAAACCATTTAAATCTAGAATGTCAATTCGACAGGGACTGAAGTACGTACCGATACCATGATAGGTATGGATTGGCACCATTTTGCTTTTAAGATAGGGAATGCACAACAACTCTACCCATTACAGACCTCTTTGATCGAACATCTCCTATACACCCACATAGACAACATGTCCACTTTGCTTCCGCACAGTGCGGCCGTTGCCCTTGGCGTGGCTTGCCATCTTGGATATTTTAACAAAGGTGAGCATCACCTGTACGGCGTGAGATACCTTCAGGCCCTATTCGCTGCCTCTCTCACGCTTGGTGTGGTCTTGGCTGGTATCGGTGGCCTGCCAATCAGCGATGTCCTCAAGGTGGTCACCAAATTCGCAGCCTTCTTCCTTGCTGGTCTATATGCTAGCCTTTTATTATATCGCATTGTGTTCAGTCCATTGAATCGATTCCCTGGCCCTTTTGCAGCGAGGATTTCCAACTTCTGGTTCTCTTCACGTCTTTCAAAGCACAATGCGTTCCAGAAGGTACTCGATCTACACAACATATATGGAGAGTTTCTCCGCATTGGATCGAATGACTTGTCCATCGTGCATCCGGAGGCGGTCGAATTGATCTACGGTTTTGGGTCTCCATGTCGGAAAGCAGCATTTTACGACTTGCAGCTCCCGAGGGTCTCATTGCACACGATTCGAAATCGTATCGTACATAATACACAACGGCGGATCTGGAGTACGGCGTTCGGTGACAAGGCTCTTCACGGCTACGAGCAAAGAATAAATGCCCACCAAGACAGATTCCTGGCCCATATTACCAGCGCGGGCGGTCGAGTAAATGTCGCTAGGTCTTTCAACTTCTACAGTTTCGATGTCATGGGTGACCTTGCATTCGGAGAGTCCTTTGACATGCTGACGCATAGTGAGGATCATTGGGTGATTAAGCTCTTAAATAGGGGTCTTGGGCCTCTGGGATATCATTTTCCTATGTGGTTCTTCAGAATGATGATCGCAGTGCCCCGACTTGCCGACGAGTGGTGGCAATTTATATACTACTGTACCCAGAAGGTGGACGAAAGAATCGCCGTAGGTACAGCAAGGTCCGCAGACGCATCTGCTACTAGCTGATCATCGTCCAGAAAGGAACGTCCACCCCTGACATCATGTCCGCCCTTTTGAAGCCGTACGACGGGGCAAAGCCAAGTGGTACAGAGTTGAGAATGCTCGAGGGTGATGCGCAGCTCATCATCGTCGCGGGAAGGTCGGTTCGATTATCAAACCCACCCAACCATCCCATTGCACTCTCTGCGTCGAACCGCCTGCGCTCACTAAGTAACTATATCTTCGTACAGTGATACCACTGCTGCCACAATGACGAATATCATCTATGAAATCTCACGCCACCCGTCGCACATCTCCAAGCTCCGCAAAGAGCTCGCCTCCGTCGATGCCTCCATCTGCCCGAACACAATCCATCACCTGCAGATCCAAGACCTTGACCATCTCAACGGCGTCATTTACGAAACCCTCCGCCTCCACCCCCCCGTGCCCACCGCGCAACCACGCGTGACACCGCCTGAAGGGTTGACCATCGGAGGTGTTTTCATCCCAGGTGAAACCACAGTATGGTCTCCACAATATGTTCTTGGCAGATGTGAGCTTCCCGTGAAAAGAACAAACCTCTCCATTCCTGCTGCGCAAAACGCCGGCCAACTGTGGTCCATAAAATCGAACACAGGGGAATGAAGTGCTGATCAAAATCCTCCCACGCAGCCAACAAAGTCTACGAAAATGCCGAATCTTTCATTCCAGAGCGGTGGTACTCAAAACCAGAATTAATAAAAGAGCGCTCCGCCTTCGCGCCCTTTTCAACAGGTAAGCTCGCTTGCAAATTGGAGCCCACTCCTCAACACCACCAAGCGCACCATTCAAACCAGATGCCGAAGCTAACATGGGTGCATACGTGACAGGTTCGTACAGTTGCATCGGGCGCCCGCTCGCATTGCTTAGTATCCGGACTCTGCTCGCGAAACTGTTGCTGACGTACGATTTTGCCTTCGCACCGGGAGAGACGGGGCGCGGGATTGAGGAGGACAGCCAAGAGCATTTCACGCTGGCGCCGGGGGACTTGCACATTGTCTTCACGAAGAGGGTGGACGGGGATAAGTGACGGTTTAAGGAGGTTTGGTTGCAATTGATGTATTTGATTGCTTGCTGACTCGATTCATGAGGTCTTTCCCAATTAGCAGTGTAAGCAATTGCAGTTCCTTCTAACAGACGAGTTCCAACCCAAGAGCACTCATTTATTATACATGATTTCTGAGAAAAATGATATGATGCTTGCACAACTCTCAACAGCCAATACCACGTTGTTATACCCCGCTATAGCTATATCTAAATCGAGTCTGTCTCAGAGCTCAGCTTTACCAACCGTACCCGCTAATCTTACAAATCCCAAAGGATTTCCATGTCTTGCATGTGAAGTAGCGGTATGAAGGTTGGCATGTTAGGGAGAAAGGAGGAAGAACAGTCGAGCGTAGCACAGCGTAGCACAGTGTAGCACATATTTCAAGCGCAGTCATGTCTGCGAATCCTCTTGACGCAGGATGGATCAATACGGGAAACCTGATACACTTACCAATAGCACTAATGCGACATTCCATGAGTGAGTGTGTGGATTTTCTCATGGGCGGGAATTCACTATTGAGCGACATCTCACCATTTTTCTGGACGCTTTGATGTCGCATTGCCGCCCTCCGATGGAAGTCAGAATGAGAACGGGTACTATATGCACAGTCATCATTGACTCCCCTAGAGAAAGTTAGGTTGAGAATCGGTTGAAAGGCTTATCAAGACCTTCTTTCAAATCTCGCTCCGCCACCAGCGAATTCAGAAAGAATCCGAGGTGACGAAGTCTTTGAAGCTCCTCTTGGTATTTTCCGGAGGAGATCATGGTATAAGTGTTAAATATATCACGCACAAACCCTTCTAGGATTCTCAAGACTTCCAACCTTGCATTTCGGAAGAAACTTTCCTCAATCTACCAGCGTCCTTCTGATTCTTATCTCCCCGTGAGTAGGGGATCCGTTGAAGCTTTTCTTGGCGCTGTTGTTGTGAAGTCGTGAAATCTGCACCTCGTGGTTTCAAGGCGATTATGATTTGTAGAAGTAGATGTCTAGTTCTCGTAACAATGATAATAACAACGGATGGCACCATGGTGCATCGTTTTAAGGTAGGACTTGATGAGTAAGTAGGTACGCTGAATAGCTATAGAGTCTGTCCAGCATCCTCACGCTGTCGCCATCGACATCACCATAACCGAGGCTGTTGGTATGGATATCAATACTGCTATTATTGAAGAAGACAATGTTAATGGCGGTAGTTATCATGATAGCGATAGCGACAGTGATAGTGATAATGAAGATGTACTGATCACCTATAATAACATAGAGCTTGTGAAGGCGGCACCAGTTCTAAAGACGTATTTAAGCCCGTTCTTTGATAGATGAATGATTAGCTAATGAGCTAGACTATTGGTGTTCCGGCGAGGTAGATGTGCAAATAGACAAATAAGTACGTGTCTCTAAATTAGAACAGCGTGTTCCCAGGCACTGGTTTGCTTTTTAGTGAGCTAAGAACCCTGAAGAAAGTCCTTCAAACCCTTGTTAAATCCCGTATAATAATTTGTTGGAGCTGTGAGATAGAAGAACAATCATGCATAGTCCGACAAGCTACAGTCTATGGAATGAGGTTCCTGATTCACCGATAAGATCAACATCTATGAGTGTCAAACAGTAGTGGTAGAAGGCGCTGGATTGGTGATAAAGAGACTGTGATGATGGCGAATGGTAAATAGCATATTGATGCTGATTATGCAATATAGTGATTGTTCAACGTGAGTCCAGGTATTTTGGTCTGAGCCAAGGAAATTTTCCGTGGGTGAGTGTCCAGAGAAAGCTCCCTGTTCCTGAGTAGAGCTGTGACCAGATAAGACGGCGAGACTAGTGCGATACGGCGGGTAGAAGCAGCCGTCTGCAGTTCAATGGAAACCCCCATTTTTCCTTCCCTAACCTCTATTATATTGAAGGCGAACCGGGCCTTACGCTAGCATGCGCCGTGATATTACAATTCTGCTGAAAGCAAGTAAATAGTCACAGTGGAGCAGGATATAATATGACATGCTAGTTCTTATAAGAGCATGTATATGTACTCCTACAGTACGCTAAATGAGTGGCATGGAGTGGTGCGCAAGCACTCCAGAAACAAAGAATACAGATCCAGGCTCTTCTACTCTCCTAGGCGATGTTGACACAGACATATACTCTATCCCAATGATCCTTTTCTGCCTGCTTTCCGATCGCACAAGACGTAAGATCTTGTGCGATGTCAGACTGTTTTAACCAGAGTGCTGACAGAGGCTGAAACCGATGCTGTCAGAGTTGGGAATGTTGTACACAGTCCCATCAGTCGGAGTGTTAAAGACGAAAGGGCAGCTAGTGCAGGGAGGAGGGCACCATTCCTCCAAGCCAACGTTATCAGTGAGGGTATAACCGTACTGCGAGAAAGGATTCCCATTGACCTGGCTTGCATCGAAATAGATTAAGCCGTTGGAATTGGTATACTCCAATTGCAAGATAGCCTTTTGGACTCCTCCAGGAGCGGTCCCGATTTTGATAGAGACGCCATCGCCGGTCGTTGAGCTGATTGGGGCGCTCCAGGTGCCTGTATTGGCTGCAACAGTTACTACTGACCCACATCCCTGCTGGTTGCAGACGTAGAGGTAGACAGGGTAAGGGCAGTAGTTGCGGACGTTCGAATTTCCCAGGGCGGCAGCGGCGTCTGGCTGTTCGGTAGGGGCAGTGCCGAAGGTAGGAACAGGTGGATGGGCGGTGACAGCCGCTTCGCCGGTAGGGAAAGCGATCGAGATTTGTGCTGACTCTCCCACTGGGGTGCCTGCAACAAGCATGAGGCTTGTCATTGCTGCAACGACAGCAAGCGCTGTGCTTGAATGCATTTTGAAGTAGTGGTCTGGCGTGGAATGGACTGTTTATATTTCAAAGGTACGAGAGAAGTGGATCGAATAAATGCTTGGGCTGGACTGCGTTTGGATATGATTGTGTCTGGAGAGATGCTTGCACGTTTGATCGAGGAATGGAATAACGTCCGGACTAGACCCTCATATAGGCGGTAGCTTCTGGACAGTCTCCAACAAATGTCTCACTCGGACTTACTTCCAACCGGCATTCGAAGACATGGAACCATGCAAGAGGTGGGGTCGCAAAAGCTGAGCATCGTGCTGCTGATTTGCCCAGCCGCATAGATTGGGTCAATGCCTGCCGCTTATGATGGCACCCGCACATAAGATTTGGTCATCCATGTTCGCTAATGATTGATTGTGCCTCAACACTGGTGAGCTAGTGCAATGCTACTCCAAGTCAGCAATATATGAAGCTTCCGCTTCGGAAACGTTTCCACCAACACCGCGTAGGGCGCAGCAAAATAGAACGGATAATGCATTTAAACTCTAGAGCGGCTATTATGATATCTCTGAATGACGCCCTTATATCTTGCAAGGGTAACGATGACCCATCTTACCCATCAATTCTGGAGGTACTTCCGGGTACCATGTTGAACTCCGACTGGCACCGTCACAAAGCAGCCATATAACAGAACATTGTGTTGCTTCTTTCACGAAATTTCGGTCAACTCCAGGTAAGGTTTCCAGCCTTGTGCAAATGAAAAGGGGTAACATTGACATGATGGTGTTCACCAACCAGGCGATTCCCTCGACCCCATGCCCCTTTGCCATTGATGGGAAGTTCGGCGACCTCAAAGGATCTTGGAGCGCCTTCGTGCGTTATTCCCAGTCTTTCCGGATGAGCCACGCTAGATTTAGGGAGGAAGTTGGTGGTCGAAACGCTACCAATTAGTACCTGCATTATGCAAGACTCTGAGAATGCGATTAAATCTTTCGAAGCAAACCACTGCACAACAAGTTCCGATCGTACTCTTGATAGGCAGTCCAACGTTCAATGAGTGACTAATATCCGCCAGAGCATAAAGAGCAATCACTGCTTTTCGTAGTAATGTTGGAAAGCATGGAAATTGAGTAGAAACGTGTATATCTACGGACAAATCGACGGCGGCCCTTCGAACCCCCCATCCGGTTCAAGATTGGTACCTGGCATGATTTTGATCAATAAAGCTCAGCACTCGCACTTGCATACTCTTCTCAGGTCGAGTTAGTAGTGTGCCCGTGGTACAGGTTTATTCTTGCCGTTGTATGGTTCATGTCCAGGGTGCGACTTCGGGGACGCCACCGATCCAACGTGCGAAGGATCTGTACACAGCTGAATCCATGTCTTACAGTAGCAACAGCCTTGCACAAGCCGTTCCTGCTACTATAGTGATGCGCTACTAGGCATATTGAATTTATCGCGCCTAGCCATGACATAGGGGACGGGCCACAATTTGTTGCAATCCGCAACGCCAACTTGCTGATAGTTCTTAAGGCATGAGTTCTGGATCTTCGAGAAGTTCATGTAGTGTGACTGATCAGACGCGTGTCGTTTTGGCCCGTGTTGGATGAAGATTTTTCATTAGCCTGAGTCTGAGTATTAGCTCGCTGAGTAGCTTACTAATTGGAAACGGCAGAGAAGGCCTCCAACTCTAAAGATTACCAATATCAAGACCCTGTACATTTCGATGTTGGTCGCACAGGAAATCTCGTCAGTGGAGATTGGGTACAATGATTGGATAGCGGTTCATCTAGGCTCAGCCCCGAATTCCGCTACACAGACCGTTGGAACGTTGGAAGTGGGCCCACCCTCTCTTCAACTAGCACATGAACTCTGCAGTACATCAACAATTGGGAATCGAGGTGAAAGGGGTTGGTTTAGTCCTTTAGGTTGGGATGACGGCCGGTGGACCTATCCAGTATATTTTTGCGAGTCTAGCCTTGTATCGACGTATTTCACGAGACTAGGAAAACCAGAGATTCGAAGACCGCAAGACGTATATGATAAATTACAGGGAATGCGGAGAATCCTTCGACCGGGATCCAGGCCCCACTTGCCGCCGGGGGATGGTTCGTAGTCGCGCCGAAAGGACTCTCAACGAACTTGATGGCACTCTCAAGCATGGGTCTAGAGCTGGTGCGTTGATCCTCTTGACAACATGAAATTGAAAACAACCCCGAGGGACACAAGTGGTCAAAAGAAAGAATACAAGAATTTCGAAGCGTGTGCCAAGTACGCTGTGCAGCGGGTCGGGCCCACCCTTGGTCTCGGGGAGAATCCGCGTTACGTTGACCACCCGGAGATTTTGTTTTTCCTGCTCCGGGGGGAATCTTTCTAAGGGAGGCACCTTTGAAAACCGTTGGAATTATTACTAATTTACGTACTACAGAAGTGTGAACAGTAAATTCGGTATCATACAATGACAGCCACATTCCTCGTGTGCATGCTCATCGGACGTCAGGATCATTTCCAGAACCAAGACATTAATTTCACTTCCAAGAGAGCATGGGTGAGACGTCAACCTCGCAGCCAATTGTTTCAATTTAACCAAGCATGACGGAGATCCGGCGTTCCTGTATGCATTATGGTCTCTGAACTCCAAGCTGTACCAGTAAGAAGGAAAACCCTGGCAAACAGGGAGTCCTTCGTTTCATGCAGTTTGCCGTATGGAAGCGGTGGGAGAGGAACGAAAATGGGCTTTCGGGACTTCACAAGGATAGTTTCTTCTTCATCACCGATCCCATAAGTCGGAAGGGAACGGACATATCCGCTTGGGCTTTCCCTCAGCATATTCAGCCGGCATGGAAAGAAGAGGGGCAGAACAAAACCCAAATCTGCAGTTCAACCCATCAAAGCCTCGCCTAGGAAACCGCTGCAGGGATTGTGACAAAATCACCGCTAAAAATTGTGAGTGCAGCTTCCAGACAGAGTGTTCTCAAGGTCACTCCTACTGATTTGCCATTCTTAGCGTTCCATAACGGCGTCAAGCCACATTGCAGGATAATGGCAATGTTGTCATTAAGGAGGGCGACTGAATTGAGTGGACATCTTTAACTAGTTTCAAGAATGGTCCGGCTTCGAAAATAGCACTCCAATTTCCAAATGATGGCTTCACTGCGCAGCCCGAGTCATCCTCCCACAAGGTTCCTGCGACTGAGGCATGACAGTTCGAAATATGAAGTCCTTTTTGGCTTGGGAAGTCTGTGAGATGTGCCAACAAGGGCCGAGGTAGCTCAGTGATCTGGTTCATCTACACTGGGGTTCCCCGCTTACCCTTTGAATTCAATATTTGCATAAAATAAATGTGATAACGACAATTCAATATGTAAAAATATCGTTACCAAAATCCTATCAAAGGTCGGCTAATCTAAGAGTCTAATAGGCTTGGAAGATTTTAACCTTGACGCCATGTGCTCATGTCTCAGCTGAACTTTCAGCGATTGAGGCAGCGCCACATTGCCGTATCCGGAAGGGTCTGTCTTAGCTTGCCTAGGTTCAGCTCGGAAAGCCAGCGCCACCACGTCGCTGTTGACCTTACGCTCTCAATCTCAACGAACATCTCTCGGTATGTCAATACAGGATCATCGACTTTAGTGCGTGCTTGCTGCAAAGTGACGTGCTGCGGAAATTTGTTTCATGAGTGATATTGCTTCCCGGCAGCACGTCATACCGGCAACTGAATGTGTCAACCTGAATTGGGTGCTTGCTAGCTCCTGGGCCACTTTCAACGGATATCACTGCTGAGAAGCTCGCTTCGACGCATTGGTACGGTCTGACAAATGACCGGAAGCTATCAGGCATCCCACCTAAGGTCTCGGACTCAACAGCCTGTAATGCGACAGTGGCAATGGAAATGGCCCGGCCGGCTTACTCCTTTTGAGACTAGACGCTAAAGATATCTGGTCCGTTGATGCTATCACACGTTTTCTCCAATCGTTTTTGCTAATTTGGCGGCTCATCGGTTACTGCATTCATGTTCTCGGGTTCTTTCTCCACGCTGACTAGAGCTACCCAGTCAACGCGGGGAGTACAAGTGACGCCTCTAGCGATTTAGTCCATGTAGCACGGCCTCTGGAATATCAATAGTCTGAAGCTTGTGGGAATGGTCAATTGAACCTGAGCATTAGTGCTTTCGATAGTCTTGAGCCTTTGGGGAAATCATTGGATCAGCCGTGCTCGAAGAGATGGATAGCCAAGTGGTGGGAGTGTGATTGGTCATATATTGAAGGCATCTGCGCATGGTGGCTGGCTGAACGTAGGCTTCAGTAACTGCCTTAGTCTTATCGACACTTCCAGCTCAAGATCAGCTCCCCGTCGACATCCTCCCAAGTTGGGATACGCACTTAATCCCCTGATTGTAGTTTGTAGTGACGAAATCAAAGGACATGTGAGCTGTATGCTGGATAGCATTTCACTGAGCAGGGGCTTTCCTGGGTATAAAAGCAGGTCTCTTGTCGCTTTGTGAAGCTTTGTTCGCAAGTCTTTCAGCTCTTGCAAACTGCCGCTACACTGTGAATTCTTATCTCCGTCGATCAAGTTCACTCTATTCAACAACATGGCTACTTATGGCTCCGGTATAAATCTTTAATCAGGGAAACATCCTTGTATTAACAACCATTAGGGAACATACTTGCTACACAAAGTGGTGGGACTTATACAATCACTCAGGCGTCTGTAGCATCCAACTTACCTCCTACGGAGCATCTCGAAGCTCTTGGGGTAAACGTCAAGGATCGCAAGAGTATACAATCTGGATTCGGACCGGTCACAGTATACAATACTCTTTTAGTCTATGCTTAAATCTACGCTCTCAATAACGAATCAATAGATTAGTGGATTTGTGGATACTACCAACTTCGGAATTGGCCTTGAAGCTACCTTGTTTGGCATTTCGCTTGGTACCTTCTACGGGAATTTGAAGGACGGTCTTGGCATCAATATCAACATTATCCCGGCCAAGGGCTCAATCAAAATTTATCTCGATGGCACCGCCGTGATGTTGCATCTTGTATTGACCCCTATCTGGGGGAATGGAATCAACGTCACCCAGAAACTCCTTGGCCTGGGCAAAGACGCATCAGAAGATTAGGGTCAGATTAGGCGATTGGGATACTAGTGGCTTTATTAACTGTTGCGGGTGAAAGAACATATCGTTACTTACATACATATATTTGAACGTAATTGTACTGGAGAACAGACTTTACAGCTGGCAGATTTGCAGAATTTGTCTCTAGAACGTGATTCAAAATGCTTGATATGTTGCTCAAGACCTTGGGCATGACTTTGAATATGAATGGTAAGAAGGTCCTGGAAGACATTTGGAGTATTGATGTGTTGCAATATTGCATTTCCCATTCTATCGGTCGCTTAGCTAGTTTCTTCATTTTTCCCTGTCTAGTCCATTGCAACCATGCTAGCGCTTTCTGCCCCTTGTTCTAATAGCTATTGCGCTGCAAGACCTCATATATATAATAAGCATCTTCCATAGATCTTAGGAAGTCAGGCAATACACCGTTCATCTATAGAAACGGTTCCTAGCATTGCAACATGATGCCTGCCGTTGACAAAATTCGCTACAGTCTCCGGGATTTGTCCCTTTGGCGGCCCTTCGTCTTTCTCGACTAGCCCAAGCATTACACTGACGGCGACGACTACTTCTCTCACGCTAAGTGGTACAGCTTTATCCATCATTGTTAGATACAAGAAACCGTATTGACCTTTCCTACCGTCCAGGCTTGCCCGGATGCAGAACAAGAATAGGAGTGAGTGTCGCCTCTAAGGTTGGAGTTACTTCTGGTCTACAAATAATGTGTAAATTGATATTATCGGTAAGCACTAATTATTGGGACGCGTGGAGCCGATTTTTAGAGCGCTTGATGCTTGACAAATGTTATTCCTGTGGCATGGCGGTGAAGGACCTACCTCACTGCAGTGCCACAAAATGCCACGGCATTATTCACCAAGGAACACCAAGATTGGCGGGCCCGCGTCTTATTATACATCTACTAAAAACAACATACCAGCACGCTGCCTTCCCCACACATTCTATGATGTAGATGCGAATTCGATTAGAATCCAATGGAACTGATTTGAGCATTTGTGTAAAGTTAAGGCGAAATCTCTTTACATGGCTTTGAGTGGCGTGGCGTCGGAGCCTGGTCGCTGAAGTGGAGGCAGTGCATTATGCACTGCCTTCGCATCTGGGCCTTATATTTGGGGCACGTCGCTTGACCTTGACTCGACTTCTCCCACAACTAATTTATCCAAAGTCTCCGAAAAGCCCCAATTCAAGACCATGGTCCCCGTCAAGCCCATCAGCTTCTCCGTAGGAGTAGCAACGCTGTTTAGCACCTGTGTCGAGTGTTTCAAATACTTTAGAGCCGGCCAAGCGCAGCACGCCGACTATGAGCTTCTTGAACTCGAATTCGACTTGATCAAATCGCGTATGCTCATTTGGGGCAATGCGATTGGTATTGGCAATGTCGTTGAAGGCGCTGCTACGAGCGAAGATGACAGCTCTGAGCCAATTTCGCTCTTGGCTCGAAGCCTAAATGCCATCAAGAGCTTACTAGAGGACCATAAGACTCTTCAAGATAAGTATGGCCTCAGAGAAATACCAGAAACTACTCGGTCAACTGCGTCTGTTCGGAATCTTCCTAGTTTCCAACCTCTGAATCTATTCCGGACATCCCGCCTGTATGTCCGCTTGCGAGGTCGCAGGCCAAATGCTATGTCTTCCAATCTCGCCTCGCGTACCGTTTGGGCGATTATCGACAAAGAAAAGTTCGAAGGTCTGGTTGCGCATCTCAAGACGCTGGTTGATGTCCTTGAAAAAGTCTATCCTATTCCCGTGGCAGCCCGTGATCAGACCTTTCAAACCAGCGTTGCAACAATAGAACTTTCAAAGCTCCGGATCGTCGATACAGCATGCGAAGCCGTATACCCAGAGCTCGAATGGGCTAGTATAGCAAGAACAGTCAAGGATGCTTCTGAGCTAGGCACCATAGATCTTCGAAATGTTGCGGAATGGCGCACAGACACAAGTCTCGTTGCCTATATATCGCGTCCATCACTCGACTTTAAAGGTACAGTAGCAGACACTGAAAGACATTTTATCTCCGTCGTGCTCAAAGATCTTAGATCCACTCGCGTTTCGTAATGTTACACTGTCCTTAGTCTTGACAGCGCCGTGTAGGTCAGTCTCTGAAGACCAGTCTTGCGAGTCAAATCTTGCGCGATTATTCTCATATGAGAATCTGGATCACTCTACGGACCCAAGCCATCTCGCAAGTGAAACGCAACCTTGGGACTTGGCATCTCGTTTACTATCCACATTTGAATTCTCAAGATGTTTTCCGGATAGAGACATGCTCCATAGGGACGCCAGCAGTGAAGGAAAGACTTTCCTATTCTAGAAGGACAAGGTGTATATCTATTGCGCCCCATGCCTCTGCCAGATATGGACAGCGTTCCGCATCTGCGAGGGAGCATCGGGTCCCGCAGCTTTGTTTGAATTGTTTGTCCGTATCGACGATCGTCTCCCAGCAACTTGTTGTCAAGTTTCCTCGGGTACCGCTGGGCTTGCGGCTGTTGTCGATCAGATAAGGTCGATAGAAATGGATGGTGGAATCCTTTATCCTTCCTACCATGGGAAGAAGATAAAACATATCGACCGCGACTGGATCGATCAGAGGTTATATGACCAGGAAGACGAGGTTTTCCAAACATCATCTGTTGGTGGAGCAAGAAGCCTTTCTTTCATCTTTGATCGATTGCCATTAAAAGATTTAGCAGCTTTCATCATCCTTGGGGAGCGAGACTACCTTGTCCCAATGCTACAATACTCGCCTTTCCGGCCATCGGAGAGAATACTAAGAGAAAATCAGTTTTTCAAAGTGAAGAGAGAAAGAATTGATAATGATTGGAGCTGGTCGCTAGAATACCTTGGAAGCTTCACACCAAAGAAATCATTATCGGCTCAAACGACCAATTTGAGCTCATCTCATTCACAAGGCCAGCAGCGTCTCCACGAAACATCGATAATGGTTGCAACTTCAAATTCCAGGAGTAGAGAAACCTCACCTTCGACTAATACATCGGCCAAGCGCCGGAGAAAAGAAACTACGTCAGATGATTGATTATATATCTCAGAATGCAGATTCTTATGACTCGAGCAACATGAACGGAGCTTAGTTCACTGGAATGACTGGTCACTTAAGAGTTGGGATAGCTGAGTCACCTTTGTTCGTTGATGTGGAAGGCTCCGTTGGCTAATGAATGGCGACATCTATACGCACGTGTACGAAGCGATTTTGTGAAATTGTACATTAAACCTTCACAAGCGTCATTAAGAGTGGGTAGCTATGTAGATAACGACGTGACCTATAGCGTCCTTGATGGTGGTGTAGCCGATGTAGCTTGAATGGAATGGACACATCCTCCAGCAATTGCCTAGCTGGTTGCCTTCGACCCTTGATATAATACATATTTTGAGATGGAAAGCCCAAACGAGTACTGGAGCGCGGTGTGGTTGAAAATCCAGCAGATCATGATCGAGCCTGGACGTGCGCGGCCGAGCAAAGTGTTGCTGATCGGGGATCGTACTGATGCACGAGAATTCGGGGAGATCCTGTTCAGAGGGCTGTGGGAGCAGATGGGAGAAATGCCAGAAATTTTGGGCGAGGGGGCGGTGGGAGTGGCGGTAAGGGAGTAGCTGAGATGGCGAAGTGGGAGGTATGTCAAGCCAGACAGGATTCTAGCGCATTTTGTTAGGGATTGGCTAGAGTACTTGTAACGTATGTTGCGCTTATTAGAATATACCTCACTCATCCTCGCTATGATCCACTGTAAATTCTTCCAGCCCAACTCTCTACCTTCAAGTCTTGTCATTACTCGAATGATTCTCGCTAATTTTGTGTTGTTCTGAAACGACAGGAGTTGTCACAGACATGGATATTGGAGCCGGAATCCAGGATCTAACAGTTCGCAATATCGTAGTCATTTACCCTGAGGACTGAGTCGGTAGATGCTGTGGTCTTGCTAGCTACAACAGGGTCGCTGTGATGACGTTTGCGGCAAAGTCTTCGAGGGTCAGAGGCTCGGTAGGAAGCTCTTCAGCGGGTGTTGGTGCCTACCCGCGGGAATTCTTCTTCATGACCTTATCGACATTCGTTCTGACTTTCGGATCCTTGAGGGCGTCGTCTATCTTCTTAACAATATTCGGATTGAGATTCCAACCTTTTGGACGACGTGATACATTGATGTAGAAGAAATCACTATACCAATGCATCTTTCCACAAACACATTCCTTTGGTGGGGTGTTACCTGCCTGACGGTTTGACTTTTTAGGTGTAGATGAGGATCCTGGGGTCTGGCCTTGTGATGCAAGTCTTTGTCGAAAGAGATTGAGAGTCTCCATGAAAGTAGGAGTTTGCTCGTTGCTTAAGCGTTTGGAATGCAGATCAACGAGAGCTGTGGTTGCTAAGATAGGATCCGTTTGCTTGAAGCTGTTGATGAAGTGGTCTACAATCAACCCTGACTCAATATGAGAATGCTTCGTTTCTTTGGCTTCCACATAAAGTTTTTCCCATTTGTTGAGCCATTGTTTGAGATTCTGACCTCTTGGGGGCCCAGCACGCAGTACTTCGTACTGACCGTCGATCCTGAGAACTCTGACAAATGAGCCAGGTACGTCGGTACAAATTCGTCGAAAGAGATCGAGAGTCTCCATGAAATTAGGAGTTTGCTCATTCATAACTCGTTTGCTCCGCAGATCAAAGAGCGCTACGGCTGCCAAGTGAGGTTCTGTTTGCTTGAGGCTGTTGAGAAAGTGGTCTATAATCACACCGGTCTCAAGATCGGAGTGATTCGTTGCTTTGGCTTCCACGTATAATTTTTCCCATTTGTTGAACCATTTTCCGAGGTCTTGACCTCTTGGGGGCCCAGAGCACAGTGCTTTGTACTGACGGTCAATCTTAAGTGTTCTGGCATATGAGCAAGGTTCGACGGCCTGTTGACCTGCTGTTGGTCCCGTGGGGGTGATGGTTGAGCTCATTATGGTAGCTCCAAAGACTTAAATGATAGAGTCTAGCGCAATGGAATGGACAACTTAAGTTATATCGGGCTCGTATCTGTTGCAGTCAGGTGTTGAGGATCAAGAGGCCTAGCTTATCTAGGGTAGGAAAATACCTATGGTAGCTCAACGTCCCGGCAAGATTTTACCCCTTTAACCGCATAGCCCTGTAGGGCTAATAAGCCATGCCCTAGAAGTAGATCTAGTCACTTAGGCAACAGAAACATTTATTAGGGTCGAGGCGTGAATTTTCAACAATTCATAAATTATTCAGTCCCTTTACAAATAGACGGTCCATTCATATATAGACTTAATTAACGACTCGACTGCATAAAAATCTCTTACAGAATAAGGGGTCCGGCGCCATCACCCATCACCATCACTCATCACCGCCACCCATTGCCGTCGCGCATCACTAAGGTATAGCCCATTGCTATTACCCATTAATCCGCGCTATGGTCCATCACCATCGCCTATCATCATCGCCAAAAGTAATAAACAACAAGATAAATAACTATTCTATAAATAACTAAATATACATCTTATCCAATTATATCAGGCATTCGTATACAGACCAGTCGATTCGTAAATAGACTGGTTTATATATATAGTCAGTCTATATACCATTTCGTCCATGGACTAAATTTACGCCTCGACCCTAACATTTGTTCCCGTATGTAGGTTTCTTTGCCCCTAACAGCAGAGATACTGAATTTACACGGTGGGGCAACTCCAGGGGATATGTTGTCCTCTAGGTGACTAGCTCTAAGGGTGTCTAGGGTTCCTTTTAGGGTTCTTTCGCTGCCTTAAACCGTTGGCCCTGTAGGATTGCTGTTGGTGGGTGAAATTTGCTCATGGACTGTGGTATTGGATCGGGAGAATTGTTCCCTAGTGTGAATGCAAGGCTGAACACAGCCAGTGCTCAGATACTGTGGCATTTCGGTGAAGTCATTCCTATGCTGCCATGCCATCAGCAATATTTGCTCTTGCAAACTGAGAATAGCCTTCTTTCATTCATGAATTGGCTCAATCAGCCAGCTAATCATACGATGCGTAAAGAACTTGCCGTGAAGAAAAAGCCAGCCAACAGAGAGATATTGTATCGTACATTTACAACGTATACAAGAAGTCCGGCCTCCTATCCCCCAGCGTCTCCGTCTCCTTCTCCGTCTTCCCAGCAACCAGGTAATCCCTTGCTCCACTTCTCCTCTTGGTATTCTCGCTCTGCAAAAGCACCCTCATTAAGATACTCCCCCCAAACAAGAACACCGTTAGATAGGCCAACACTATGCCATGTCCGGTCCTATATTTCGGCGCTGTCTTAGCTTGATAGATATTCGAGCTAACAACGCCGTTCAGGTTGCCCCAACCGATGACGAATCCCATTGTGATACCACGTTTGTAGACACCTTCGGTATTGTTGGAGACCCAAACGATAGTGTTGGCGATGCAAGGGTAAATGCCGAGGGCGCCAAGGAAGGTGCCAGCGTAGCGGACGGCGGGGGTTGGAGCGGCGACGAGCATGGCGAAGCCGATCATTCCGAGGATGGAGGTGACGATATTGCAAAGGCCTCGTTGCTTGGTTCGATCGGCGATCTAGTATCATGAACGTTAACATGGACAGTTGGTATATAGATTCAATTTAGAGGCACATTGTTAGATATGCAAAGAACTCGGGAGTGGGTTAGATTGTAGGAAGATGAAGTGTAGGTACGTACATAACCGATTGTGATGGTCAGAATGGCAGCAGCAGCGTACGGAGGAACGGATAGCAATTGCGCTTTGGTTGAAGTGTATCCTAGGCCAGCGACAATAGAGGGAAGAAAGAGAGAGAAAGCGTAGAGCGGGCAATCAGCGCCCATGTATATGAGCGCATAGAGCCAAGTCTTCCAGTCCTTGACTGTGGCCCAAAAATACTCCATCTTGAATGTCTCATGCTCTGCTGATGATTGTTGATCAGCTTTCAAGCGACGAATGATACGTTGACGATCGATATCAGAAAGGAAACGGGCCTCATCAGGAAAGTCGAAGACCATCCAGAAAGACGCGGCGCCTACAAGTACTGTCGCAAGGCCCTCAAGAATGAAGATCCAAGCCCAACCTTCTTTGCCCCCTATGCCTTTCATTTTACCAATCGCGGCTGCCAGGAGACCACCAAAGGAGCCAGACACCGCTGCCGCGGAGAAGAAGATGGCAGCTCTGATTCCGAATTCGTCTCTCTTGTACCAGCAGGAAAGATAATAATTGATACCTGGGAACAGACCAGCCTCTGCTACGCCAAGGAAGAAGCGAGCAGCCATCATGCCTTGGAAATTATGGGTCAAGCCCATGCATACCATGCAAATACCCCATAGTACCATGATGATGGGTATAAAGACGCTGGGTCGCATGCGCTTGAGGAGGACGTTGGTGAGGGGCTCGAAGAGAGAGTAGGAGACGAAGAAGACGGAGAGACAGGCATTGTACTGGCCGCTGGTGATATGGAGACTTGTTGTGAGGCCGTCGAGTTTGGCGTTGCCGATGTTTGTACGGTCAAGGAAGGAGATGAGGTAGAGAAGACAGAGCCAGGGGATCAGACGAAGATCGAGCTTCCACAACAGCTTCTTATCCTGTGCAAAGGTTAGCAGGTGTATTCACCATTGTTGGGGTATTTGTACTAACAATGGCAGCCTTCTCGGCTTCACTCAACCCGGCGTCGGGGTCTGGTGGGAGTTCTCCATGGCCTAGAGTCTCGAACTGGCCTGGTTGAACGCCGGTGACTCTCTTCTCGTCATCAGAGGGAAAGCTGTCGCTGTCATTGTGTTTTTGTAAAGACATGTTGATAGGCTGCTCCGATAGAATACGGGACGAGAGTATGGAATATGGGGAAAGGGAGAGGCTTGCGAGCCGTAACGATGGCTTGAACGGCGAGTGGCATGGCGAGTTTTGATATGTGCCGGGGAGTCGCAGGCGCCGCTACTGCCGTGGAATAAAAGCGCTTGATAGGGAATAGGGAAGCGTCCTTGCAGATAATCATGGCAGCTTTTTAGTCAGGCAAGTAGTCCAGATTCCCGATTGGATGGGTCCATCTGACCTGCCGGATGTCGTTCATTCTCTCCAATTTCCAAGGCAACTATTACTGCCCCGCACCACTTGGCATCGTCATTGTCCAATTAGTAGAAGTATGGATTGTGATGGACATTAGCAAGCTAAGGCGACCTGGACCCGGATACTACCTCGGTAACCCACGTGCGGTAACTGCCGACTGCCCAGATATTGATCTTCTAGAGCATATAAGCCCCGATACCCTGGTGCTTTGTACGCTATCAACATACTTGAAGTACATATGATGTACGATGCACATGGAGAAGAAATGTCAATTCATATCGAGAGCATACCAGCCATCGATAAGGAGGGCTGTCGCTTACCAAGCATGGACGGACGGAACCGCTAAATCATCTTCAGACCTCCATGCTTTAGGATAGCACCCAGTATGAGCAATGGTGGTTGGAATTGATTACTACTCTGAATCTTCTGTGCCTGCCTCCTACTAAAGATAGGGTCCGGAGAAGGACTAACCGTATTAGGCTAGCGGAGTTCTGTGTCCCACCGCCATGCAATGCCTGTCTCATTGCTCTGGTCTACACACTGTGCTCATCGCTTTCACTAGGAAAAGCTTGTACTGGATTTTTGGGACGTGACAACGGCGGCATTAATGCTGCTCTAGTGAGTGCTCTGCATCCTCAGAAGCTGCTCATTGCCGGTTTTGATTACACTGGATCAGCTCTCGATGAGCTCTTTCCTTGCATAAAACCCTAGCAGACTCTAGGTCGTAAATAGCACAAAGTTTCTAAGAGGCTTCGATATAATACGCAAGATATAATCGCCACATACGATGACGAGCTTAGGATGGCCACGCAGTCTTCACAATTCTGATTGCTTAACTCTGTATGGCATATCCTTCCATCCATGCATGGCAGGATTCCAGCAATGGAATGCATCATGTGGAAGGCTCATGGAAGCTCCTGGTGCTCTACGAACATCCCCTCCGTCCGTGAATGGGGCCGTCCATGAAGAGCAGAATCCGCTAATGGAACGCAACAATGGCGCGATGCTGAAAGGAACACATCGTCAATCTTCGCTCGAGCGTACAGCCTGTTTTCATATTATGCCCACGAACATTTGTTGTGGTGCAATATGGCTTTGTGTTTCTCACAAACGGTTGCAGGAGACTGTATTGCCTAGCCGGAATAGCAAAAATTTATGGGAATGATGCTCCTAATGTACATGATGGGATTCTAAATTACTATGACACGTAAATCCTACGTGGAAATTGCCACCGGGCGTCTAATTTCTGTCCCATGGATGCGTCACTTTCAACGATCACTTCGCCGCGTTCTTCTCACATTTGTGCTCATTTCCCCCAAATCTCAGTTTTTCAACTATCTTTTTGCAATCGGGCAGATTGCATCGAAACAATTACCTACATTACTTACGGTATACCTCTATCTAGAACATCACTTCTGCACATTGATTGACTTATTTGCGGCTAAAAGGTAGGGGTTTCGTGAACAAGAATAGAGTATTGAAGACTTATCAGTAGGTTATTTTCGTCACTTATGCACTACGATTAATTCATGTTACGATCAGAAAGTAGGGATTTCATTTGTGGCAACAGAGTATTTAAGGCTTAATAAAGAATATCATCATTACTTTGATACTACAATTAAGTCATTAACGGCTAAAAGGTGTAGATGTCGTCAATAAGAATAGAGCCTTGAGGGCCTATTAGAAGATTCTTTTCATCGCTTTCATACTACCATTGATTAATTTACAGCCAAAGGGTGTGGATTTTATTAACAAGAAAGAGCATTAAAGGCTTACCAGAAGGTTATCATCACCACTCTTTCACTGCAATTGGGTTATAGTTGGGCCAAAAGGTGGGGATTTCGTCAACGAGAATGGTAAGGCCTTCGCTAATGGGGGTAGGAAGGCAGACTATCGCATACATCTCTTCACTTTGCAAGCATGTGATGTCAGAAAAGCTATCATGCACATATGTTTCCTAGTAGCGGAGGTTTTCTACATGCCCGAACCCTTGAGTATGTGCCTATACTCTCAACGCCATGCCGCTGCAATAAGATCCACCATCCCAGGCCCCTCTGTAGCCCCAGCAATTCTCCCCTTCAAAAATCGCCCTCTCTCCTCCATGATATCTTACAAGAAATTCTGCCTCTTCTTATTAAACGCCCTCTGATCCTTCATCCAATTCCGATACCCCTGCACACTATCAATCTTCTCCCCATAATAATCCGGCACCGGATTCGCACTCGACCCTCCGGACGGATCAACCCTATGTTTCTTGATTCGTGCATACAAGTCCTTTTCTTTCTGTAGCCACCAAATAAATTAGCACCCATTTCCAAAAAGGCCCCCTTGCAATTCCACCAAGCAAGACATCATGCATCACAAAACGAGAACATCCCGAAACTCACCCGCTCAATCTCCCCCCTTAACCCCCTATACCTCATCCCAAACACCGCATTCCCCACAAACGGCCCCAACAACCATCCCACACCCCCACTCCCAAACACACAAAGCCCCAGCACCAGAAATGGATCCAAGCCAAAAAAGCCGAAGTTCTCGAGCTCGAGATTAGAATTAACGACATAGGACGCTGAAACGGCGGTGCAAGTGAGAGAGCCGGTAAGGGACGAGAGGAGAGAGTAGCGTCGGCGGAGGTGGCGGAGAGAGAGGAAGGCATTCCAGGTTAGTTGGTTTGGAGAGTTGGGGGGTTGGTGTGGGGAGGGAGTGGTGGATGGGGAAGTGTGTGTTTCTGTTGTTGCGGTGGCTAGGAAGCGGGGTTTCTGTGAGTGGAAGGGTGGTTTGGTGTGGGGAGAAGGTCTGTGGACAGCTAGTTGCTGGGTTGTGCTGTTGAAGCGTCGTTGGACTGGCGAGGCGGTGGTGGGGGTTGGGGTGGTGGAGGCGGCGTTGCAGGGTGTGAGGAGGGTGGGTTGGAACTTTATGCATATGAGCGCTGAGCGCAGGTGGGCGGGTTGGGAGGAGAGCATGCTTGGGAATGGTGATTGAGATACACGTTGTTTGCTTCTTGGTGACGGATATTCTGAGTCTTGAGGTTTCGCGTAGGGCTGTTAGCGGCACGCGAGCAAGGGGGGGGGTGGTGATTGCCGAATACTAGGATGGGGGATATAGGATAAGGAAGAGATGTACGGGCTCTATGAAGAAAGTGCACGTGTCAGGAGGTACTGTGCTCTCATTTACAATCGATTGGACATGATTTTGACGAGATATCTCTATGGTAGTAGTACAGGGTTTCGATGCCAACTGCATCCACCATACAAAACGCCTTTTTAATAGTCTCGAGCGCGAGCTCGCTGGACGGCGATCCCAGCCGCGCTATATGCGTTGACCGTTAGCCAAAGCGATCACAGATATGGGAATAGAGGTAAGAAGCTGGTGAAATGGTGTCTCGGATTTTATGGGTGATTGTGTCTCCATGTTTACGGCGAGCATACGCATAGCCTCAGATTTCAACAACATTTTGTTCATCATTGACATAGGAAAGTGAAAATGCAACACGTACATACCCGGGTCATATCTATACTATTGCGAACATTGGCTTTTCTCTAACGAAGTGTTTGCTATTGGCTCCTGCTTTGTTGGATTAGCTTATGCTCCAAAGAATCCATCATCACAGACGTCCGGGAAGTGGGAATATCAGAGTCTAATTATGAAGAGCATCATAGTGCTGCATGTGCATACACTCAATGGTATTTCTGACATAGTTCTCATCATGAAAACGGACTTGCCTACAAAGGCAAAGGGGGTAATGAAACAGGCATCCTACTAGCAAACAGCAAAAAAGTGCTGAAATATTGAGGAAGGATGTCACTAGAGTTGCTCGATGCCAGTAATAAGTTGATCAAGGCGTGCGTTTCCGGTGTTCGACAGCATCGATTGAAGTGAGCGAGATCTAGAGATGACATGGTTAGTATTCCTGCCCAAGTGGGAGTGACTCGTCGGTGACTTACAGATGATCGAGACGCTTCTCGCTGACATCATATTCAAGCTCTTTAGATTTCACAGCAGCAACTTCAAGAACGGACTCCGGTACATTAGCTAAACGGGCGACGTTCAAACCGTATGACCGATGAGCCACCCCCTCTCCAACTTCATACAGGAATGTGACACCCTGACCAGCGTCGCCTGTCTCGGTGAACTTCATGTGCACATTCTTCAGCTCGCCTTCTTCGAATCCCTTTGCCAACGAGCTAAGGCTCTGGTAATGTGTGATGAACAATGTCAAGCTTTTCTTGTCTCGAACCATGTGATCTAATACTGCTTGGGCAATTGCCACGCCGTCGTGGGTCGAAGTTCCCCTTCCGAGTTCATCTAGAATGACAAGAGACTTTGGCGTGGCTTGTTTGAGTATGTCAGAGGTCTCTGAGAGCTCTACCATAAAGGTAGATTCACCAGCCATCATGTTATCAAAGGCACCCATTCGAGTGAAGACTGCATCAAGCATGCCAAGCCTGGCTGATTCCGCGGGCACATAAGAGCCAATTTGACCCATAATAGCGATGAGAGCAACTTGGCGTACGTAGCTTGACTTTCCTCCCATATTAGGACCAGTAATCAATAGTGCTCGAGTACCATCGGACGCAAGCTCAGTATCATTGGGAACGTAAGCGTCAAGGAGTAGCTGCTCAACCATAGGATGCCTTCCTTGCTCGACGGAGATGCAAGTCCCACTAGTATATTCGGGCTTGACATAGCCTGGCTGATTTGCGATGGTGGCCAAGGAGAGCAAACAGTCAAGCGTGGCAAGAGCCTGTACTGAGTCTCGAAGCGATTGATACTTTGATGAAATCTCTGCCAATAGTCGCGAATATGCAAAATCACAAGCAGCGGCCAATGCTTCCTTATGCTGGTCTCGCTCACGGATAAGACGAACGACTTCGGGCGTGTGAAAGCGGGAAACCTTTTTAGTTCCACTGATCTTAGCCCAGGATGCCGGAACGTTCTTGAGCTGAGTGTTTTCGACCTCGATAAGATACTCAATACCCGCGACGGTTACGTATTCTACCCGTTTCTTTTTTAACTTCTCAGCGGCACCAGCGCGGTGAGCATCTAGTTCCTGCTCCACACTAGCTATGCCCATCTTTTGTTCCATAATGTCTTCGCTCTCCATCTCCTCTCGGAAGAAGTTGTACTTATCGTCTGCCTTGGCAGCTTCCGGATTCATCTGGTCTAGGTACGAGACCACGTCATCGGCAATGGTTGGAAGAACAGCAATGGCGTTGTTGATTAGGGATGATTGAAATCCAGCATCTGAAGGTTCTTTGGCCGAGACGAACACCATTGCAATCCGCTGCATGGTTTGCAGGACAGTCAGTAGCTCTGGACGTGTACATTTGCCATAGTAAATGCGAATCAAGCTCTTTTCAAGGTCAATCTTGATCTGAGATAAAAGATGCGTGATCTTATCCACTCTCACGGAAGGCTGGCCATCTTTCAGCTCTTCCACAGCAGCGACCCGTTCGTTCAATGCCGATGTCATTAGCAGCGGCCTTCCAACCCACTTGCGTAACAGTCGCTGGCCAAAGCGCGTACGGGTCCTGTCCAAAGTCCAGAATAAGCTGCCTTTGGCGGTGTGGTCTGTTTGATTTTGGTAGATTTCGAGACTGGTCAAGCTGGTCCCATTGAGGAGCATGTGAGAGCGTGCACTGAATGATTGGAAGTATTTCGTGAGGTCGAAGACATGTTCAAGGCCGTACTCTGATAGATGTGTGATCATTGCGGAAAGGCAAATAGTTACGCATTCCGCAAGTTTCAGCACGTTTTCCAGGAGCTTGTTCGCGTTCTCGTCATGGTTCGCATTCTCCGCTTTCATTTTTCCAGCATAGAAGTTCGAGACATGACTGTAAGCCTGTGCTGCCATTGTTTTGGGCTTTTCGACTCTCTCAACGCGAACCTTGTCCCCAAATACATTGGTTTTGCTTCCTGAGAGATGCTGAACTAATTTATCTGTCGCTTTCGATAAGTCGCCGACGATTAGGATCTCACACGGGGCAATGTGTAGCAACCTTGTTTCGATCTCGCTTCTCATGAAACCGTCTTCGAAGTCATCATGGATCACGTCTCCAGTAGCGGGTTGTACCGCGATTAATCCCACGTGTACTTTTTCATCTGTGCCCCAACCTTTGCTATTTTGCTCCGTAATGCAGACTAAGTGACCCGTAGCAGGAGCACCCCCTGAAGGAGCACCGATTGGCGCTTCCAGGCCTTCTATATCGTCGATATACGTTCCTTTAGTGTAGAGGTTGGTGAGCTTGCGGGTAAATGGAGCATTCCGATTGTCACCCACTGCCTTAAGAGCTGCTGTCTCCAATTGTCGCACAACGCCGACCTTGTGTCCCGCTCCAACTAACCGCTTGACATGCACGTGTAACCGATGTACAGGTACGCTTGCCGAGGCGAAGCGATCAAGATGAGCTTCAGACGGATGCTCATCAAACCTGTATTTGCCGGGAATGCACACAATGCTCAACTCTTTCGCAGCTACTCTTGCATCCTCACCGAAGAATTTAAATTTATAGCCGACTTCGACGATGAGAATGGTATCCAGGTGCTTCCGTTTGATATCCAAATATTGCTTCTCCATGGGTGTCAGCTTGCTAGCACCCTTCCTCGTGGAAGCACCCGACTTTCCCTTCGCCGCAGGTTTGGGAGCAGCATCGGCCCCAGAATCCTCGGCGTCGTCTCCTTCAGCTTCTGTGCCAGCCGATTCCTCGTTGAGGACCCAATTCCTCCTCTTGATCTCGGCTATACTGTCTGGACGACCCAGTCTCTTGACGAACTTCTCGTGAAGCTTTGCCTTGTGTTTCCTCGTTTCTTCGTCTTCCTCCTCATTCTCCTCGTCGCGAACAGGTGAGCTGCCAAACACATACTTCGAAGTCTGCTTGGATGCCTTTGGCTTCTTGACCTGATTAGCCGTAATAGAAACTAAAGGGCTGTCTGATTTCCTGGCGTCACGAACATCCATGGGCAAGGTGAGGGGCTCCGTGATAGAATCATCTTGATTGGTGTCCGACAGCCGTAATCTCTTGGGGACTGATGTGTCCTCCTCCTCGAGTCTGTGCTTGGGTGTAGTGGAAGACCTTCTTCCACCGGGTGGTACAATAGCCTCTTCATCTGATGAGACAAAGAGGCCATCCTGACCTTCGCTCGCTGAAGCTCCGTGCGAAACCTGAGCGGCTTTTGGAGTCAAAGAAGGTGGTGATCGAACCGGGGCACTTTTCGTGAAAAAGCTTGAGATGGACTGCTGCTTCTTGGCCGAACCTTGGGAGAGATTCTGGATGGACACCATTATCTACACCAGAAACTCGCCAGAGCCGCAGAGTCATCTAGCGCCACATGTTGCTTCTATTAGGTAGAGTGATAGATGCGTGGGAGAATATTGCTATCAAGTCGCGTGAAGCCCTCGCGTCCGCGCTAGAGAAAGGGAGCTAGAGTTAAGGTAGAGAGGCCCGCCAAGGCTAGGTAGGTGGTTCTATCAAATGGAAAAGGTAGGGCAAAGCAAATACTATCATGTAGGACATGACAGTGAGTAGCAATTCCAATAATATTAGACTTAAACGGCCACTACAATCTACGGTGTATTACTGAAGGGGTCATCACAGCTAAAACGCCAAGAGAACATTGAGAATTGAATTCCACCTGTTCTAGCCGGAGACGCGCTAGACCTAACTAGGTTAAAATTGTCCCATCTACGCCTTCCTTTTAGGAGTACGCTTGGGCAGACCTCATCCATTCCTGCACATACTGTAAAGTGCATAAATTGCTTGAGGCTATATAATAGAATGACTGGAACATGGTTATGACAGAGACACACATACAATCGCATCCCCAAATCAAGCCGTCTGATAGGCATCAGGGAAGATTGACTGTGTCTTTCAGTCTCCTGTGAGCCTAAGGTATGCCCATATCGTTCTTATCCTTTCATCACGTCTGCTTTCCCCGTCTGCCTTGTCCGGACACATTGAAAGATCGTGCAACCTAGCGAAATCCCGTTACAATGGTACCTCAATTGGATGACCTCCACAATGATGAACAATGCGAGATCATTCGCTTGCTATCACGTATCGACCTAAGCTAGCTCGCCGCTTGGATAGACCATAGTGCAGAGTTGTATTCTATAGTATCATTTATGCAGATATTTGCAAATATTGCCGACGATCCTGTTCCCAGTAGTAGTATGGCAGAACTGATATGTGACATTCAGGTCGTTTGAACCAAGTTTACGGGCTGTAGGAATAAAGAATCAGCACTTGTTTCTCATTTAGTAAGAGGGGAATGAATGATGCTTTCCATACAGATTCTGATGGGCAGCATGAAGGTAGAATTCTGGATAACGAGAACAACAATACCACAGAGACATGGTAGGGAGCACGACCACATATGCACTGGTTTAGGAACAGCACGAGCTAGGTGGAACAAGGCAGAGGATATGAAAGTCTGTGCCAACGCGTCCACAACTTGACTGGCGTTTCCAACGTCACCAGCTTCGATGTTTTTCGATCACATGGGTCTTGTAGAATGGAAGAAGAGCGACTAGCCTGGTACCATGCCCGTTAACAAGCTTTCAAGACGGATTGTGAACTCTGCCTTGCTTGGGAATCATGATATTCGTGGAGTCTCACACGTTATATGCGCTCTGGGCCGTGTTCCCTCCAATCATCAGCTCAAGCGTGAGCTGCAGCCTTGTGGCAATTCTCGGAAAGATGCCTGTGAGATGTAGGAGGACTACCGTTGTAATGCCAATCTCACGGCTCTTGATCTTCATACCGCCACTGTTCAGAGTGATACCTAGGTGGGTGTCTGGTTCAGGATGCTGAGTCGCGAAGCCTGTGCTTGATCGAGCTAAGCAGCTGCTCAATATCTCAGTCGATAGCGATGCTCATGGTTCCGTTCTTCCGTGGCCAAAGCCTTCCAAATCTAGTTCTGGCGAGACTGGAGGACTCCGTATTCCAATTGGACAACCTGAGATCAATCCTTTGTGTACACAAGAGGGCTTTTCGTAATCTTAATCCAGCAAAGGTGCTTTTGCTTATCGTGATACCTGGGTAAAAGGCAACAAGCGGGAAGATAGGAACCTTCGAATGGATGAGCTATAGATGTGTTCTGCCGATGAAGCCACGCGAGCCTCCACGGGCGATTCGTATATTGGGATCCAAACAGATATAGCCCTGGCTCGTACTTTGATACAGTCTTTGCAAGCAATAGTTTAGCGCTTCAAAGAGGAGGAATCTTGTGCTAATGCCCAAAGACATGACGTTGTTCTCGTTAGTACGGCCAATGGTCGAAGATACTGAGGACTATGCAAAGTCCCAGGAGACCGACAACATGGAGGAACAGAGTCAATAACGCCCCTATGGAATCGGAGATCCTTGCCTTGGGTTATGGGGTCGTCGAGTTGCAATGGGTGGTCTGGACTGGTGTGAGCGCACCACGGATCGTTGAATGTTACGATACCTAGATTCTTCGAGTTGCATGTCTTTCGACTGGCGTATAGAGCTGTACCCAGGGCAGAAGAACGATGTAGGCTAGATTGGCCTTGACAAGATGGGCAGATATTGCCTTGAGGTGGTCCACGAGAAGCAAGACGGCGTTGTCCACCATGGTCGAGCAAATCCCGCCCTTCTGTCCACTCTAATCAAGCAAGAATATGTGCCTACATTGTAGAAGAAGATTGAAAGGGCTCAAGATTCCCAGGATTCCTTCTGTGGGCAAGTGAAATTGGCTTGAGTGACTGAATTTGGTGGAAATCTCTGGTTTGACCGTGTTTCCCCAAACAAAGCCCGATCGGGTTTGCCTCTGAAATGTCATTTTCCTTCCGTACCCTTCCGTTCCATCACTTCCCACCGAAATTTCCATCGTTTTCCTTCTATCTTCGTTCTTGTCTGTACAAACAAAAGCAACAAAGGCGACTCCCCATATGGGGCTCAGTCCTAGCTTCCCACCTCAGCATTGTACGGCTGTCTACCTACTCGTTTTACCCAACCCGCTCTCGATCTCTGCCAACAACGATCACTTCCCACCGAAATTTCACCGTCCACCTTTGATTCTTCTACATTTTGGTCTGTACAGGCAAAGGAAGCGAAGGCATCATCGCAGATGAGTCTTTTTTGGGCTTCCTACCTCAGCAGTTCTATCACTGTCTATCTCCTCATTTCACCTAAAACGTTCTCGGATTCCACCAGCTACCATCATTTCCCATCGAAAAATCGAAAATACCATCGTCTACCTTTGAATCTTCTACATTTTGGCCTATACAGGCAAAAGAAGCGAGGGTTTCGTCACAGACGAGACCCAGTCCAAGGCAAGAAATCGCCCGTATGCACACCGATGGCGACCACTCACCTACAACCCGCTGAGGACTTTATCGCTCCTAAACAGTCCCATGAGCGTTATTGGTCAGCAATTTGATCGCTGATGTATGCTATGATGGTACCAGGCCTGACATCGCTTATTCAGTCTCTATCGTCAGTCGCTACGCATCTAATCTAACAAGAACTGCTAGACGGCAGTGAAATTAACCTTTCGCTACCTACGGGGCACCTTACAGCTTCAACTCATCTACAAGAGGCTGCTTCAGCCCCTTACGGGGTACTCGGATTCTGATTATACCGACGACCCAGCTACAAGACATTCAACCTCAGGATACATCTTCAGCCTAGGGAGCGCAGCTATCCAGTGGTCTTCTAAGCGTTAATCTACCGTCCCTTTTCGACATGCGAGGCCGAACACATAGGGTAGGTCAACGCTACGAAGGAAGCTATCTAGCTCAAGCGGCTTCTAAGAAGTTAACTTAGATCACCCCTGATTCAACCTTCGCCCCCTATATCGATCCTACAGAAGTGAACGAAGACCATACGCTTATAGCGATTCCAACAGCTGAAATCAATGCTATACACGCCGTCATGCTGGCTGCCATTATCTTCTGCGACAACTAAAGGGTTATCGCATTAGCTAAGGAACCTGTCAATTGCAGCAAGACTAAGCATATGCATACCAACTACATGTTCCTCGGGAGTGCATTGGTAACCAATAAGTGAAGATCAGACACTGCCAGACTAAGTTCAAGCTTCCTCTTCAGTAATTGCACAATTGTCTACGTTTAACCCAACCGGCTCTCGACCTCTACCAACATACCACTGACTCAACATCGATTACCTACAAAATTCGATTTTGAAGCCTCTCTCTTTCAGCAGATATCAGCTGGTGCCCGTTCACTTGTCTCCTGTGCATTCCTTCGGCTCTCCTCTACCACGAAATCTCGGCGACAATCGGCTCACCTTGTCTCATTCACCTCTGTTACTCCTCGTGGGACTTCTCTGCTTCATCTCAAGCGTACGGCACCTCGCTTTCGTGAATGAATATCGATCGGGAAGATGATAGAGCCTGTTACGTCCTTTTCAGGGTCTTATTCACCGCTGTCGTTACTCCTCGGATTGCTTCACCTCATCTCCTGCCTACAGCACCTCGCTATCATGAATGAAGATTGGTCAGCATGAAGACGGAGCCTGCTACGTCTTCCTCGGGGTCCTATCCATCTTTGTGGTTCCTCCCTGTCGAATCTATCGATGATGGATGAGATCTATGATACATTACATGTCAAAGGTGCTAGGATCTATAAAGGATACCTTTATATATATAATAAGGAGTGCTAACATAATAACACTCCATAATAGCAGGCTAAAGCAACTGTGCTGAGCCATCAACGCTCCCTCACCTCTCGCCTCACCAGCGAGCTATCGTCGATCAATATTTGTTCAGCCTGACCACAACGATTAATGCTATCTCTTCCTCAGAGTCCTATTCGCAGCTGTAATCCCTCTTTGGACTGCTTTGCCTCATCCCCGGCTATATCAGCGAGCTGTAATCGAAAAACACTGGGCAGCATGACGACGGAGTCTGCTATGACCTCTTCAGAGTCCCTCGTGAGGTATCAGAACTTACGGAACTCTCCCTTGGAGTGGGTAACCAAGATCTTTGGTCATCTTCCGGCGTGGACCTGGGATCTACTTGGCTCACTTGCATAGCAGTGGCTGGCATATGAGCGCAGCGACTTTTCAGCCTTGTACTTCGCGTTGTGGGTGCCTGCTATTGAGAGGTGACAGAATCTGCGCGAATACATTCTTCGATCGCAATATTTGAGAACCCATTCATGATTCAGGACTATTCATTCCGTGGCTTGGCCATTGCTCATACTACGAGACACTACACGACACAGCATACCAAATCCCCAAGTCCAGCCAGACCCGTACTCAGATCGCGAAAGACTACATGACAGAGAAGACCAAATTCCAGTAGCGCGGAGACTCAGCCACCGAAATAATAGAGCAACGACATTCATCATGCACTCAAATTGTTACCGAGGGGTTGCACGGGCAGAGATATATCATATTATGCAAAGATGGCCAATGGCTCCTCGAAATGTGAGGAGATTCTGAATGGGAATTGTCATTGTCGACTTTGAAGTAGGATGACAAAGTCCTCAGCTCACTTCTAGAAAGCTTCCAGATGTCCCACTGATACGCTGAGCAACTTTTATCGGCCGAATACCGATCTTCACATGAGCATCCCCCGAGGAAACCGATGGGAACTGCCGATGAGGAGGGTACTGCTGAACAGGAGCCCATCCTTCTCCGGAGAAGATATACCATCCGTCGCCTGGGCCAGAGCCTGGATCCAATTTTCGGGGTAGCCTCTGCAGAGGCGTCCTGAATAGATGGGCGTCATGTCATTTACAGGTTCGGCTTCGGCTCTTTCAAATATTGCCATGGCGGCCTCATATATAGCTTGCTCTCTTGCTGAAGCCCCTAAGCAGAGGCGGTTTGTACCTCAGCGCAGAATGAAATGTACGAAATGAACAAGGATAAACCGCCAGCGGAGAACACCTTAGAGCACGACGTTCCTCTTCCGCGTCAACGTTATCGCCCGTCCTACAAACTCTTATTTGGGGCTGGAGCTCTGACTTCTTCCAATCCTACTTCCCAACCTATCTATAATGCGGCTTCTGGTCTCACATATCCCCATGCTTACGAAGGATACATGGGTGCATACTTAGAGGACCGAGAGGTTGAAGTCGTAGCGCGCTACGCACCAGAGAAGGAGGCACTAGCAAATTAAATAGAAGAGCTACAGAAAATAAGACCACTGCCCCTGTTCTCCGGTTTAGACGTCCAACGCCTTTTAGCCGAGTACGAAGTTTTCGCTTCGCAGATATGCGAGGGGAAGAAGATCCAGCGAGCGTGGCAAGTGTACAACAAACTGTGGTGAGAAAGAACCCAAGGGTTGAGCCGGCAATTGAAATCCATGTGTACGCGGTGCTGGCTACGAACCTCTCGTTACTATCTGTAGTCGACAGAGACAAGAGATCTCAGCCTTCGCAATGTGAGAGCCACCTTAGGTAGGCTGCAAGCATCCTGTGACTGGCTGTACAAATCACTGATCAAAATGACATCCAATTTATAGATACAGAACGTGATACTTACCGGTTGCAGGCTGGATGATCGAGACGCTGGACGGACCACCACCAGCCGAAAGAGCAGGTCAGGAACATTCGATACCATGCAACTCAATACGGTGCCTACCCTCTTGTGGATTGATTCACAGACACGATGTCAAGAGGGGAAATATCCTTCAGCAGATCTCCGAGTCGCATTGCCATTCAAACAATGATGCCCTTTCCTGGTGCAACTGCGTCGATCCCGATTTTTAAGCGTGCTAGCGACGACGCCATCGAGTACAAGCCGCAAACCAGATTGAAGCCAACAGGCCGAGATCATATATATATATTCATTTTCCACAGGACGTTTATCTTGGGAGCAGTGCTATTCAAAGTCGACTATGGACCATGCTGCGTCGTCACTCGCTTCTCCGCCCGCATCGAGCACAAAGATGCAAAGCCAGCTTCCACCGGAAATCCTCTTGACAATATTCGAGGATGTTCAAGACCAATGGACCCTTCGACACCTACGCTTGGTCTGAAGTCAATTCGAAGAGTCGATGACCCCTATTTGGTGCCTTGAGGTTATCCTGAAGCGGGAACTCGGCGCCCAATACGGTCTAAGTCATTGGCTGGGACGTTCGAGGCCTCCACAATCTTATCGCCGTACTTGCTATTGGGAACCCAGCGCTTCGGCTGCGCCAGGGAACAAGTAAGCAACAAGAGCGACAAGGTCACAGAAGGAGAAGTATCTACACAAGAAGGAATGAGAAGTCTCTCCACAAGAAGGAACCAGCAGCCTCCACCAAAGAACGAGACGTATCTACACAAGAAAGGAAGCGCACTAGCAAAAGAGTTGGGCTGTGACATGGCAGAAGCTTATTACATCAAAATGCTTGCTCCAGAACTCCTCGAGAACAATTTCTCCCACATCGAGGACCAACCCACTCTCTTCAATTTGACACGTGTTTGAAGTAGGGCATCAGCAAAGCAGTGCACTCTTTGCGAGACGAAAGAAGCATGTACATCACAACATGGCGCAGATCATACTGAACTCTGACAAGGCGCGGAGAATTCCAGGAAGTCCGCTTCAATGATTCAGAATCGGCGGAACACCTCCAAGGATGTTGGGCAGGCTTTGCTTTGAACGTTCTTTGCAAAGACCAAGACCATGACACTTAAGAGCCTTCTAATGTGATATGCTCATGCAAGACGTACATTGATCTCTCGGTGCCGGTCAACATTAGCAGCTCCTCTGCCTTCTCCGCTTCTTCTCACTTGGCAACTCTTGCCTCACGTCCAGCACGCTATTTGGCCAAGTGCTCGTTGAATGCTTCCTCGCACTTTCAGAGTCACTTCCTTCAATTGACGCCATGTCCTAACATCATCTGGCAAATTGGCAAAATCGCTATTCCTATTGATGATAGTTGGGGGAAATTGCAAAGGATCCATTTGGCTTATTTGTTGATCGTTCAGTGCTATTGGCACCAACTTGGCCGAAATATTGCGGGCATCGTTTGATGATGGCATCTGTTGCTGATTTCCCTGGGACTGCATATTGAAGGCAGCTGTTTGATTCATTGGTGGTTGAGAAGTGGTGGGATTCGCAACAGGCGCTTTAGCCTGGCTAACTGAGACACCAGTTGGACCGCTCTGTTGACCTGACTGTGCTATTCTGGAGTAGTCCAAATAGCTAGTGATCGGTGCTGCTGCAGAGCTATCGGAAGATTCTCCAGTATTACTACTTCCCGGGGTCTGAGAGGAGTCATCTGCTAAGCTTTGCAAAGCTCAAAGACCGTCTTTGCCTTCTCAGATATAATCACAACATCGACCTCTTATGAGCGCAGAGACTAATGATGGACTATGCTAATACCTAGTATACTCTTTATATTCTTAGTTAAGATCGTCTGGCAGAAATCCACAACTACTTGGACAGCGGTCTCAAGCAGTGCGACCGGCGAGCGCCCCCGGCTCATTCCAGCAGCGCAAACTTCGAACAAGTCCCAAATGGCACCAGACCTGGGGGACTCGGGGCTCAACTCCTTTCGGAAGACTCCCCAAAGCTCGTCTCTGATATGAACAAGCTGACTACGACTGATATGCGGTGCATCATAGCCGTCTAGACCGATAATTTTTGAAATATAATATTTATTAATTTCAATAAAAATATTCACTAAATTTATTATATACGCTGTCCTTCACCAGTTGGAATGTTCGGTGATCCCGAAGGACTGCATCAAGCTCATAGGCCTCGTCTTCAACACCAATGATCACTTTCTTTCTAAAAGTCTCTCGAAGTTGGCTGATTCCCGAGATATCTGACAGAGAAATTTTCGACAACGACCACCGCGTCGTCAACACCAAAGGCTCCTACACCGGCAAATTCACCTTCAGCGCCGCCTTGACCCCTGAGCATAAGTCAACAATGACCTGCCCAGATTGGATTTGATAGAATTGTCAACAAGCAATGAAGGTTCAATTCATTGGCCCACGCCTCAACTATGAGCGGTAGGCCTGGCTCGAAGCAGATCCAACCAATGCCAGACTAAAAGAAGAAGTTGCTAAGGAGCTGATGCGCTTCATTATCAGTTAACCAGCGACTTCTCCTTATTCCTGAGAAGACCGTTGACAATTGGATTGCGTCGAGCGTCGAGGTGAAAAGAAGGGCCAACGCTCGCTTGCCTTCCCCAGTTCTAACGGCAAAGCCGCAAGCCGTCTTGCTATCTCATGCCCACCAATTCTTCTATAAAGGGTCTTCATATTTGGTCATTTCAGCCAATAATGGGCGAAAGCAATTTCCAGAAACCAGCTTCCAAAAGTATTCGCCGGATACGAAACGGATAGGATAACCGAAGAGGGAACAAGACGAGAAGCTGCGAATACGTTGGAAGGATACTTTGGGGCTATCGTATAAGGCTCTGCATGACTATTGTAAGACGTTCACGTTGTGATAATGGTCGCGTTCAACGCAAGGCTAGAATGGGGACCGAGTCACGCTGTGCGATAGGATGTGATAGCGTGGCTAAGACACGGAAGCGCAAACCGCCAATGTTCTTGGAGGCAGAGGCAAACAGTTCCTTGGCTTTGTCAAAGACCCAGGTGTCCAATTGGACAGCATCTGCTACTCATCAGCCATTTCTGAGGAGGAGCAAGTTCTGGGACTGCATTTCGATCCTCTTCAGCTCTTATTTGGAGCCCACCTCAATCCGCATGTAAGTTCTGCTGGGGCATCTTGGTTGCTCGTTGCGAGAGGGGCATGCTAATCTTTGTTGTTGGGGATGTCCTATAGGACCGGTTTCGGATATCAGCCTGCAGATACTGGAGTCGCGGTGCCAGTGTTCTTCGCACTGTTCCTAGCCGTCACGGTGTTGAATAAAAGGAAAAAACCTATGAGGAAGCTACACCCTAAGAGTTAGGTAGCATGCTATTAGGAAGGGTGGGGAAGATTTGGCTACGCAGTAAGAAAAGGCCGAGGTGGAATTCTCGAGACGGCACTTGCACCTAATTCTCACATCCTTTATCGTCCATGATCAGGATGTGCATCTTTTCTCATCATGGAAACAGTGCGTACAGTAGCTCAAGACCCGGTAGCAACAGTGCCTACAACAGTCACCGCTGTCTGTCACCTCAAAGTCGGCGTTGAAGCCAGAAGCGCCCGTCTATACGCCAAAGTCGGCTGGTGACAAGGAGCAGGGGAGTCTCTCTATAACCCCAGACTTACCTGGGATTTGATAATGGCTGTCCCAGCACATATCCAGAGGAACAAACTACTTCAGAAGATGAGATTGATGGAGCAAGGGTGATACGGCGGTACGACATAATACCGCCTTCAGGATCGCAATACCAATCTCATAGTACTATACACGAAATCATCGTGTCCAACATCAATCCAACACACGAAGTAGTCATGTCCGACAACAATCCTGCAGCGAAATCCTACCAAGCAGTCCAATTTGCATCAACAATCCAGCAATAAAAGTCAATCTCCCTATCACTATCATCGGAAACCATCTGATCTCAGCCGTACCTCCACTCTCTAAAACAGCGCAAGAGGGGTCTCCACTTCCGGCATATCATATCAACCAGCGGTGACCTTCGAGAGCGATTCGGGAGGTACTGAATTGGCCCGAAGAGTATCAACGTCGCTAGCTCGATCCATCTCGATCCATGTCGGCACTGTGACTTTGACAAAGTTGGGCTCCGTTAGCGAACAGGGTGTTATATGAGCTGCTGAAGGGCATGCAAGCAAGCCTGGCGTTGGACCCACGATTTACAAGGGTTATGAGCTACTTATCTAGGGAAGTCCCGGCCAAGTACAAAAACCAATGGCCGAGCTCAGAGAATATATGGACCGGAAGCGGAGTTAGTGAAGGCCGAGAAGGTAGAGCCATGGAAGCTGCTGAGCTGTTTGTTGTCTATATATATATACATATATATATTACAGCTGGGAGGGTTTTAAGTCGGCTGGTTCCGGTCTTCGCGAGTGGGTGAAGAGAGGGAATGATGTCGGTCGCGACCCTCCAGAGGGAGGGGTTGCACCCTGGTTTTCATCGGCGAATGAGAAGCTTGTTTAGAAGTCTGTATTCATGACGGGTCTTAGGGGCGAAGGGTGGAACACGGACTCCAGTTTCCGCGTGTGAATAAAGAGATGGAATAATGCTTGCTTAGGGTCTGGAATTGGCAGATGAATTCGTTCCATGCCCTGGACATTAGCTGCACACATGTTGCTGGAATCATCATAGTGGGGGCGTCTGCTTAGGCTCTTAAGTCGCATATTCGCTGTCAGGGCAGGAAAAAGAGTTGGCTAAGCAAACAGAACGGAAGGGTAGCTGCATCAGAGCCGTCAAACATTTGCGCTTCTTTTCGACTGGCCAAGTTCTTTGCAAACCTGCCGGCAAATGGGCTACAAAAAGAGCATGAGACACACTTCCTACATTGCAAATACCACTTTGAATCGGTCGGACTGCAGGCTTTGACCCTGGAACATTGGAATGGAGCTTCCGGGTTGCAGGCGGCTTAGTCTGAGGAATGTTCCACTTGATACGTCCATGGCACTTTCCGCCTTAGGTGACGATTGATACAATTGTATAAGCAAATGCAAGCGTTGAATCGAAAGTAGCCGAAGGCAAGCGCACCACCCAATGCCTTCCTCATCTGATTGGAACTTTACGTGGCAAACACGTGTTCCATCTGAAAACTCTATAGTAAACTTCTTCTAAAAGGCGTAGTAAGTAGTCAGAGGACATGTGATTGGATCGAAGATTTCCAAACAATCATACCGTACCATCGTACCGCACACTTATCCCCACCAGACTCGGGAACAATCTTCGGGATTATTTGCAGATAGACTGGACCGGAATATCGCCCGCTCTTCCGTCTCCGCCAAGCTACCAACGATCATCGAATATTCTGTGGAACTTCCGGACTCCTGGCTTCTGAGGTATTGCCACTCTGCGTCTGTCTCATGGTAGAGGTGCGAAGACAAGAGGAGCCGCATTCGGCACTGCCGAATCGTGATACCAGATTTGCTGCTTCCCTGCCTGGAACGTCGAGTTCCACATATCAAAATATAGCTTCCTTGCCCAAGCTATGTACCCAGAATGTCCATATCGACCATTTGCTCGAAGATCAGAAGGCAACCGTTCCTGGGGAGCCTCTTCCCTGTCCATGACATGTCCCTCGGTTCAGTTCTCCTCAATCAAGGTGCTTCCAGCCCCCAACCACCACAACCCCTCTCCATCGACCTATCATACATCCACCAACCCTTGCTAAGATTTCTTCCCTTGGAATTCCAAGTCCTAGGCAGGAAGATACCAGCCCCAGCAAGCTAGTGCCCGGTAGAAGTCAAAGCACAGTCGCTCCTTTGTCAATGAGCTGCGTACCAGCCATACTAGATGTTTCCCAACCATACAAGTGGGGTTGAAGAGCTCCAAGAAGACCCTCAATATCCCATGCTAGATGCTTGTTGTATGTGAAGAGAATCGATCCATCTGGTAGAACTTTCGGGAAGTTGACTGTCCACGCCGCGATCTGTGGGATACCGCTTCTTCAACCCAAGTTATGAGAACCCTGCTTAGAACACCAAGTTCCAGGCCTCAAAGATACCGGTATCAGTGAGCAAGACCTGGAATGGAATCAGAACGGACTCTCCCCTTCTTCAACGAGCGGCATTAGACGTTCGCTGGCCGAACGTGCAGGAGAAGAAGAGCTCTAAAGAAGACCTAGTTCTCAGTGAATTTCTGTTGTAGGTGAAGAAAGCCGTTGGCCGTGGGCATAGAACTTCTTCTGGGGTGTGAGATTGATCTATCGTGTAGCAGGTATGGCCACACCACGATCGTTGAGAGACGAATGTTGGGTGTGTGGATTCTGGGGACGACGAAAAGTAGAAGTGCTTGGAGGATCTCGTATAGTACTGAGGCGAAAGCCTGTGGTCTAGCGCACCCCACCAAAGAGTCCATTACACCACCACAGCGCGCAGGAAATACTTGTAACTTTACATACTAATTATCATGTACATACACATCAAATTCCTGGCACTAGTTCCAAACCTAACATTTGGTATACCATCCGTCCGCAGCGATAACAGCATTCAACCCCCTTTCCATACTCCTTACTAAATCCTCCATTATGGTAGCTTTCATGCGTACCCGGGCTTGTTCCAATGCTTCAAACAAAAATCCTCGAACATGATTGACATCGCCACCTACTTCTTCAGCATGTGGCCGCACCGTAGACGAGCTTTTCGAGCCGAGATCAGAGGTGCTCAATCGGATCCAGAGCCGGCGAGTAGAGTAGTCAATCGATCCCGTCTATTCCATTTTCTACCAGCCATTCATGGGCTAGACAACTTGTATGTGTATGCTTTGATGCACAGAATAGCAGCTCATAGAAACGTGGATAAAAAAGGGTATGTCGGGTCGGTAAGAGCATCTAGGCAGTTTTCGTCAGCAGCATCTCTCAGACTCGGGTGTGACCGATAAGACGAGAATATTCCCTTGGCAAAGAATCGTAGACTGCATCCAAACTCCTGATAGAGCCACTGAATCAGGGAATCGCGGCAGATAAGTAAAGTTGGTCCATCCTGTAGTAGGAACTGGAAGTTGACTGGCCATGCCACGATCGCTGGAAGGAATATTAGGATATGTCATCTTTAAAGATAGCGAGAAGTAGGAGGCCTGGAAGATGTTTGTATTTTTTGATGCACAGAACAGTATTGGTCGGGCCATGGGTCAGAAAAGATTATGCTTCGTAAATGATGGATTCACTTTCTAGGTAGAGCTTTGTTAGGAGTGTCTTTTCGAACTAGGGTATGAGCGATTTAAAGCATGCCTCTTTGTTGGCAAGAAACCATACGCTTTGTTCAAAGGTTTGATGGAGCCGCTGATGCAGGAGGATGCGGCAGATTGGATGCATAAAGAGGGATTGTATACACATGTTGGCAGTGTCTTGGCGTAGCAACTATATCTACATACAAGGCTTCGCTGCATTCTACTACTTGTGTCGCAGTATTCCTCATCTTGTTTGAGCATTTGCAATCGGGAGTAATATATTGTATGCAGTTTCGCAGCCAGAACATGAAGGATGTTTGCTTTTTCATTGTGTTGCTAAGTACTTGTCCAAGTTTGCCCCGCTAAGGATGTTCGATGCTCATGTTTCATACCATCTACCATCGTATCAAGCAAGGCCCTTGAGCGAATGATATGTACAAGCCTTGCCGAAGAATACGCTGCCAGCAGTAAAGCCATTGAAAAGTGACAGTAGTGGATGACGCACAATGCTACAATAACCAGCCACTAAACTGTTTCCATGATGAGATAAGATGCACATCCTGGTCATGGACGATAAAAGATGTGAGTATTAGGTGCAAGTGTCGTCTCAAGAATTCCCCCTAGACTGCTTCCGGTATCGAAATCGATGCATATTCTAATCAAGCGCAGTGAAACATGTATGCAATAAGTACGACATCCATCTCGAATGCCTTCAGGTAAGGGACTATCTGAACTTCCTAGCGGTTTTGGTACGGACCGAAGAAGATTGGCCTGGGTTTTGAGTTTCAGTTTCTTGGCGGTCTGTAGATGTAGGGTAGTGGAAATGTGTTTGAGCCGTATATGGGGGAAATTGCTGGGAGTGCAGATGCACGTTCAGTGGATTGAGGGTTGTCCCATAGTATTTTGGCTCTACCAGACCACCACCGAACTCTATGTGAGGAGGTAATGTGCTGAAGTATTGCGGAGCCTGGTTACCCGTGACTGAGAAGTAGCGCTGGGTTATGCGTTGCTGGAAGGAAGGTCTAGCGCTGTCGTCCACTCGCCCTTCACCATCCAAGATTGGCTGAATATTCTCCCTGTTTTCCGTAAGTGCTGCTAAAAATTTCTCTCCGAATCGCGGGGAAAGAGAGTCATGAGGAGGACGGTCCGGCTGTGCTGAAGTTTGGCGTCCAGACGATGGTTGGCGAGTGGCAAGCGGAACCCTACGATGAGTGGAGTGCGCATGAAGGACATGGTGGCCGTGTGCGGTTTGAGGGTTTCGAATTTTGGTAACCTTGGAAGCTGGCTTATTCTGATAATTCTCTGGAAGATCCAGGCTATCGTTGTAGATCACGAAGTCTCGTCTAGGGACACTGGAGGTAGCACCAGGGGTCAATGGCCGATCTGAATCCTCCCCGTCCATAGGATTATAGTCAACGGGTGTGCTTTGTGGGCAGAAGATATTGCTCTCGTTTAGTGTAGCAAGCGCTTTTCCAGAAAGCTGCTGCAATTTTGAGGCTTGGCCACCCAAAACACGAGGAGCTGTTTTCCGTTGTCCAGGATTCTTCCCTACCTTACAACCATTAGTGCTCAGATCTCTAAGCACTCCCTTGTTAGCTTTGGTGCGTTGTCGCTTTGTTGGCACTGGAGGAGGGGTCAAATCCCTGGGTGGGCTGCTCTCCACATTGCCGGTGATCAAGCGCTCCTTCTTCAAGGATCCATCGGGCCAATAGATTCTCTCGACTTGCTCCACAGCTGCCGAATCGATTTGCATTTGCTCGAGTACGGAGCCGTCCTTCTTTTGGTTCCGAAGACGTTGTGCCTCAAGGCTAGCAGAGTCGAAAAGAGACATTCCGGGCCACTTGACGCCTTTAAGTACTGGAGATTGGATGTGTCCTGTTTCTTCAGTCGCCGAAGATGGGTCTCGTGAGAACTCGAGGGCTAGATTCTGCTGCTCATGCTTGAAAGGTGAGGCAGAAACCGGGAGGGTGCCACACTCTGTCGGATCAGGATATGTGCTGGAACTGTTTAGAAATTCGAAACAGCCATTATCATCGTTGGTGATATATTCAGAGCCATAGTCTGGTTGTGGAGGGTTCGAGGCTCCGGGGCTTATATGTAATGCGTCTTCTTGAGCCGATGGGCTGGCGTTGTGCAATGCACTCATGTGTGGTACGTGTGCTCGGTGTCTGGCAGCCGTATCGTGTTGAATGTGTTGAAACAATGTTGATGCATGTGGATGTGCCGGCTTCGCTAAATGCAACTGTGAAAGTTGAGGGTCGATGACTCCTTCAACTTTCGTAGGACTTGGAGTATTCACCTGACGAAGAATGAAATCAATTTTCTAAAGCATTCCCCAAAGCTAGCAGATTTTGAGGATACTTACCCTTTGGCTCGCTGTAGTTGCGGCTTGTTTCTTGCGTGCTTTCCTCTCCTTAGTTCCGCTCTGTATGGCCCTCTTGGAAGGATAGCTGCCGGTCATATCTTTTGAACCCTTCGCAGCCAACCGCTCCGAAAGTAGCCTCTCTATTTGATGTTTCTCATACCACTGCTGATGCGCATCAATCTTTGCTTTAGCGGTGAGATCATTAAGAGCAGCTCGGAGTGTAGTGTTCTTATGATGTGCTAGATGGCCTTTTGAATTGACATGAGTCAGTAAGTGCGATATATCACTAAAGTCTGGCTCCTTTGGGCAGATATTGCAATGGAGTGGAATGTTTGCCATGGCAGTGACGAGCGCGTTATGCTCTTGTTTAGCGGCAAGGAAGCAATGATGAGGGTAATGACAGTAATGCTTACTTAGTATCAACGACTATTGCTGTGCTCTTCCCTGAGAACGAAGGCAAGAGAGCATTGCTTGGTCGAAGAAGGTGAGGTGGGGAGGAAAGGAAGTTTGGGAAGCGAGAACGTGAGGTTGAGGAAGGTGTGTTGTTGATAAATCCCGCCCTGGACTAAAACGGGGAAGGCACGTCTCAATGAATGGCTTACGAATTCTTGAAATATTACTTATTGAAAGCAAATATTCATGAGAATGGACAATTCATGTTTTTTATCCAAGTATCAATAGCTCGAACAATATCAAGCCTTCCTCTCTTTTCTCTGCTTATTCGGCTACTAGATTATTTGATCTTGTACTCATTCGGCTTGCAACAGCATCATGGACCCGTTGAGCGTGTTGAGATTTTGAAGAGCTTGCTCATAATGGCGCGAAGGACATCAACGACCCAAGATACGGCTCGTGATTGCTTTTGGCATGCAACTGTGGTCAAGTTACCGTCCTATCAGGCAGATCTCCGAGGTGAAACTCACTATATGGGATCCACGGCCTGTAAACCAGGAAAGCCCAACAAACTTAACCCTGCAATACCGAAGACAGTGTGGAAGACGTCCACCATGTCTCCGGGCCTATCAGCTATGCCACCCTTATCAAGGTCCTGGAAGAGGTCAAACATGCTCATCGAGCGAGGGACGAGCTCCAATTTACCTGGCATTGCAAGATAAATTGAGTCAGCTTTTCCCCATCAATCCAATGGATCCTATCGATCATAGCTAAGCTGGTCAATACCCACCAGCTATAGCATACATCCTCTAATTTCTCCGGTCTACCATTGAGCCCTCCATTGGGTAGCTGCCTCTCACTTAGCCAGCCACCAAGCCGATCTCGATCCACCAGATCAAGCCGACCAGCAATCGCTAGAGCTCCAACACATGTATATATTTGCCCTGCATGGGATTCTGCGCCTGGACTGACCCCATAACCTCCATCAAAGTTGCCGCAGCCTTGAACATGAGCCACAGCTTTCGGAACGTCAACGAGTGAGAGAAGGTGCAGCAGTGACAGAGCATTAAAGGCTCCGAAGAGGAAGCGTGTATCAATCTCTCCCCATTCGTCCCCTGCGAAAGACCCAGTCATAGGGTCTTGTAGGCTTGCAATATCTACATTGGAATCAGTCCCATCATCAAGGCTGAGGACGCTGCTCCTACATTCGCCGACTTTCTCTCTCCCAGCCTTTCCCTTTCGGTCCAATTCCTCCAGTGCGTCGACTGTCGCCAAGATTTGAATAGCGCTTACCGTATACAACATGTGAGCGTCATGTCCTGGGGCTGCTCCAAATCCTCCATTCTCATGCTGACACGAAAGTACAAATTCGATTGTTGCATCACGTGGTAGCGCTTCAGGGTGACCTAGTAGATGTAGTGCAGTCAAGCCCCAGTACACTCCATTCAATCGTAGATGTTCTGTCAGCCAGTACTCGAGCTCATCTTGTCGCTGTCAGTGAATGAGCCTCTGTCAATTATCTATGCCGCAAGCGTAGCTTACTGTATCCAGGCTCTGGATATACTTGACATGACTGTCCACTACTAACTTGAGCTCGTCGGGGACGGATCCACCGGAGCCTCCTCTACCAGGGCCGGATACTAAAGACATGTCGAACTGCTCAAGGTGCCAAGGCTTGAGGCTAGGTAATATTGAAGAACATAATATGAATATATGGGAGGGTCTCGATCAGAACGGCCGCCGCGCAGCAAGTAGTACGCTAAGTTTCAATACGAGGTTTCCATCGCTTATCGTCCACGATATCGGGCCTTCTGCGGGGATGAAACAGCCGCCAAAGGTGCTGTTCGGTAAAGTATACCAAGCGCTAGCCGTTTATGCCCTGCATTAGTGGCTTGGCAGCGCAGCAATTGGTGTCAGGGGACAAGGGAGCATTCCAATGGAGAAAGACGAGCAGGCGAAGCTCCCCACCAATACCGCTACTTTCACCGCTCTGGATTGGGCTATACAAACAACATATGTTACGACTGCTCCAGCTTGAGTGTGTACTACCTACTGATCAGATCTTCACCAATACCAGCAGCTACTACTTCTCCGAACTTCCCCGTCTGGACTATTGACCGATACGCCTTGCCACGACCCGTCACGAAATCAGTCGACGCTACTGCATTAAAGTGCATAAGAGCCGCCATCATTGACGCTGGTCGTCCGCGTGGGGTTTTTGGAGATTTTGGGCCTAGCAGCACCTTTTCAAGACCGGTACACTGCAATCCAAAGACCACTCTCAAGCCTCTACAATTCAGTCCACGTCGAAGACATCTCCCCCAACCTACCATCGCCGGCATATTCGGAGCCAATATCGATTTTGTCTCGATCTACCGTGGTCATAGAGGAGGACAGGAGAAGAAAGTCTCTGGGGATGCGTGGAGTGTCAAGGTGGTCAGCTCCTTCTCCTCGATGTTATGCTGGCCACTGGGACGCCAAAGGCCATCTCCTACATATCAGCCCTATCATGAAGACACGAGCTCCCACGCCTAGGGGTGACAATGCCATTTTCTACGGGTCCATCGCTAATACTCCATCTTCTAGGCAATACAAACATTAAGGCACCCAACATCCATAGTCCTACACCGTCTTAGAAGTTGAGCTCCTCTCAACGTGGTCTCCTCCGGCGTCCCCTACAAAAGTTTCCTGAATACATATATTAAGAGCAGACGCCTCCGTGTCGTGTGCCTGTAAACCCTCTACGGGCCGCACTACGTTACTCTTACAGTCCCCAATTGGCTCGAGCTAGGGACGTTACCTACAAAATATGTTTTGCTATTCCTGAGTGAGAGTACTCAGGTAGCACCGATATTTCTGTGACATTATACTAGCGGGCAGCCTGATGTTTAGGTCTTGACCGCAATAGCAGGAAGACCGTAATCAGTTCAGGTCGACCGATGAGACTGAAAAAGGGCCGAACCCCCTTGGTCTGTACAGCTGGTGGGTATCTAGAACTTAGAAAAAACACCTGGACTCTTGCTTCACCCTTGGAAATACTATAAGGCGTCCGACATTACTCATGCCCTCTAGCTAATGACGAGTCAGAGATTAGACATGGCAAGGCCTACTTCGCTTTCTCTCACTGTACCAAAGAGAGTGTCGGTTATTAGTAGCGATATCACATCACCTACTGATGCTGAAAGTAATTCACCGCCCCTGCAGGGGGCGAATCAAATCAGTACGCGGAGCCCCGTCTTCGATGCACCCCTATCCGCGTCAGCCGAAGATCAAACAAATTCACCCGAGCTCACCTCACTACCGCCTTTTCCATCCTCACCCAAACAAAAACAAAAACATGCACGAGAACCTTCGAAAGGTTTCTTCTCGAACTTGAAGGCTTCTAAATCTTCTCAAAAAGTTTTTCAAGTAGAACCAACGATCCGACAAGTTTCAGAAGAAATTCCAAGAAGCAACTTAGATTTCACTGAAAATAGCATTTATTCATTACGAAAGAGTCCTGACTCAACACCCGATTTGAGCCTAACAAATACTTTAGAAGGGAGCTCCACAGAAAGCCGCGAAGGTACGCTGACCGCATTTTCACCGAAAGTATAAGATACTGATGGCAGCAAAGATATCCACGGTCGGGGGCTGAAAATCCAACGACGTCCTGTAGGAGGCTCGGTTATATCCGAAGATATTCTTGCCACGCCCAACGACTCGGCCAACTCAAGAAAACCCAAACCCCGCTTTGGCACGTTATTGCAACGTTCTCGGTCAACACGTGTTGATGATACTGGTGGTCGCCGATCAAAACCTACGACTCCAGTATATACAGCTCCTCCGGATATCATAACGCAATTCGACGGCCCAGCCGATGACAATAGTGACCAGATAGGACCAAAAACTGCTCCTCTTCAACAAGATTTCTCCATACGAGACACATTCAGCCCTAATCCCCGTAACCGATCGGCAGATAGACAAGTGAGCGCAAGGGACCATAGCCAAGAAAACATGCGTCTGAGACGAGGTGACAAACCATCGACTATTGGACTATCAGCTGGATTTCGTGAGAGTATCAAAAACACTTCAAGTACAACCGTCGATAGCTTCGGTAAAGCTGGAAAACGGATCTTTGGAAAGATTTCCAGAAGCGTGAATAATAATGCTAGGGAAGAAGAACCAGCACGTTACGTGTGTAAAGTCATTAATCTCCCACTCATCGAGCAAGCTCGCCATACTCGTATCGCTCCCCGACTAGCATATTCAAAGGATAAGACCGAGTACTGGTTGCCAGCATTACCTTATCGGTGCATCGAGTAAGTCTCTGAACGCTAGTCTGGTGTTTTCATACTGACGAAAGAGCAGCTACCTCCAACAGCGAGGCATCGAGGAAGAAGGTCTATTCAGAATACCCGGCAGTGAACGAGAAATCCGCGAATGGAAGAAACGCTTTGATCAAGGCAAGTATATCTATCATAGTGGACGCTAGACATTATGAAGCTAATACACGTGCAGAAGGTGATATCGATCTCTTCAAGCAAGAAGACTTAAATGACATCAACATCATTGGCTCCCTGTTTAAAGCATGGCTTCGAGAATTACCCACAGAGCTCCTTCCAAAAGCTGCACAAGACAGAATTGCTCATGAATGCCAAGGTCCACATGGGGAATGGCCCGAGGAAGTGCCTCAGCTTTTGAAGGACGAGCTTTCGAGGCTTCCACCTCAGAATTACTACCTCCTCTTTGCCACCACATGTCTCTGTGCCCTCCTCGTCGACTGTGCTGATAAGAGCAAGATGACGTACACTAATCTCTGCATCTGCTTCCAGCCTGCTCTACGAATCGAAGCCTTTTGCTTTTCATATCTCGTGAAACAGTGGAAATATTGCTGGCAAGATTGTTGGACTGAGAAAGAATACGAGCAAATGGAACTTCGTATCCTTTATCGAGAACCAGCTTCGGTCGGGAGTGGCGCCGATAGTTTCCTAGAGAGCTCGAGCTCTAGCTCTACAGCGGTGGAAGAGCGCTCATTAGCTTCGGCCAGCAGCAATATGGCCCCCATGACAGTGCGTACTGACCTGACAATTACCTACGCCAGCGAAGATCAGCTTGTGACTCCAACCCGAGAGACGCATAACGGGTCCCAAAACGGTTACGCGAGACCGTCAACCCCGTCAACCCAGCTTCCAGAGCTGGCACCGATGATGCCACTATCGCCAATTGGGCACTTTAACTGAGCAACGTTAAGAACACTCTACCATCGCAACATCCGTGCGTGACTTGGCAGCATCAGGCATCCTCAAGGCTCTCATTTCCAACGACGTCCATACTTTATCAGATCAACGGCCATCCCCTACGAAGTGTTACCACATCTCATCATTTTCCCTTCTACTACTGTATTATTCAACACTTTTACCAGCAATTTTTCCAAGGCGAACGGGCGGGCACCTTCCTGTTATTTTCAAGACGGATCGATCATCGGAATCCGCACATTGGTACGAAGCAGATAGAACCACTACCGGAGGTTAGAAGGAAATCAAAGGAAAGAAATGATTCGCATAACATGCATGCACCATCAAATGAGCGAACGGGAGCTCTCTCCCCATATTCATCATTTGATAACCCACCACCAACGATCGATCAAATTACCGCAGCGAGACATGTCCTTGGCTAGGTAAATACCACTTTGGCTGGCCATACCCGTCCTTGGACATCCTCTCAGCGACATCAATCGATCATCATTGTCGTTTTTCCTTTCCTTTCCTTCCCTTTCGATTACCTCTATGATGGTGGATGTACACCGTACGACTTTTCTTTCTCCTATGATATGGGAGGCAACAGCATGCAAATAAGGGCACGGGAGGAATAATTCATCTTGTATACAAGGCAGGGGAGGAGTATTCGATCCTATCAGGTTCAGATTGTATTGCATTGCACTCTTAGTGAAAAGGCAGAAGGGCAGAATGAATTGAATGGAAGGGAGGCATTGATTGTTAGAACCTTATGTATACCAGATGAGCATGCATTTTTTTAATTGAGCAGCATTTTCATATGAGATTGATGGATGATATGTTTTACAGTGTGGTTCCTTCTATCTACATTTGATCGATCCGACAGCTATTTCACTTCCCATCACCACATTCAGAACCTTCCTCTCACCTCACCCTCCTCACCCTCCTCCACTCATCCCACCACCACCTAAAACCTCATCCTAACAACCGCCCTCTCCAACTCCCCCACCACCCCACCCCCACTCAAACTCCACTTCTCCCCCACAAACCCCTCATCAACCCTCTGTCTACAAACCCCACTCTTGGCCCAATACTCCATCAGCGCTCTCGCTTCCTCCTTCCCCACCCCTCCAATCCTTTGCACTTCCACCCCCGCCCCTCCATTACCCACGCCCCCAACATTATTGTTAAAAACCCCCAACACCCTCTCATCATACTTCCTGAACGGATCCCTCCTCACCTCCTCCTTCCCCTCCAACTGCCCTAACGCGAGATTCAAACTCGGTACCACAGGGTTATTGGAATTGGAAGTAGCGGCTAACACGACGCCGCCGTTTGGTAAGGGCTCAGAGCCGGAGAGGTGATCGAGGAAGAATTTCGGGATGGTGAAGGAGTGCGCGTGGATAGGTTTGTAGGTTGGTGGGGCGATGTATTTGGTGTCGCCCATTATGTGTGCTAGGCCATCGAGACAGAGCATTAGGGGTGGGCGGCCGGGGGTTTTTAGTTCGGAGAGGAGGAGTTGGAAGATGGGGTAGGCGTTTTCGGGGTCGGAGGCGCCGAGGAGGGCGAGGCGGGAGAGGGAGATGTTGGGGGGAAGGGGGACGGGAAGGGTGCTTTGGGAAGAGGTGGTTTGGGTGAGGGGGAGGTCGGAGAGGATGGGGTTGGCGCGGGAGATGGCGGATAGGAGGGCGGCGGTGTTGGTGGGTTGGGTGTAGAGGGGGGGGTTGGTGCCTGGGAGGGGGCCGTATTCTGATTGGGCGAGGATGATGTCTTGGGCTGGGGGAGAGGTGTTAGATATTGATTGAGAGAAGGGGAGGAGCTGATATACCATTGGGGATGTTTATGACGACCCATTTCTTGAGGAAAGCCATAGTCATGGCTTGTAGAAGCATCAAGCTTTTCCCACTTCCCCTATCACCCACCAAGACTCGACGAATGCTCTTGGTCTTGTCTTGCTCTATCTGCTCCATTTCTTTTCCAAAATTCACAGTTTCCCGCCTTATAAGCATTGCTGGCCTCCGGAACAGGGCCCACGACTGAGGAACTTTGAACGCCTCTACCGCTCGCAATTGATCGACTACAGGCCCTGGTATACCAAGCACCTGCCCCCTTAAGCTCTCATCGACAATTGACGTGGCAGTAATATCTTGCATGCCATGAACTTCCAATGCATTCGTATTACTGACCACAATTCGCTTGCGAAGAGCTTTTCGTTCACCAACTGCCGGTCTCTTTCCTCTGTCTAGGTTCCCTGTTTTCTTCTTGGCAATGAAGTTCCTACTCCTACCACGAGTTGGAACATCGTCTTTGACAGCGCTTTTTTTCGCCCTTCCTGCGCCTCCTGCTCCCCGGTCATGTAGAGATGATGCACTGGTAGAGAACAAGACGTTCGATGCTGGGAGGACGGTTCGTGCCTGTTGCGCTGGTCGATAGGTGAGCAAGGCCGGATCTGAAGCTCTGGATACACATCGCCAGCAAGTCTGGAAGCTCATTGTAGCTGAACTCCAAGTTAGAACATCAATGTGGCTTTCATATTGCAGGGTCAATGTAGAGCGAAGATCTTGCGGAGACATATTCCACGCTTAGTCATCAACCCGTTGCCAAGACAAAAAGAATCGGATTCCAGCCGTGACTTTTCTACAATTCGAAAAATATTACAACACTCCCAAATACCAACACACAATGGATACAGATACAGCAATGGATAAACCCCCACATACACCCTCAACCTCCACCGCAAAAGCAACCAACTCGTGCGCCCCTCCCCAATCCCACCACCCACCCCCACTAACACCCCCCCAGCAGCACAACCATCTCCCCCCCCATCCCCCACACCTTCGACCTCGGCAACCTCCTCCTCCACGACCCTAACCCCCTCCCCCATTCCAATGGAGAAAGACGAGCAGGCGAAGCTCCCCACCAATACCGCTACTTTCACCGCTCTGGATTGGGCTATACAAACAACATATGTTACGACTGCTCCAGCTTGAGTGTGTACTACCTACTGATCAGATCTTCACCAATACCAGCAGCTACTACTTCTCCGAACTTCCCCGTCTGGACTATTGACCGATACGCCTTGCCACGACCCGTCACGAAATCAGTCGACGCTACTGCATTAAAGTGCATAAGAGCCGCCATCATTGACGCTGGTCGTCCGCGTGGGGTTTTTGGAGATTTTGGGCCTAGCAGCACCTTTTCAAGACCGGTACACTGCAATCCAAAGACCACTCTCAAGCCTCTACAATTCAGTCCACGTCGAAGACATCTCCCCCAACCTACCATCGCCGGCATATTCGGAGCCAATATCGATTTTGTCTCGATCTACCGTGGTCATAGAGGAGGACAGGAGAAGAAAGTCTCTGGGGATGCGTGGAGTGTCAAGGTGGTCAGCTCCTTCTCCTCGATGNCCCCTCCTCCTCCATCTACCTAACCCTTCCCCCCCCCACAACCCCCTTGCCCCGCGAAAAACCCCTCCCACATCCCAAAGAAGCTACCAAATGGGAGAAATTCGCGAAGAAGAAGGGGATTAAGGATAAGAAGAGGGGGGAGGGGAAGATGGTGTATAGTGAGGAGAAAGGGGAGTGGGTGCCGAAATGGGGGTATAAGGGGAGGAATAAGGAGGGGGAGGGGGAGTGGATTGTTGAGGTTGATGAGAAGAAGGAGAGGGAGGGGGAGGGGAAGGGGGGGGAGACGGTTAGGGGGCAGGGGAGGAGGGAGAGGGTGGAGAGGATGAGGAGGGGGGAGAGGAAGCAGAGGAATAATGAGAAGAGGGCGAGGAAGGGGGGGAGTGGGGCGGGATGAGGGCGTCGGGGTTGGGTGGTTATACGAGCTATGAGTGCATTATCACGCGTGTGGATGGTAACGTTGTGACTCGAGAGGCATTAGAGTTGCTGCAAGCTTTAATTTGATCGCTAAGATCATTCGATTCTATGGAGAGATCGATACGCCACATAACACGCTCGCAAGATTACGCATGAGAGCTAGAAAGAAGATGCCTATCTCTGCTTAAGAGATTTGTGTACATTCATGCTGGACAGAGCAAGCGATATCAAGCCCAATATGCAATCCAAGATACATCGCTTAGTTCTGTTTGTCGGAACGAGACGACTCTTGCTTTGCTTCTTCCATTAGTCTATTCAGTTCCACGTTCCACTGCCGTTCGAAATTGGCATTCCGTGCGTTGTCGAACTTTTCCGCGATCCTCATAATTTCTGCAAAAAATTTCTCGAGTCCTACCGATAACTCGCTCCGAAAATGGTCTCGCTGTGCTTTGTTCAATCCAAGAGCTCGTTCGCACTCTCGCTCACAATATTCGATGAGTTTGCTGCCGCCGTAAACGAAATCTTGGACCGCATGTTGGAGGCCTTGTTCTTTGTCGACTAAATGCCTCATGAGGCGCTGCCAGTACGATTAATACCTTCTATTCTTTCAACGCATTGACATTACCTACGTGAGATATCTCTGTGAGCACGCCAAGCATATCGACTTGGTGCGGTTCGAAAGCCTTCCGCCACTGAGCATCACTCTCCAGGGAAGAAGCCTCAATTGAAGATGAGAGACCTTTGGACGCGGTTGATCCTGAACTCGATGAGGTAATGGTAGAATTAATGGAGATAATCTCGCGTTTTCTCTGCTTTCTCGGTGGCTCGACCTCCACGAGCGTTCTATCCGGATCTTCGGTGGATGCAGGAAGTTGTCTTTTCGCACTCATGACCGTTCTCTTTTTGCTCGGCAATTCGTCTTGGCTACGAGCTTCCGTGCCACGTTTCATGCGGAGTGCACGGATGAAGTCACTGGTTCCTACTTTCCCAGCACCAGTGAAAGGATCTTGCGGTTCTGATGGAACAATGTTTTCTTTCGTTTGAGAATTGACGATTGTACCGTCATCAAACATATAGTGAGCTGGCATCGATGCAAAATCTGATGGCGCAGTAGGTGAAGCGTATTTCCCCTTGCTATTGCTGGAGAACCTGTCGAAGCCCGCGTTGTGCCCTTGGTGGAGAGGAGGGGACCTGGTAAGCGGCAGACTAGGATCGTCCTCGAGGTTATCTCCTTCAGCATAGCTCACACATTGCTCTTGCTCTGTATGTAGATCAGTAATTAAGTATGAACCTGCCACATCTTCGTCTTTTTTATATCCATGAGTCTGTGCAACCATGTCATGGCGAGCGTGCACGGAAGGCATGGGGCTACCATTTTCATTAACCCTTGTGCTCTGTGAGCTCACCCTATTTGGCTTTTCTTGTACGGCGATAGAGTTGGTGGGCTCTGGGATCATCTGGGGTACATGGTTATGTTTAGTAGGCGGAGTGATGTACTGCTTCTGGCGTTTGGGGGGTTGTTCAAATGCTGACAGCGCGGGATCATTGACTCGAGATGCAGCCTTCCTCTTCATTAGTCCCAGCTCTTTTCCGGGTGCGGCTTCGTTACTATCATCAGTCTGCATCCCTGTAGAAATTGTTACCAGCTTAGGCTTCTTGTTAGAAGCGCTGCCTTGGTTCTTGGGGCCTTCTGCACTGAAACTAATGATCTCCGGCTTGCGATTGATGTCCGGAGGGTGCATCTCTGCTAAGCTCACTTTCATTGGCTTTCCCTTTCCTGATGTTGATGTAGTGTTAGCCATAGGTTGCGGAAACTTCTCATTTTTCCCATATAAAGGTGTCTTATGTTCATTGAACGGCAATTTAGGTCTCTTCTCCCTGGCTCCGCCGTCAGGCAGCGCTTGTCTTTTGTTTTCAACTGCGGCTACCGGGATGCCCGGAATATCAGGCTTTGATGTGGCTTGTTTTAGTTGAGTAAGGCCAACGTTCAGCTCCTGCTCTGTCTGCACTGACTCCTCCATTGGCCCCTTGTCCTTTTGGGACCGTTGTTGAGCTTGGATCTTTCTATGCAAGGCAGATTTGGCGTTAATCGAGCTATCATTTGCTTGCTGGGCTATCCTAATAACGTCTCGGGTCTCATCTTGTGTTACACGTCCGCTAACATTGACGTGGCCCGCGATTCTGACATTTTTGCCTTCATCAACCCGGTGTTGTCCGCCATTATACTCTTTCGAAGCTTTGGAGGTTTGTTTCGTACGTGGTCTCGCGCGCTCTTTCACAGTTGCGGTACTCGCCTCATTATCCGGAGTCAGCAAGCTCAGCTTTGCTTCGAAAGGGTCTCGCGCTTTTGGGTCTCCGGGAGTGGCTCTGCTCCTCTCAGGTTTGATCGAAGCCTGGTTCACATGTTGGGTGGCTCCTTTCGTGTTTTCAACTTCTTTCCTCGCCATGTGAGAGTGGCCTTCCTCCATTCGGCTGGTGGCTGTATTCTTTCCAGAGTCTGATGTTTCATCGTTCATGGTTCCATTTCCTCGTCGATCGATAGACTCCATGTCTGGCATCGCTTCTTGAAAGTGGCTGTCTTCGGCGTCTCCAACCATCCCCAGTGGTGTTGCCCCTTCGTCTATTTCCAAAACTGGCTCGATTAATGACCCTTCTTTCTTAGACGCTGCTCGAAATCCCTCGATGATGCTCTCGGGAACAAAACCCTTCTCGCGAGTTTGAGACCTGTTTTGAATTTCACCATTGACATCTACACCCGTCAACCCTCTCTCCTTGCCTCCATACGATGACGTTCCCTGTGCTTCCAATAAGTCTGGGTTGGTCGGCGGAAGACTAGGAATCGATGTGGTTCCCGCTAGCGCTATACCATGTCTTGTTGTGGTGCTGACTAGCTCGACATTCTCCACGCTGCTAGCTTCAGAATTCGCATACTCATCTGGTCGAATTGACGGCACTGTATCTTTAGAGAGCGTAAGGTTCTTAGCATTACCGTTGACAGAAGCTTGAGCTTTGTCAATATCTTTCAGAACTCCCTCCTCGGGTATTTCTTTCAAGGACGGCTGGATACCCTCTTTGTTGGTGGGCATTGTAGGCTCCTTCCTAGCCATACTGGCCGATTGTTCAACTTCTTCAACGATCTCGTCAGACTCTTCTAAGCCTTGGATCTTCTTATTGGCGATCAAAGCCGCAGCACGCCTCGACCTTGTTTGTGTCAGATCAGCAGCCGGCTTTGCTTTAGCTGCGTAGTCCACTGACGCTTGACTAGAGATCTTCTTCGACTGTGGTTCAACCGTCTTCGACTTTCCTTCTTTGATGTTTCTTGCCGGCTTCTTTGCGATACGTTTGGCTTTTGATTTTTGCTTCGGAAAAGTTTCATGATCTTCATTGCTGTTTTCCGAACCTATATCCCAGATAGAGGGATCTCCAGCGTCCTTGTTCGCCTCAGATTTAGCAGGTCGGACTGCCTTTTCTGGTGGAGGTTTCGGAGCATGCGCAGGCTGAGATTGAGCTTCAAGGCGCTTGGATGGCACAGATGTAGGAGTTATTGCAGCCTTGACAGGTTTCTTGGGTTTGGGTTTCTGTTGATTTGCTCGAGCTGGGGCTTGGGAAGTCGCTTTACCTTGTATCATAGAAGCCTCCATCTTGGGGACCGGCGCTTTCGGAGATCCAGGAAGATCATACTCATCTTCAATATGTTCTCGATCTTTCCCTTTCGGAGCTTGCCCTTGCCCGTTGCATTTGCTTTCTTTTGCTTTCTTGGTAAGATGTGATTTGTGAAGTCCAAATTTGCTCTTAGCCTGAGCTGCGACTTCACGATTGTCGCTTGATTTACTCGTTGTTATGTTCTTAATTAGGGTTCCAGCTGCACGCACAAGCTCGAGCGTGGATTGAGACTCTACTCCAGCCTCGATGTTCCCATCATTGTTTCGAGGACTTCTCCTTGGCTTCGACAAGGGAGGCTTCTCGGTCGGACCATCTTCTGTTGCTGGCAACGTTCTATTGTTGCCTGGTGGGCGTGAAAGCTCGGGTTGAATCGCTGGCACTGCATTATGACTGCTTTGTGTTCGACGTCTAGACGCTCTCGGACTAATGTCGTATGAGCTATCATAGCCATGATCCTGGTACTTCGAGACTTGACCTTGTTGATTCCTGCCATCGGTGTTTGGACCAGGTGAATCCCCGAACCCAACATCAGCCGATGTGCCGGCAGGTCGGCGACTCTCAATCACTGGGCCATCTGCGTGAGCTGTAGACTTTCGGGCCTTTGAGTTAGTCTCTCCACAGTTTGCTGTGACAGGTTGGCTGACATTAATGCCATCTATTGCACTTGACACAGAGCTGGCAGGCCGCTGCGTATCATGATGGATTTCCACTTCGAGGCCGGACTCGGATACATGTTGAGTGATCCCATTCTGAGACGTGGAGGGGAGGGCAGCGTTGTCATGGTCCAAGATCCCGTTTGATGAATTCTGAATAAGAAGTGAGTTGGCTTGCAAGGCGACTCCCGCCAGGCTTTGGCTGTGAGTCGACGCTAGGATAGGCCTTGCGAACTCGCCATCCAATGCTGCCTCAGAGCAATCGATTGGCTGTGACTCCATCACAGTCGGGCGATCAGTCGTCCTGACCTTCTTTGGCTGTTGAAGGAGTTCAATGAGGGTTTCCGCATGACTGGGTGATGTAAACGCTATCGACATGGTTTTGTTCTGACGGCCAGCTGCATCATGATACCAGGCGTTCCTGACGGCTTGCGTCAATTCTATGGTTACCGCGTAACGGTGTGCCTGTGACTCGGCGTTCCACACAGATTTTACGGTAGCATCCTGAATGTTCCCGAGTGGTACATCGACATATACGGCTGGTCCTGTTGGCGATGCTGAGACGACAATTCTAAGATCCTCATCCTTAGTTACTGTCACAAGTATAGCCGAATTGTCCACAGTATTGTATTGATGGAAGCCAGCATCAAGACCAAAAGCGTAGAGTACATCTAATCTCCTAAAAGACTGTCAGAGAATTTTGTAAGGCTAGTGGGAAGGATAACATACTGTTCTACCAATTTTTTTGCCATGACAAACTCATCGACGAATTCTCCAAAGGCTAAGACCCAATCCATGTCATGGTGTTTGCTTCTCGGGAATTTAGAGTACAAAGTCCGATCGTCTTCAGTCAAACAAAGCTCTTCCGGAAGCACGCCGTGATTCAGCAATATCCTGACGATAGAGCCGGCGATCAATGTGAAGACTCGGCACTTGCTATGGTTGACCAGGTCGCCAAGAGCTCTCCTGTACAGCCTCACATCAACCGACGACGCTTTGAAGCAGATTTGGAAGGAGCTTACAACTTTGCAGGATCGGATCTGAGCTTTTCGGCATTATCTGCACAGTCCTCAAGTAGCTCTAGCACAAGGACTCCCACCTACCATTACGGTCAGCTTAGGATTTACGGCTGTCTTGCCGGGACCTTACCCATCTTCGAAACGTTGCTGACATTTCCAAGTCTATGAAGGCTTTGATTAAAGAATTGATGGCATGCTTACCAATGACCAGTTTCCTGGTCCTCTTCAAGGCTGTCTTCTCAGGTGAATCAGATCGGTAATGATACAACGATTCCTGCCCCATGTAAGCATTCACAAAGCCTCACGAAAGTTGGCGTGGCCTACCGCAATCAGACAGAGACCTCTTTGCTGTGCAAGGCAGGGTGTCGAGTGCAAGAATGTCCAGCACAAAACCAAAATGCCCTCGCTATCAATCCGTTCGCATGGAATGGTCAATCCTGGTTCAATGGCTTGTATTAAGGCATTCATCTCCGTCTCGCTTGGTCGAGAATCTCTGACAGCCTTGAGAATATGTCTCGGGAGCCTTGTAGCACTGAGATTAGTTGGAAATATCTAAACAATAGGAAGGCTCTCACGTGATCATCCTCTCTTCTCCACGAGCCGGTTCAAGAAACCTTGCCAATTCCATGAGTGCCGAATCGTGCGTCGAAGAAGGTTTGAACGAGCTGCTGGCCATGTTGCGCTAGATGCGCGTGAAGGTGCGATCTGAGAGTTGAACGCTGGCAATGCTGATTCTTGTAGTAGAGGATGGATACTCGCCTGGACGTGAAAATCGAATTGAAATACAGGGAACAATAGCAACGACTTGTACACTTGTTAAAATCATTGATATCTTAGAGGTAAGGGTACCGATTCCAGGATCAGGAGGTGTTGTAGGGTGTAAGAATTTGTGATCGTCAGAGACGGAGTAAATCCGGAAGCTACACCCCCCAATCAAAACACGATATTCTATTCGATTCCAAATTTCTTCACTGTTCCAGACCTCATATCCAGCAAATAACGTGTGGGACAAGGACAATACGATGGTACTAGCTCATACTGCTCACTATTCAGGTTTGGCATTCGTCCATGAACTGGAGTCTCTGTATTTCAAATCACCAAGGAAAGACAGAGTATGGACACTGTACAAAGGGAAGTCATTCTCGAACCTTTTATCATTGCATCTTAATGCCTCCCAGTTAACAGTCCCGTTTGCTCTAGCTACTCATACTTAAAAAGCGCTCGAGACATGCTCCACTCTCAATGTGAGAGTACCCAGAAGACCAACGTCGAACTTGCTCGGATAGAATCTTGGGGCCAAAAACCGCCAGGGTGCATCACCTCCAAATGCATTATCCTTCTGCTCGCGACTCAGACGTTCTCGTATGGAAAGCGCCTAGACGCTGCGAAACAGGGTAGGCCAGCCGATAAAGCCCACCTCGTGAGACTGAATGACGCTCACTAACCGGAGCAGTTGGTCTCATTGTGAGTGATAACGGCATATCTAGCTACTCTCCAATCGGCGAGACTCTAGTCCGTCCTTGACCATAAGAAGGAGTTCCACGTGGAGCGTGTATATGGTTGGAGCCAGCGCAAGTCCGAGGAAGTTTTGCCAACGCCACGAATCTGGGGCAAGAACGACAGAGACCGTCACAGAACCAAATCTCGGCAGACCACCCACACTAGGGGCCGATTCCTCAGAAGCGATACGCAGGAGTACCGATCTACAGGCTTCGTTAATTCATGTCCACACCGGTATTGCTAGAAGAACGATGATTTTGACATTGTTTGGGCTGAGTCAGGAACCGGTATGGTAATGGGTCAGATAGGAGATTACTGGGTGATAGGTTTTCAATATCCTTATGTGAACCAAACACGGGCAGTTTGACTTACATGTGGGGTGCTGGGGTTGTTTGGTTAAGTGTAGCGGTAAGGTTGGAGACCGCCATTGAATGTGATAGCGAAGCTGAGGCAGTCGGAGATTATCTTGCTGCTGCATATTTGGAAATACAACCTAGCAGACCAAGAGCGATGTGACTCATGTTAGAGAGCTGCATGACAGTGAGAGCGTGCCAGGGCGGCAGGAAGATCAAAGAGCATTGTCACGGAAATCTTAGTCTAGAATCGTTATGTTCTTCGTATCGTAAAGTCGATGCTCGCAGCTTCTACATCTGTTTCAGGCAAGGGAGCACACGTGTACTGAGATGATGTCCAAGGCTGAAAGCCGAAGAAGCGGACGACCTCGCCGATGATGCGTTGAATATCACCGTAAACGCAGAGTATACGCTTCTGGAGCTCATGGGACAACGGCAGGATCGCCTATTAAGCAGAGCTGGCGCATACTACAAATTGCCATGGTCTGAACAGAATGTTTGCGGCTGCATTATGAGCTTCTCGCATTCTTCATTTGCCTTGTAGTCTTTGCGACATTCTGTAGAACAAGGCTACCCAAGCGAACACTTCCACACAGGTGGATTGCTTCCATATGTTTGCTCAAGGATAAACATCCTTCTCCAAATCAAGCTCTTTGAAAGCAGAGAACTGAGCGCCAATATGAGAAGATGCCGTTGCAATCATGTAGTCATCACGGAAGGCTTGTATCTCCAGCTGCACATCCGTAACTCGATTCCCATGAGCCCAGATCTCGACATCTGTACACGTCTGGCCCCAGAGGTTGACTTCTGGAGCTCCACCCTGTACGAGACTAGCAGGGAGGGGCACTTGCACGTTCCGAAACTCCACGTCCCTCAACCAAGGCGCCAACAAGGCTTCTCCAGTCATCTTAACATACGCTTCCTTGAGGCACCAGTGGGCATAGAAGTGGCGAAGTTTAGCTCTGATTGTGTCTTGTACGTTGTCGTGCTCTGGTGCCTCATAATGCGCAATGTCCTGCACTTCCCGATCTGAAAAGACTGACTCATATGTCCTAGCCCAAGACTGAAAACCCTCTTTCATCACTGTAGCGTAGTCCTTCTCCCTATTCATCCTCACGATATCAACCCCAAGTCTGACATCTCCTCCGGAGCATCCCACCAACGCAACGAGGGTACCATGATGCGAGACATTGAACTCCAGGGTCTTGCCTTCTGGGTTGGAAGGCTTGTAACAGGGTTTTCGATTGCTATCCTCGCCAATGGTGGATTCAGACCAGGGAACTTCACACGTGGTTGCTATTGCACGATGTTTGAGAAGACAGGAGGCGAGAGAAAGCTTCGCATCACTCGGTCGGTAGAAGCGGAGGACCTTGCCCTGTTCTCCCGGGGTAAGAAGTTCTAAAGCATATTGGGCTTCTTTACCACTTGCCCATCGAGCTGTAGCTTCACGCGCTGAAGGCTGAAGACCGTTGGTTCCATCTGGGGGAGTTGGCCAAAGAGATTCAACATCAAGAACCCAACGAAAGACTTTGGGCCCGTTCATGGCCATTGTTTGTGAGATGTGTCATAGTTATTCCATCTGCGTTCGTCGATTGGGTAAGCCTACCTCATCCTGGCCGCCTACAGTAGGAGGCTGACCTTTTCGTCCCTTCGGCAGGCCTCAAATTCCGACTTGGCATTGGAACGGTCACCGTACAGCCCTGCAGGGCTGATGCAAAGAGCCCCCTAAAGCTGCAGAGATTGACACGAAAAGTTTCAGCGGAAACCCTAATACTAGTCAGAGGAGACCCCTGGAGCATGCCCGTGTCTTCGGGGCGCTGTAGGGTCCAGAGTTCGGCTTTTCAATGGCCCTTTTAGCCAAGGGGGCCCTCCTTGGCCTGTGCGACAGCTCCCAGTTCGATCAGAGCTGGAGCGCTCCAGGATCTACTAGTATGCAAGGCCCACCTAAGCAATGCTCCAGGGTAGCCTTAGCAAGCCCCAATACAATTGGTTGCCCCGTGGCCGCCTGATTTTATTCCCAGCCCGCTGCTCCAGGGTCTACAGCCAGATGATTACAATCCCTACATTGTAGCTTCAATCTCACTTGAGGTCTGGAATGGATCGTTAAATTTTATATTGAAGACGTCTCTTAAATGCTAATAGCTACATAACATCATCCTCCGTAAAAATTCGGAGGCTAAGCTGTTGAAAGATCCTAAAGACCATGCGGATTTGATTCTTACTTCAACATCTTCCCATTTTCCCCCATAGTCTCTATCAATCTTTGCCGAATATGTTCTCCCACGACGGTTTTCACTCCTGAACCATCCAGCGACTTGACTTCCAACTTTAGATTACCATTCAAAAAAAAGGGAACGCTATATCTATGCTTGTCGCCAACAGAGGTAACTACCCTGTGCCTAGCACTACGGTAATATCCAGCTGTCCACTTCTGCATCATGTCGCCCATGTTGATCACGAATGCACCTTCTTTCACTGGAACCGGTATCCATGATTCTGTAGGGGAATACCAGACCTCGAGACCCTCCGTCCCGGGCTGCTGGAGTAAGATTGCCACGCCACCAAAATCTGTATGGTCACCAACTAGAGACTTTTAGAGGGAACTTAATGGGAAGACTGGACTTGGATTTCGATAACATACCTCCGAATTGGCTTTCATCTTTAATGGCTTGAGGTGCATAATGTAACAGCCTCATTGGCATAGAAGGCTTCACTGCGAACTCATCAAAGACATTTGGTGCACATCCCCAAGATTTCGGAAGCCCAAGAGCAAGTATTTTAAGCAGCACTTTCACAAGCGCTAGCATGATAGTCTGGTATTCCATGACCGGAATCTGGAAGTCTTCCTTGGGGAGAGACTTTGGCCACAGGTTTGGCCCTGTAGAGAACGTGCCAGCATCTGGGTCATCCTTATCGACCTCTGCACCGACAATAAAAGCCTACAGACATTCCAGATCTGCTCAAGTAGAAAAGATACGAAAATTCACCTCCTTTATATCCGCCTTCAAACCTTCTTGGTGGATTTGTATCCCAGGAGGCTCGTAGCCTCGAAAAGACTTCCCCATGGAGTTCTTTATCTGTACTTCCATTCTCTCTTCCATGGGCAACTCGAAGAACTTTTTAGCGCAGTCTAAGATTCGTTCTTGAGCTTCACGTGAGACGCCATGACCAACGAGTTGGAAGAAGCCATATGTCGTACATGCATGGCGGACTGCAGTAACTACTTCATCCTGAGACTCCTGTGAAGAATTGGAAGACGCAAATTGACTGATATCGATCGTTGGAATCGTGTCGGTTCCTAGGCTCCCCATTTCGTGTTTGAAGATGCTTCTAATTTACCCTAGGTAACGTGGAATTTCTTTAACCTTGGATTAGGACGACCTTTCGCGGATGCGATCTGGTCTAGAATGAAAGTTGAGGAGATTCTTGTAGAAATACAGTGTAATAACAAATCTGGGATAATTCAGAGTAATTCATGAGCGCATCACGTGATAAATTGTCATGTGCATGTTTAACGGCAAAGAGAAACTCCTTGAATCAAATGTACTGCTGTCACCAAACTCCGAGCCGGGCCTTGGGAATGACAAGGAGTCTAGAACCATCATTGGTAAAAGTCCGCATCCAATCTGCGTGGAACCCGCTTTTCACATGGAATCAAACTCCAGATTGTCAACTTTGCTAATTCAACGTCAAACACTCTGTGCTTCACTGCGCCTTAAGTACCATATCCACTGAACCACTACAGAAAAGCTATTATCTAATAAGCACATCCGGAAATGGGCTTAGGACGCGTGGTAAGAATGTTCCATGTAATCATCGCTCAGGCCCGGCCTGGACTTACAATCCAGATCTGTGTAAAAGTAGTGGCTTGCAGGGAATCGAGCCACACACGTATCGCTAACAACACGCATCGTACCTAAGATGACAACTCCGCTAAATTTTGAAGCACGGAGTATCTCCTGTGCAGAAGCACGGTAAAGACTTGACAGATTATCATAATCAATGACAGAAGCTCACCCGTTGGTGCTATCGGAATTATTCGTAACAACACCCGCTGCAGCTCTAGTAACAGGCCCAATAGCATCACTGGGTGTCTCCCCAAGTCCGAGGGAGGACTATATGACCAGGATACTAACCTACACAAATGGCGGCTTTCAACCCCAACTGTACCCCATCTCAAACTTCCAACATCACAATCTCAACAGCATCACAACAACAATAACACACAAAGCACCAGTGCAGCCTTCTGCCGTGAATACAAACAAGATGACTCAGCAATACGATTGGCTAGTGCAAATCCCCGACAAGCCCAACGCCCTCCAAACCCGCATGAGCAATCTCGCAGCCCATCTGAGCTACAACAAGCCTCACATTGAGGCCGGCAAACTCGTATTCACGGGCCCAACGCTGTCGTCACAGCCAAAGAGTGCAGATGAAGTGCCCCCTATGACAGGCACTGTGACACTTTTCAAAGCGGAGACCGAAGACGAGGTGTGGGAGATGGTCAAGGGAAACCCGTTTGCCGAGGTAGGGGTTTGGGATTTGGAGAAGGCGACTGTTACGCCATTCCGGTGTGCTGTGAGAAAGGCAATGTAAATTGAGTTTTAGGAACTGTAGTAGGATCTATTCAGGTTGTTTGAAGACGAATGCGGTTTGCATGGGAACATGTTATGGACCGAGGTTCAAGGAGCTGGAAACTCGTTTTTAGAAACCTCGAAAGCTAGAAAGGCCTTTTCTGCCCCTTGTAACGCGGCACAGAGGCTGGTGTTCATGTCGTACAGATTATCTAAGCCTTATCCTCATCCATACTGATTCAAGTGAATATTCCGCAGCTGCAATTAGTGAAGAATCGACAAAAATGAAATAACGAAGCTGTCATTAACAAAAGGAAAAATATATCACTGTCGGAAACAAGACAACGGAGCAGTACATGCACCCAAATTAACTTGCAGCGGCGATGATTTGTGGCAACATATTCGCTGTGTTATTCCACAATTGACTAGAACCGATGACGAACAATGCTCCAATATACCACGTATTCTGGTAGCCTTGTAAGGAGTACATATCCGAGTAGAAGCCATCGGTAATATCATGCGTTGACACATGAAGATGGAATGGTAAATGGTTGGCAAAGGCGTCGAATGTGGGCATTGCAGTAATGTTGGTACCAGCACTCATGTGTAGCTTATTGATGGTAGCGGTTGCGGCACTCTCCACTTGAACTTGCGTCGTGGGCTGTAGTGCACTGTACCAGTACAGGAATTGGCCTTGCACAAATGTGGGTTTGAAAAAGGAGAAGCAAGGTAAATTAGGAACGTTGTACTCGGTATCGGCGCCGACATTCTGGTAGAGGGTGGCGTCAGATAAACCAGTGTTGGACACTAGGCCTGCGTAGTAGGGGTAGCCGTTAAGCTTTGAGAGAATGCTTTGCTCACGGGCGTCGAGGCCGAAAGGGTTCATATTGTCAAGCACTGGGGGGATTCCCAGCACAAGTTGTTTGGCAACGATGAGTTTGTTGCCAGTCGGAGTTGCAACAACGAGCTTCACGCCATTGGATCGATCACCGGCTATGACGGTTGAATTCAGAAGGATATCTGCCTCCAACTCGGCCAAAGCGTTCACATAGATCGCCGAGTTGTCATTACTGGCACTGACGATAGCGTTGTCCCGGCCTTCACCTTCTGATACTTCGACCGGATTGAATGAATTGAAGACGTATATGGCAGGGAGCTCTAATAGGGGTCCCGGAGGTGCTGGCCGCCCAACCGTTGTAGCCCACGCTGAGTCCTGCAGTGAGTATTTTTCAATATACTGGCCCCAGGGAAGAAGCAGATCTTGCGGTACCGGATTTGGCAACAAGAAACCATCATCCAAGTAGGGATATTTGTCGAGTTGAGTGATATAGTCGGTTCCAAGGCTACCTGGAACGAAGCTTGGCAACAAATTTCCAGAAGTAAAGTCAACGTATGTGGGAGTTGATGGTGGGCCAAACGTAAAAGCGGCGATGGGGACGTCGAGGCGGCTGAAAAAGTCACGGCTGATGGAGTCGTTGTGATATTGTGGATGATGATGAGATCTATGATGCATTCCATGTCTAAGGTGCTAATGTCTATGAAGGATGCCTCTATATACATGAGGATGGAGTGCTAACATGATAACACCTAATGGTGGCAACGCTAAGAAGGAGCATCAGGTGCTGATCCTTCAACAGATATGCTTGCACACCATAGTCGACTGTTGTTCCTGAGCTGGGATCCGTGTAGGTCTCCGTTTGACCACCTAGTCGCCCGTTACGCTCTACCAGGACGAAGGACGTGCCATTTTCATGCAAGCCAATAGCTGCGTAAGTCCCGGATGCGCCGCCGCCGACAATGACAATATCACGCTTTACCAAATTCTCTCCAGTATACGACGTTTCATCGAATTGGTCGAATGCCCAAGCAGAGGCGACGAGGCAGAGGATGCTGCCCCACGCGGACAAGTTGTGCACTGGAGACATTGAAAAGGTCGGGGTTGATTTAGTGATAAAGATCGCTATGGTTTGAGAGATTTGAGAGCTGAAACCCAATTTGTCTTACCAGAACAGTGGGAGAAAGGTCACTCTTATACCCTCTAGCGTGCCATTGCTCGTTTACGATGACAACCGACGTTGGCATCGTGTGATAGTACAGTGGCGTAGGGAGCGTCATTCGCAATATCACACAGTTGTGATGAAAGAACGCTAAAATGCAAGCTCCTGGTAGAATTCGTTGACGGTTCGACGGGCTAAGGAGGGGCTGATGGAATTTGGAAGGCAGGCTGGACTAATGCTTCATCAGCAGCACACATGTTTGAGCATCAGTCTATGCTGGAAAGCTCAAGGCTGCACCGTAGGTGGCTAAGGTAGCGAGCTTTGATGGCCGTATCCAGAACTAAGGGTGGCGCTAAATGTCCACCTACCCCGTACACCTACTAGCACCATGCCATAACATCCCGTCCCACTCAGCCTATCGCCTGCATATATCATGCAAATTACATGCTATGCACCTAGTCCCTGACACATAAGCTAGCACTAAGCGTGAGAAGTTGGCAGACGCCACACCAATCCAAAGATCCTTATCTTAAAGATACCCGATGCTGAAGCTATCATGACAGATTTATTCCGTAGTATCGTGCGGACTCCCGGATTAAATATTCAGTGTAAGATTGCAGGAATATCAAGAGTAGGTATAAAATGAACACGCAGCTTGTTAGAACGTTAATATGCTACAAAACCGTACCCTGCTATTCCTTTTCCAGAGCTGAAAACGCTTAGTGACATGTAATAAACGTTAGTCTTTTGTGGCTAAATTCGAAACAGGCGTCTACCATATTCGGGCCCCCCAGGCCCCCCACCAAAAGAATGCGTTAATAAACGACACCGAAGACACCTGAAGTGGTTTTCCGAGCATATCTTGTCGGAGAATTCTAGAATTAGATGATCTGATTTGACGGCCTGTAGGGCTGAGCGGACCCATCCGTAACCGGTATTTTCCTTCCTTTTCCTTTGCCAACCAGGGTGATAAGCCTCATTCGTGCTTGATCGTGTACTAACGAAAGTGCTCGCCAGTATCTCAACTGATCCTCCTACCTACGGTACAGCTCCATCTTAGTCAATTTGGTCACGGCTCGAGTCAGATACCGCTTCTTTGGCCATGCTGCAATGATTCGTCCTCTTATTCGTGGAAGACTTCGCTTGGTATCCGTCTTAGTGATCACGAACGCGCAAACCTAGCCTTACACTGTGAGTAGTGACTGCAGCTAATAAGCAACCGGTCGGTGTGGTAACGCTGCAGCAGATTTTCAGGGAATCCGACGGGCTAGGACACTATTGCACGGGTCAATGCAACGTAATCGAATGTGGATTCGATGGTTTCCCTTTGCGGGAGGCGAAGAGAGAAAAGCAATACAACGATTTGATCCTCCGGATAAGCTGTGACAGGGATATACATAGCTTCCACCAATGAACCTCTGACCACGACCCCACCCTCTCGATTCTCAAATACTGGTCCAGAATCGCCTGTTGCCAAAAGAAACCATTGATCTACAAGGATGATGCGTCGTTGGTGGGCGATGCTAACGTGACAAGGGGAGAAGCCGGATCGTGGTGGCACCCTGGCCTCTAGATATGGATCGTTCGTAAGATTGTGGTGTATGATCTGGCGGTCTCGGTAGCGGTGACGAACGGACCACGCGGCTTTTCGACACTAGCAATCTCGACGTCGCTTCCTCGTGAAAACTACTAGCTTGGCGAAAGAGAAAGGGTCTACACTTGGCAGGATTGCATTGTTGAAGCTATTGGCTGTGATATATCACCATTCCTCCCGCAGCTGGACCAAACCTGTTAATATTTGGCGAAATAGTCTGATTTCAGACAGCAAGGAAAGACGGAGATGGAATCAAATAAAAATACACCACCAAAACGACGGCAGCGGCCAGGCTCAGCATGTCAAAGGTGTCGCGAACGGAAGTTGCGTTGCAATGGTCAGCAACCCCAATGCGATGCGTGCTCTCAATCAGGCGCTCAATGCGTGCCTGCCGTCTCTCATACACAGAGAGGTCCCAAAAAGGGGCATGTGAAGGCTCTCGAGACCAGATTGGGTATGCAACCAAAGTCTTGAACAGCCATCCTATCTCAAGGCTGAAATTGAGTAGCTATGCTAGAGCAGAGTCTCTTCGAACAGCAGCAGCAGAACTTGCTCATCCCCCAGGTTGAAAATATCGATCTTCCCGATGGAATAACGCTAGATACGTATTTCGATATGGACGGATCAGAGAGCCCAACCAGCCTACTGGTGCCTTCGAATCCCAAAGAACAGATCGTCGGCCAAGATATTGACTCTCCAGCCACTTTCCCACTGTCCGATCTGCTACGCTCCGAGTTGTACGTGGTCGAAATATCTCCTTCGAGATATGGATCACCTACTGACAGAGTAGCAGGGATCAACTGTATTTTGAGCGGACACATCCTTTTGTCCCATTCCTAAACCAGCATCGCTATCTCTCGCAATCCAGACATCCAGTCAAGAGACAGTCACAGACTTGTCTTCAATATGCGATGTGGACAATTGCATCAGCTTCTTCTGCGCAATTGCATCACATCCGAGATTCAATATACGAGTGCACGCGCAAAATGCTCGACTTTCTAGAGGCTAAGGACGACAATCCAGATTTCACTGACATCGAGCATGTTCAAGCGAGGGTCCTTCTTCTCGTATATGACTTTATGCGGACGAATCACCAACGGGGCTGGATCAGCGCAGGACGCTGTTTCCGTCTCGTCCAGCTGATGCGGCTGTATGAAATTGACTCCCCTGAAAATGTTGCAAAGCGTAAGCGTAACGATGAGACGGAGGACTGGATTGATACGGAGACCAGGCGACGGACATTCTGGGTCGCCTACTCGCTCGACCGCTGGATTAGTACGCGCCATGAGTGGCCGTTGACCTTGAACGAACAGGATGCAAGTCTTCCCCCCCATGCTCATCTTTCTCATTCATCTGGTGGTACGCTAAGTATGCGCGGTAGATATCCACACGTCTGCCGATCGCTGAGGAGGACTTTCAGAGCGCTCAATTTGTCGAAATGGGCTTCCTGTCAGAAGCTATCACGTCGATGAACCTGGCCGGAGCATCTCCCTTCACTGAGTCCATCATCTTAGCAACCATCTGCGGCCGGACTCTCTCTCATCGGCAGCAATCGGTTGTGGAACAGGTATATAGCCATGTGTCCCAGCATTTTTGGGAGCGTCATGACTGGCTTCACACCATTCTACAGACCCGGTGCGACAGCCTCATGCTGGAATACCCCTCGGCAATGCTGCACACCGACTGCTTGCTGCTGTTCACCAATATGATGGCACAGACGACTGTGCTTTATCTTTGCAGGGTCATCGAGTCAATGCCCTGGGAGACGGATGAGTACCGTAACGCTATTGTGGAATTCAGGCAGAAATCGCTGGTAGCCGCCAAGCAGATCGTCAAACTGACGAGGTCTCTGCCGCATCTGAGTTATTTCAAGGTGGATACAACTCTTTCTTGATATCTCTAACCACTTCCTCCCATTCCAAATACCCCTTTTAATTTCTTTTTACTGCTCTCTCTCTCTCGTTGCTCCCTGTTCTTTTCCGTTCTTGCACATCGCAGCCTCAAAGAAACTAAGCAACTGATCAAAGGTCCATCCATTCACCCCGCTTCCTTTGTCGCTTTGCGTCGAGTTCTTCAACACTCACCGCTATCTTGATGAGTCGGTCGACCAGCAAGTGGAAGAGGTCCTTGAAGCCTTAAGGGATCTGACCTATGTTAACAACCTAGCCCAGGACTACCTCGCTTGAGACATGCAGAACGGAAATTTCGTCCTAAATTATGCTGTTCGAACATACCTTTGCCTCTTCTTCGATGTGTTGAACTAGCATTATAGATGAGCCACAAGAGGAATTTTAGTAGGTACAGTGGGGAGCATCTTATTCAAAGCCTGAGGTACGAGTCACGTTAAAGGCGATAACATGGTAATGTGGTTGAGTAAGCATCACACAAAGTTGGAGGTATGTCTTGGGGATGTATACACTGATAGATGAATGGGATGAGGTAGAAGAGATGTGGGACGTTTGGTCATTTTAAGCTGTTTCTCAAACCACGCCGGTGGTAGTGCTATTTCTTGCTAGATCTAACCTCATTGGATTGTCGTTTGATCACCCCACCGAGGCCATCCTTGGCTTTGTTGGCCTTACTATCATGCAGATGTTTCATGAAGAATCTCCATTGTTGATCTATCTAGCTTGAAAGTCTTAGCTCCCTGCTACACGCCCGTATGGCTCAATTTTGCAGATATCACAGAGACACCACAACCTTCCTTGCAGAAACACCTGTCTCGTAAAGGTCAACTGCGCTTTGTAGGCTGTCTAGGCCTTCTCCCGCCTTCAGCGGCTCTGGTGCCGGTATAAAGACACCTGCCTTCAATGCCCTCGGTAGGAAGTTTTTATAAACCGCCTCGCTAACAGGATTATCCTTGATCGTTGTCGCGAAGACTTGCTTGATGGTTACACCTTCCGGCGGCTTAGGAAATCCACGCTTTGTTGTCGATATAAATTTCGTCCCAGCAGATCTATATATAACATCTATACAGATGCTCCAGGCGGGACCCCCAATACAGTCAAATACTCCTGCAACTGTCTTTCCACTAAGGGTATTGACTAGGTCATCACCAACGCTGACATTCTTATAGTCGAATACCTCACTCGCGCCAAGCTTCTTCACGTACTCAAAATTCTTCGGTGACGCGGTACTAATAACCTGATAGCCTGCTGCGATAGCAAGTTGAATAGCGTTGCTCCCCACGCTCGACGCACCACCCCAGACTAGAAGAATTTCGCCTGTCGGCTTCTGTGGGGGCTCGGTTGGGAATTGCAGATTTAGAAAGGCTTCCTGGAAGAGCCCCGACGCAGCTGTGGAACAGCCCAACGGGATGACCGCCGCACTTTCAAAAGGCATCTTATCTGGGATCTCGCAGGCCATGTTTGTTTGCACAATAGTGTAAGCTTGGAAGGCGTTATCTTGATTACGCTTAGTTGCCATCCCCACCGCATGACCGAGCACGCGGTCACCGTACTTGAAGCGTGTAACATTCGGCCCAACAGCTACAACCTCACCAGCGATATCCTGCCCGAGAATAGTCGGGTAGTTGAGCGGCCACCATGCAAAGGATTGCAGACTGCCGTCCACTGGGTTGATAGCCACCGCGCGATTACGGACCAGGACCTCATTTTCTGCTGGGGTCCAAAGGGGAGCCCCGGCTGGACTTGGAAAGGCTTACTCTTCGCGGCCGTAAACCAGGCGGCCGTATTAGAGTCCATTGTATATTGACGTCTTGGGATATTGCTGGATTCTAAAGATGCAAGACGCGAGATTAAGCAGGGCGTTCTCGAGAAGGCTAAATAGCTCTTGGAAGCTTTGGCTTTGGTATGAGAGTGTTTTGGGTGAAAGATATGAGTGGGAAGAGTCTGTCTGCGACTCCTGTGTTATTCTTCTCCTGTCTGTCCTACAACCAGATATGAGAAGGGAGCTTTGCTGGTTGAAGCACTTGAAGGACATATTAGCCCAGTCTCCTTTCTCGTTCTCAATCTTACAGCCGATAGATCCTCTTAAGTCCGAGCTGGCTGCATCACTCCATGAGTCATTGAACATGGCCGCCTTATCTCCAAGATCTCTATGGATGGTTAGTGTTGCGCTGGTGGCTACTAGCCTCTCGATCGTAACGGCCGCTTAGCTGCGTGATGTCCCGCGCAAGACTAACCGTTAACGGTCCGTCGGTTATTGCCGCTGCTGGTGGCTGATCTGTGGCTTGAGATGGCTGAGGTGGGTCCGCGCTAACGTATGTAACAGCGCTACTAAGTAAGAGGAGTTAGCGTTGCGCTCGTTCGTGACACTAGGTGTACACGCAAGCCTGCAATACTTCTCGTCGTACCTTGGCATACCTTCCCCAGCATGACTGATCTTCTATCTCATGCCAGAAGCCATTCCACTTTGAAGTCAAGGGATCTCGTGTCTTCCGGAAGAATATAGAACCGATACCGACCACACAGGGACCGCTAGGTAAGCAGTGGCCCGAATGACAAGACTACAAACTACACACCTCCTGTGTCCAAGACTGCTCAACAGCCTGTAATCACTAGCTCTGACGGAGACTTTAGATGCCTTTGTGTGACGGTACGCAGTTAGATTGACCGAGCTTATCTTCATTCCGGTTCCAGATCTCCTTTGTTGCGCTCTGTTTGTGGAGACTGAAGGGCTGCCAGAGTCGCCACGCGTAGCCTACCCTGGCAACCAGGTATCTAGAGTAAGGGTTCAATATTGATAGAAGGGGGAATCATTGTAGATAAGGGCCTTCATGGTCTACTATGGCCCTTCTCGAGGGTGTGAAACCTGCAAGCGGCGGAGGAAAAAGGTTTGTCTTATTACCCCTAATGCTGAATAGTCGTAATGCCTCTCACATGGACGTGGGCCGAGGCTGATACACACTATGACGTACATCTAGTGCGATGAGAATCGTCCGGTCTGTGTCACATCTCCTGTCTCCATCCCCCAGCCTTGGGACTCTTGGGATCTCTACTTTTAATGCAGGCTCACGGCCGCTGTATGCATTATGTGCGGCAGCTTCTCCTCGGATCTTCATTCCAATCTATGGCACTTTTCTTTCCTTCTTTCAAACTCATTTTCCTGAACTTGCTGCGCTGACATATGGAGAACAGTCTTGCCTGAGGTGCATAACTGCACAGCGTACTTGCGGAGGATACGAGGATGGTATAAACTGCATGTTTCGACAATACGATGGACAAGATGGTGACCCAGTACCGTTCAAATCAATGGCACGCAAATGCAGTCTGCCAGTCCGGGTCTCTGGTCCTGGTATCGACAAACCTCAAGAGATCTCGGACGAGAAAGTTGAAGAATTCGCCCTCAGAGCCTTTTTCTATGATTATTGTGTTATTTGCACGAATCGTTTCATTTCTCGGGGCTACTTCGATGGTCTTGAATTGATGGCCCAGCGCCTTGGCTGGCAATCTGACCTTGCGAAAGCTTGCAAAGCCGTAGGATTCGCGACTCACGGCACCAAGTTATGCAGACCTGGTCTTATGCGGAAGGCCGAGTTGTTTTACTATACGCTGCTCGGATCGTTGGCGAGATCTATTGCAGATCCAGCATTTGTGAAGACGGCCGAGTCATTGATGATCGCTGTGCTATTGGGTCTTTACGAGGTTTATCTTTTCGAACATCGTGAACCCCATTTCTATCAGCTAATTTTATATAGATGATTATGGCTGGCGACACTTATCCTGGTACTCATAACGCCCATGCCAGAGGCGTGGCTGCTATTCTCCAAATCGAGAACTCGCCTCTGGAGCTCTTTGGGGCTATTCGATCCAGTCACCCAATAGTCCGGAAGAATGGCATCCTAGTGAGAATATTCTCCTATTTCTCAGCAATTTCCCTGATTCGAGAGCTAATTCTTAACACTTCCAGAATCCTGACCCTTTCCTTATCTCGTGGTCAGACGATGCGTCTCAAAGCTTAAACAACCTATTACTTATGCTCGGTCCACTATGGAGACGAGCAAACGCTTTGTTAGCAGATCCACTGAATGGATTAGACGATCTACATCAGCTTAAGTGCGAAGCGACAGCTCTGGATCAAGCTTTCGTCAGGTGGGAACAGACTCGAGCCGAGGATTTCAGGCCATGGGAAGTCGGCCAGGTAAGCCGAGGGCAAGAAGGGAAGCTTGGGGTCGGATACTGGCCAGGAAGGGTAGATACATACTTCGACCTCTACGTCGCAGGTGTATGGAATACTTCTCGCGCAGCTCGACTGTTGCTGCTCGACCTGGTCCTCAAGCTGTCCACGATACTTAACGATGGCCACGAACATGGTAGTGGGTATCAAGAGACTCTCCGCCTTGTTAAAGACATGGTCTCCTCAATCCCATTTCATCTTGCAGGGGATATCCAAGTCTTCCTCCGCGGCCTGGAGAACGGGTATGGTGTGGGGAAGAAGGATGTACTAGCAACAATAGAACCTGGAAGGCCTGTTGGCGGTCTACTCCTGATGCATCCCCTCTATGTCGTTTCGAAGCTTTCTATCGTGCCTCAGCAACTGCGAGAGTACTTGCGGGACAATCTCGAATGGATTGCAAAGCACATGGCAATTGGGCAAGCCTCTATATTTGCAAAGGTGAGATTTGTGCATCTCAAGAAGCTTTGGCCCTTTATGCTGGCACAATCTTCGCTCTGGTTCTTACTTTTTTATAGATTCCAGAAATTCACGAGGAGTATCTCGCTGATGGATGTACACTTGTTTGGGCGGGGATGCTCGTTTGACGAGGTAGGTGGGGCTCCCTTGCGTTTGGCAGTCATCACGACTGATTATTCAAAAGAGCACAGATCAAAATATACGACACGCTTATTGATGGTCCAAATTATCGGATGATGGCATGAAGCGGTCAATGATTGCTTCAATGGCTGCTACAGATATCAACGCGTTCCGTTTTGAGACACCAAGTCTCATGGGTGAAAGGAACATGAAGTGGTTTCAGTGGATTTCCCTATCTTAACATCATAGAGCACTGACTGGGCTTGATAAATGCAGGGAATAGACTACTTTCTTCTCTATACTTTATGACATGTTGGCCTCTGTAGAGTCGAGTACTTAATCAAAGCTCTATACCTCTATTAAGCCCGTACTGATGGTGCTGGATCTGGGCTCCTTGCGATTTTTTGGTGAAGAAATGTACCAATATCAACGTGAGGAAATGCGGCAAACGCTTTGCATAGGGCGCCAAACTCTACTGCTCACTGGCTCCTCTTTTTTGAATGAGAACGTTATATCTATGGATGGTGCTACGCCAGCGCTCAGAAAGGGCTTCGATGAAAGGATTCGAGTGTTTTAAAAACTTTGGGACTTTCGATCCTACATATCGGTACTTTCATGAGTGCTATGCAGAGTACCGGAGAATGTGAGTATATTGATCTCTCAGTCTCTATCCTATGAGAGGATGCACCGTTAATGCTCTAGAACGATATTATTATTTTTTACTTCCATGTCAGTAGATAGTGATCTCCTCCCCGCTCGACAAGCAACAGTACGAGTCACACCTTCACGTTAAGCTTGAGCCCACCCTTAGCCACTCTTATTCCAGCGTACAACACGCCCGCTAGACAAGCAGCAACACCGCCAAAGGACCACAAGCCCTTCCAATCTAAAGGATCATGTGTACCCAAAATTGCACCGCCTCCAGGGCCCCCAACAAGCACACCGAATGCAATCATCCCAAAGCCCATTCCTACCCTCGTCCCAATCCTGGTCTTGTCTTTGATCAGAGCAACGAAGCAGACGGGCGGCATGGCTATGAAGACGCCACTGAAGAAACCGACCAATAGCGCGACAACGATGATGGCTGCTTCGCTTTCAACTGCAATCATACAGAACATCAAAACGCCGGAAATGACAGCGCACGGTGCAATCAGGTTGAACGGTCCAACCCTATCTGAAAGGGCATTAGGCGCGGTCCTACCAAAAGTCGATCCAGCGTTAAACACTGCGACGATGTAGAAAGCCATCTTAGTGTTTGTGATCTGTCGTGCTGCGGCATCGTATGAGAGATAGAAGAGGACAATATTGAGGCCCATAAAGCCGATGAGGGTAGCGAGCACGTGTACCATGTATGGAACATCCGTAAAGGCAGACCAGTCGATAAGTGCCCTCGGTTTCGGTGATTTTACCCGCATTCTCATAATGGAAATAGGGATCAAAAGGGTGCCTAGCGCGATGAACGCCATGACTCGCACAGACCAAGCAAATCCAATCCGATCTATCAGCCGATACAACACGATCGGGTAAATAACCCCCCCAATTGATGACCCCGAAGATCCCAACCCCACCGCCAGACCGATCCTCGTACTAAAATATGAAGGCAACACAGAAACCGACGGCACAAACAAACAGCCCGCCCCAATGCCGACGCAAAACCCCTGCGCAAGCAAGACCTGCCAGTATTCGGTGCAGAGACTCAACATCATGTGACCGAAAACGACGCCGAAGCTGCCGACGAGGAGCAAGAGGCGGAGATGGCCACGATCATAGATGGGGCCGGCGAAGATGCCAACGGTGAGCAGCATGAAAGATTGAATAGAGCCGATCCAGGAGATGTCGGAGGAGGATTGGGTGAAGAGTTGGCCGGACTCGTAGTAGGTCTGGAAGACACCGAAGGCGTTGAGGATGCCCCAGCTGTTGAACCAGAGCATGAAGGCGCCCAAGACGTGGAGCCAGGCAAGGAGGCCGCCGTTGGGAGGTGGGCTTGCTGCATTGCTGGATGGGCTCCCAGTGGGATCTTGGGCTTCACTTTCTGGTTGGATTTGGGGGTCGAGGTGTTCCTCTGCTGCTGGTGAGGTGGAAAGAATCTTTTCGTTGTTGATATTCTGTTCCGAGCTGGTTGTGGATGAGCCTGACTCTGCTGGTGGTGCCATGAGGACATTTTCATGCTCGAAGGTCTCTTCTTCCATATCGCGATTGATATTGTGATGGTGAGGGATGGTATGAAGATTCCAGTATTGCAAAAGCGTTTCAGAAGAGCAATAATAGTAAGAGGCATTTTTGGAACTAGGCAGCTAAAGTACTTTAGTCAATCGATTCTTCGGTCTTCGGTCTTCGATGGACGGCTTTAAGCCTCGGTCGAGCTTTCTGTTCGGTAAGATCAAGCGAGTAGAGCGCCAATTGGATTGAAACTGTCGAGGCCTGCCTTCACTGCTTGTAAGATGCACTCCTATATTGCGCTCATCCTTTTGCGGATAGCGTTGCGCGGTACATGAGGCTAGTACGATACTTGCACTAGTCGTATGTACTAGCGGTCGACTACTTCGGGACGGCTAACGAAACTCCGTCGTGCCGACCCGCGATGGTCTCCTTTGGTCTTTGTACGGAGATATGCTTCAACATCTTCCTCCCTTCCAACAGTATGCTACCTTATCGGAGCTGATGAACATTTTCCATCATCTAACACTGTCCACTAGATTATGGCCGGAGTATCGATCATCCACGGCAACGTTCTATGCCAGAATCGCCGCGTGCCAATTTCGTCTTACTTCTCTCTAGTTATCTTGCTCTGACATGGGCTGTAATCGTCAGCTCTGCACCCTATTGCCTTAGACTAACGTCGATAAGCACAAGGCTGGATGGAGTTGGGCGATTCCGATACCCCTTAAACATGCATATCTCTTTTGTACATCGGCGGCCCATGGTTTCTGGTCGTGTTGTCTCGTTCTGCATTAGGAGGTCGGTTGTAGAAATCGTCCAGGTGGCTTCATCATTCTACAATCTAGTCCAGCTTCCCTGGAATAAAATATCTACATGACTGAATCATGCTTACTAGCTCTATTGCAACGCCCTTCATGGTTGAGCACACCCCCAAAGTCGAGGACTCAACCCTCCGCCTCCCTCGCATGCTTTGCCTTCACGGCGGTGGGACCAATGCCAACATCTTTCGCATTCAATGCCGTGTTCTTGAGCGCTCTCTTCGTTCAAGTTTCCGCCTCGTCTACGCCCAAGCACCCTTCCCTGCGCAGCCAGGCTCCGACGTGACATCAGTGTATAAAAGATACGGACCTTTCAAAGCCTGGCAACGATCTACGCCCGATGACCCAGAGTATAGCCGCCAATACATAGTAGATCAGATCTACATTTCACTGACGGCAACAATGCACGCGGATGATCAACAAGGCGCAACAGGTCCTTGGGTCGCCTTGATGGGCTTCAGCCAGGGCGCCAAGATCGCGGCGAGCATCCTTTACTTGCAGCAAATTCGTGAGATGCATTCAATGCAGAATGCTCTGGCCTGGCCAGAATTCCGTTTCGCACTGCTTTTGGCTGCTAGGGGCCCGCTGCTGTGGCTGGAACCAGAGATGACCCTGCCACCGTGGCTCGTTAACGCATCAAGCCCCTCGGTGTTTTTGGACGAGCCAGTCCTCGTGGATACTCCTGAGGAGCGCTTACTACGGATACCTACGATCCACGTGCATGGATTGAGAGATCCTGGACTCGAGCTCCATCGAAGGCTGCTTCAGCGGTATTGTGACCCTAGATGCGCAGCTTTGCTTGAGTGGGACGGTGGGCATCGGGTACCCATTAAGACTAGCGATGTCAATGCTGTGGTGGAGTATGTGTACTCCCTGGCACGTGATACGGGCGTGTTCAGTGGATGGAGCTAAGAGGCCCGCGGTTGGCAACCAATGTCGGAGTATAACCCGCCGAACCTCAAGAACGCAGCTCTAGTCTACAATTACATTGAACAGAGTAGTTTCGGCAACTTCTGCATAAAGGTTGTTTAGCTTGATAACCCAAACATACAGATCAAGTCATACTTCTCGCTAGATGTTCTGGAATTCACCTGAGGGAGAGACCCGATAATTTTGTCACGCTAGAAGAGGAATACGTGAGAAATGCGCAATTCTCAGGTCTTACTTTTGCACATCATGTCATTTTAGTCTTCCGGGTCCACGTCGAGGTGTAATACGAGTGCCCATTCTATATAACTTCACAGAGACGAACTTACCCTGGCAATGCTTTGTCAGATCATTTGTTTCTTGGGCTGGAATGGATTTGAGCAACGGATCTTGATAACGGGAAATGAACAATCGATGAGACACTTGAATAAAGGCAGTCTTAGCCCCCCCCCCTTCTAACTATTGTACTCTCTATGATTCATCCATTCATTCAATCGTAAGACTTCATATGTAATCTCTGTTTTCGTATTTCAGACCAAGCTCTCAAAGCACAACAAGGCAGACAAACAAAGAGGAAGTCCACAAAATCAATTGCAAGAATAAAAAGTAGTGAAGAATTGCCAAGAAGAACAGCGTATGGTATGGCATATGGAAATGTCACTTTTTCAGAAAACCCGTATCCTTCCAGTTCTTTACACATAATCTGATAAAATTTTCACTGACGGGACCTAGGCTTGCTAACGTCTTCGAATGCTCCTGAGCCTTGGTCGTATCAAGCAGAAGCCCCCCGCACGACATGCGGATGAAATTCTCATCGAGAAAGTCGATTAGCAGAATTGCAGGGTTATCCCCCTCTGGACCCTCTACTAATCGCGGGCGATCTCTGACACGCTGTATCCATTGATCGAACGGAACAATTTCTTCGGGTAGGACACTCAACTCCTTAGCCAGTACAGGGATCATTTCCATCCATGGCTGACGGATGGGGTTATCGATGTGGTAAACCGGATAAGGAGCTATCACATCTGGGAGTAAAAGGAGGTCAACAAGCGCACCGGCAACATCATCGACTGGCGTCCAGGAGAGAAGCCCGTCGAAATTAGGTAGGGCTTTGATAGTCTGTGATGATTTCCATAGGAAGGGCAGATGCTCCATGGGGTTCCAGTACCCGCTTTTCCTGGAGCCCGCAATCTGCCCAGGACGGACGACCATAGCGCGGAAGCTGCCAGGGTATCTATGCAGGGTCTCGTCTAGCATAAGTTCGCAAATGTATTTTGCATCACCGTAACCAGTGGGTAGGACTGCATCGATACACATTCGCTCTTCAGGAACATTCTTTCCCGTCCAGAGAGGCCAGTGCCCAACTGTAGCGATGGATGAGACAAATTGAAATGTTACTTTTGTCCCCCGCGGCCGTTGACATGAAATCTCGCGTGTGAGATCGAGCAAGTTGCGCATAATCTGGAGCTGGGATTCAAAATTCTTGAGTGGCCAATTGGCATTCATAAGCCATGCATTATGGACAACGTGAGTGACATTGTTGATGAGATATTCATAGTCGTCACCGGATAGTCCGAGATTTGGTTTAGAAAGATCTGATTGGAATACGCTGAACTTGCCGGGAGCTTTTTTAGGGACGAAAATGCCTTTCTTGACGAAAGCTTGTTCCTGGCGTTGTCTCGGGTCTTGCTTGCTGCGGCGGCTGAGACATACAACATGTGTCACGCCCGGAGACATGGTAAGAATGGCCGCAAGGTGAGATCCTAAACTCCCCGTAGCGCCAGTGACAAGGACAAAGTTGCCCTTAGGACTGTTTCTGACGATATTGTCCGTGGAAGCAGCCTCAACCGTAGCCATGAACCCCTCTGTCATCTTTCGTACGTATCCATCAATAACTGCTTGACGAGACGTCCAATCAGTTGATTGACTATTTACAGATTTGGAGATGAGGGGGATCTGTGCTTTCTCATACCTCGACCCCGAAGCCATTGCAATAATGAGCTTCTCGACTTTGTTCTCTGGTCGGTTGCCGTCCGTGAAATCAACATGCCCATACCCAACGGATTGCAAGTCCTTCTCCCATCTTGACTCGTGCGTGACTGCGTGCGTACGACCATCGTCAAAAAACCACCAACCTTCAAACAGCCCAAAGATCAAGTCAACCCAGTACAGTGTACCAGTCATTTCAAGCATTAAAAGTAATCCATCAGGTCTCAACAATTTGCGCATGTTCTTTGCTGATTCACTCAAACTATGTGTAGCATGAACAGCGTTGCTTGCGATAATAATATGCTGAGTACCATTCAGATCATCTGCAGGAGCTTTTTCAATATCGTGAGTCCGAAACTTCATAAACGGGTAAGATTTAGAGAAAGCTTTCCGCGCAGCTGCCACGAAAGATGGCGCAAGATCCGTGAAAGTGTATTCAACGGGTACCTCCAATTCAGCTAGGAGTGGAACAATCCATTTGGTCGTTCCGCCAGTGCCAGCACCCATTTCGAGAATCTTGAGCGGCTTTTCTCCTATATCGAGCTTTGCTATGAGCCGGCTTAAGAAATCCTCCATTTGCTTGTAGAACAGTCGATTCAGAGGCCAGTCACCATACAGGCCAGAGATAAGTTCGCGGCCCTCTGTGGTACCAAAAATGAGTTTTATTCCATCAACCTTGCCGCTCAGGACCTGCGCTAGGTTGGAGCCCGTATAGAAAGTGAGCTTATTGGCAGTATCCTGGTCAGGAAAGCGCGCGAGGAGATCTTCAAGTATCTCTTCACTGGACTTCGACGAGGACATAACAGCAGTGCGCGTAATATATTCTCCGTTGGCATGAATGAGCTTCGTCTCCTTTTCCAGCATCTGATAGAGGTAGTCCACTAAACGGCTGTGTTCCTGCGGGTACGGGATGCGAGCAAACCTCTGACCCGCTTTCGCATCACGGAGAGAACATCCCAATTGTTCGAACGCATCAAGTGTGAGTGATGTACACAGCTCCGTCTGTAGCGGCATAACCGTGCTTACGTAATCCGTCTGTTTGTACTCGGCAATCCTGTCATCCATTAATAACTTCATCTCATTGAATGCTTCAATTACCGCCGCGAAGGGGAGCTTCAAGTCATCCAGGTGCGTGTTGATGTCTGCCTCTACTGCGGGAGAACTCATTTCAGTGTCGATATCGGACGAACTGAAGACGCTGGGGTTGTTCGACTTGTTATCGTTGTCATCTGACTCCTCGCCTAGATTTCCCTCTAATTGTACTTCGGCGGCGTCGTTACAGCCACCGACAGCAGCCTGTACACACTTCATCAGGCCAGGCATGTCGGTAATCTGGAGAAGCTCATCCTCTGGCAGCGTGATCTTAAACGCTGCCTCAATCTCGTGCGTCATCTCCATGCCCATCAGCGAGTCAATGCCGAGGTCGGCAAGTTGGCTTTGATCTTTGATCTCGTCCAACTCAAGACCAGAGAGATCAGCAAGGATAGCCTTGACCTTTCTGGTGACATCAACCTGCAAGCTCTGCTTTTCCACTTTTAGCAACTTAGGATTTTCGGGTATCTTAGCCTGTGTAGATGGATGGTAGGGTAGAATTTTGGTGGATGTTGCTGGGAGCATAGCACAATTCGCTGGTTCGGAAGGAACGGCATTATCAGAGATTATTGTCTTCACATCGCCTGCCGTGAGGCGGGTGAGCAATTTGCTCATCGAGGTTTTTGACACCTTGATGTAGCTGATACCAAGTATAACCTCGACCAATGCTCCAGTGGTAGTATTGAAGACAAATACATCACTGAGGAACGCTTTATCTGACGGACGATGATGGGTTGCATACACGTCGAAGGAGTGAGGCCTTGGATCCCCTTGTCGAAGCTTAGGGGTACGAATCCACTGCTCGATCCCATTTGCGATGAACATATCTGTCGGCGCTCTCTCAGTCATACAATTGACCCAAATTCCGCCAGTTTGACAGAAGGTGTCAGCCAGATGGGCGTCGAGCCACGATTCGGCATTGTACTTCTTGACGATATGCCCGGCGGACTCATTCGCTTGGCCAACTAGTTTCTGAAGACCGCGGTACTCCTTGCTGTAATCCACAATTTCCGCGAACGTCTTGTAAATATTCCTGCCCTGGATAATATCTTCCGCCTCACTACTTCGCAGCAATTCTATGCAGCGCTGGTGACTGACAAGCCGTTCAAAGCGTGCAAATTCGAGCCTAAAAACCATGTCGTCGATGGAGCGAAATACGATATGACCTGTCGTATGTATGGTCCTCGCTGTATTCTGATGCGTATCGGTGCTGAATACCTGAAATTTCCACAGAGAGGCACCTTCTGCCGAGTTATCGTCAACCTCAATCCATACCGATCGCTCAGGATTGACGCAGATGGGTGACTGGTTCTCTACGCTGTGAACCTGTGGTTCCAGCCTCGCAGCTGCGAGGTCTGCTCGGATGCTCAGAAGAGACTCAATGACGAGGTCCAGCTGTACGGTAGCTGGACAGATTGGGGCAGTTTGCGCGATAATGTGACCAGCAATAAGCTTTTCGTATTTCGGAATCATGGTGTTGACCCGAAATTTCGCAAGACGTTCTTTGTTGTCTTGGTAGCCGACGAATGTAAACAACCTGTCAGGAAGTTTGTCGACTTCTGGCTCAGCCGTCTGCACAATGGACACTGCCATCGTCTTCGGGGGCGTTTTGAGCTCAATCCAGTGACGCACCTCGTCGAACTGATACGGTGGTAGAAGCAGTGGACTGTATTCATTTGTCTGACATGCCTGGTGCGTCCAATGTTGGACATTCAAACCAGCTTTCCAAAGGCTTATGGTGGCATCAGTGAGGTTGTTCCATGCGTTATCATTTGTGATATTGACGGCTTGGAAATGCGAGCCGCTTGGATTATCAATTGCACGACTGGCCATGGATGTGATGGTAGAATTGGAGCCTGCTTCCAAAAAGACCAATGGCGAGTGCTGCTTCGCAATCCGGTTTACCGCGTGACTAAAGTAAACCGGTGAGCGCATATGGTCGGCCACGAACCTGGGTGTGAGCGTGTCTTTCGTGGGAAGCTCCGTTGCTCTTTCTAAGTGGATTGCTGGCTTGCAAAACCTCAGTTTTTGCGCGCTGTGCTCAAGGTCCTTGAGGAGGTGGTCAAGTAGAGCGCAGTGGAACGCATTGGTCACGTTCAACCGTTTCGTTCTCATCGATGAGAAGGCTTGTGTTCTATTAATTGCAACCGCAACCGCATCAACGGCAGCAATGGATCCTGCGACAGTAAAGCTTCTAGGGCCATTATAACAGGCGATAGTCGCGGGCCTTTCCTTCTGACAAGACTTGCTCGCCTCAGCGAGCAAGTCCTTGACGTCACACAGATCAGCCTTTATCGCCATCATGGCGCCCTTTTCGCTACCCCAGGCGTCACGCACAAGGGTTGCGCGATTCACAATCAACTTGAGGGTGTCCTCCAAAGATAGACTTTGTGATATGCAGAGTGCAGTAAGCTCGCCGAAACTGTGTCCTACGAGCGCAACAGGCTGGATGCCGGAGTCAATCCAGCTACGAGCACAGGCAAATTGGATCGCGAATAGCATGGTTTGCAGCTTGACAGTATCCTGGATAGGCGTGCACACGAATATTTCGGGGTAAATACTCCCAACACCAATAGAACGCGTGACTGCGTCTACAGTGTCAAGGTGTTTCCGAAGGACAGTAGCCCTCTTGTACAAGCTCTGATCCAATCCGATGAAGGTGGAAATCTGACCACCAAAGCAGAATACGACCGGCTTAAGTTCAGGGCGGGCGATGGAAACAACGCTGGCATCACCATTCTCATAAGCCGTCAACTTTTCCTTTAGCTCGGCTACTGTTCGAGTGCTGAATATTAGAGCTTTGTCGAGGAGACGATTGCTTTCGCGGGCTAAATTGAATGAGATGTTGGGTAGAAGGAGGTCTTTCTCTGAGTAGCTGCTGTGGCTGATGAATTTGCGGAAGACCCTAGAGTACCGAAGAAGACTTTGGTCGTCGAAACCACAAAACCAAAATGGGTATTTCAAGCCAACAGGCGCTGTGACTACAGACTCTGTTGCCACCTTAGTGTCTGAGACTGGCGATTGCGTGAGAACCACCGAAGCGTTGGACCCTGAGGCACCATAGTTATTGATGAGAGCCGCGCGGAAATTGGTCCCCCAGGTCTGGATACTAATTGGGATGTTCATGTTATCTGACGGGTTGACCTTGATGGCGGGATTCATGGTCGTGAAGCTTGCCTGTGGTGGAATAATTCCCTTTTGTATCATGAGCAGGATCTTGATTATCGAGACAATCCCCGAGGTACACTCGATGTGTCCAACAAGACCTTTGACGGAGCTTAGCATAAGTGGGGTAGTCCTAGCAGATCCACCAAGGACTTGTCGAACACTGTCGTACTCAGCTGGATCGCCAACGGCGGTCCCGGTGCCATGAGCCTCAACCACAGAGATTTGAGCTGGTTTGAGGTGGGATTCGTGAATAACTTTACGGAAAAGATCTGAGAGAGAAGGCACATTAGGGACGAAGATCGGAGTGCAATTCTGATTCTGTTGTACGGCCGTTGCGGCGATAACACCTAGAATTTGATCCCCATCCGCGACGGCAGCCGATAGCTTCTTGAGGAATACGGCAGCGACCCCCTCACCTCTACAGTAGCCGTCAGCTTTGGCATCGAAGGGCTTACACTGGCCTGTAGTGCTCAAAAAGGAGGCACCTGCTAGGTTTTGGAACCATAGTGGGTTGGTCATAACATGGGTATCACCAGCAAGTGCGGCATTGCATTCTCCACTTAATATTGCGCGGCACGCCTGATGTACAGCAACGGCAGAGGAGGAACAGGCGGTATCGATAGTTAACCCGGGTCCCGTCCAGCCGAAAAAATGGCTGACCTTGCCTGCTATAAAGCCTTTCAAGTTTCCAGTTGCAGAAAAGGCTGTGGGAGCATGGCACGCAATATTATTTTCGTAATCGCAGGCACAAACACCCAGATAGCACCCGATGCGCTTATCTGGGGAGGCAGCGTGGAAATACCCAGACTGTTCGACGGCCTGATAGGCAATTTGTAGTATATGCCGTTGCTGGGGATCCATTGTCGCACTTTCGCGCGGGCTTTTCTTGAAAAACTTATGATCGAACATATCATAGCCATCAATGAAATTACCAAACCATTTCCGATTGACATCGATATCGCGGAACGCCGTTTCGAATCCAAATCGCTCACTAGGAACCTCCCTATGTTGTGACTTGCCTGAGCATAGAATGTCCCAGAACTCTTCAAGGTTATTTGCGCCTGCCACCTTGCATGACATGCCAATGACGGCGATGTTCTCATCTGGATTACTCCGCCAATCTCTCTGCGATATTTTACATCTAGTACTGGTTAAGTCGAAATCTGCTAGATGAATAATCTGGTTGCCGAGACCGCCGACGAGAGAAGGTGGCACGCAACGTTCGTGGCCGAAAGAGAAAAGAAGCGCGTCATTGTTGCTCAGAATGGAGCTGCACATAGTGGTGAAGGTATTATACCATAAAGGCGGCTCGATCAGGATTGACTGTAGCGCATGGTGGTGCAGGGTGCCATTAGTGATTAATGCCCCTCCATTGTTGGATCGGGTAGGCATCACCAACGCGGATGCATGAGGGAACTGGAATTCCGGATGCCTATCGCAGAATTCGAGCAAAGAGCCCAATTCGGTTCGATAGCAGTCAGCATGGAAGCGTCCATAAAGCCCAATTTCCGTTGTGATAATGCCAGACGCTCTCAAACGCTGTTGCAGTGCTGAAACTGTCGAGGCCGGAGTCGTCACTGTAGCGCGGTGCTCGTCATAATGAACAGAAATATATGCCTAGGTACTCGAGTCAGGCAAAGCATCTATATAGATCACAAATATGGATCGAAGGAATGTTGGAGGGTTCCAGAGTGGGAGCGGTTGCTTACCTCAGGAAAGTCGTTCAGCACGTGTAGCAGTCCTTCATCGCTCTTGACCGTAATCCACGCCGCGCTGAGAGACTGGAACCTTTCTGCCTCAGAGGTTGCCTCCCGAGAATCGACCACCATACCAATAAGTATGCTGAGCCTCACAGCGGCAGCACCATAAGTTAGGAATGCTTCTTTGCTATTAGTACTCGAGACGGCAATGGCGCTCAATATGCCCGTACAGAGCCCAAGCGTCTCCTTGTCGCGCTTGGACACTGCAAAAGGATCAATGTGTTCATCGCGATCTGGTTCGCTGCACTTGAGGAATTCGACGTACTGCATTAGATGGGAAATAACGACCAGCGGCATGAGAAGCGTATTTGGAAGGGGATAGGGCGTCTCCAGTGGCTGTCCAGTCAAGAATGCTTGTCTCAGGTCCTCCAACAGCTTGAGACCTGGCCGGGCCTGGAGACTTGGTAGGGCAGTGGATATGTCCTTCCAGTAATGCGGAAACTCCGCAATAGTCTCCAGGATCCAGCGGTAGTCTCCATTCAAGAGGATGGCTTCGCGTATCTGGTTGAAAGCGGCCTTGTCGAAGGACAAAGCCAGGGGACCGAACAGCAGAACGAGGGGCCTGGCGTTTAGGCACCCCAGACGTTCATCCATATCTACAGCCTAGTAATATCTGACTGGTAGGGATCTGAAATGAGACAAAAATAGGCACAGATGTGATGTTGAGGTCGATCTTTCCGGTCTTTTGCATGGACACACTATGCTGTGGACGTGTACATGGTCCGCTTGAGCCAGTGAAGAGGATCTACCTTAACCTTTCTTCACTCCCTTCAGATCAGAAAGATGGAAGTGTTTCGTAGTTGAATGGCACTACGTTCGGCCACTCCTATGTCGAGGTGAATGATTTATTCAATGCGAGAGAAAAACTCCACATGATTTTCAATCTTTTACGCTTTGTCTATTTGCACGTCGTCCATTTCAATTGGCGGGAAATGGAAATGATCGACGTGCTGAACTCGAACCCGAAAATATAGCACATCGACGGACCTATCACTTCACCAGAGCTTGTATGAGCATGAAAAAATGCTTGCTGTAAGTCCGTGTCGCAACAAAAAAGTCCGTGCGGCAAATTGTGGAAAATTGTGTACTCCGCTCGGAGTTATTCAAAGCCGTCAACATTTGCTCCCTGAAGCCGACTCATTCAAGTAATTCACTCCTGTGATGGAGAGAAGGGGACCCGGACGGATGGATTAAATGGCGACTGCACCATGCCTTTGTCCTTCTCCAGCTCTAATTTCTCCGCATTACAACAGCCCGGACATCACCCACATAGACGTATCTCTTATCATATCCATCTCTGGCCTGTAAAAAAAGCCAATCAGTCATCAGGGCCTACGGAATAGCAGCCATGCTTGGTGAAGAGACACCCCTCGAGGTCGCCATTATTGGAGGAGGTATTGTCGGCCTGGTGCTCGCTAATGGTCTCATTCGGCAACAAGTAAAGGTCAAGGTTTATGAGCAAGCTCAAAGCTTTCGCGAAATTGGTGCGGGTATGGCATTCACAGCAAATGCTACTCGATGTATGGAACTGATTGACCCTGCTATACTTGCTGCGTTCAGATCGAGCGGGTCGGTGGCGACCTCAAATGGCGACGCTCAGGATCCAAACGACTATTTGCGCTGGATCGACGGATATAACCGACATTACACTGATGATCCTTACTACCAAAGGATGCTGTATAAGATAGATGCGGGATACAAAGGCTTCGAGGGATGCCGCCGTGACCAGTCTTTGGAGACGCTTGTAAAGATCATACCCCCCGGCGTGGTGGAATGCAAGAAGCGTCTAGACAAGCTTGGGCAGCAAGGCATGGAAGAGAAGATCCTAATGGAATTTTGTGATGGAACATCGGCCGAAGCTGATGCAGGTAAGCTGATGGTTTCTCAACAATGTTGCTTCAGCCCTTGCCGAGCTGATATTCTCAGTCATTGGTTGTGACGGCATCAAGTCAAGGGTGAGAGAAATCCTTTTCGGCCAGGGAAATCCAGCGTCTTACCCTCATTATACCCATAAGGTCGCCTATCGTGGTCTGATCCCTATGGCGAAGGCCATTCAGGCATTAGGGGAGTACAAAGCTAGAAATCAGCACAACCATATAGGACCAAATGCTCATCTGATCCACTATCCGGTCGCCAATCAGACTATGATTAATGCCACTGCCTTCATCTCAGATTCCGAAGATTGGACTGATGATAAACAGATGGTTGTACCAGCCTCTCGGCATGTCGTTGAAGATGCATTTGCGGGTTGGAGTCCTTGCGTTCGAGCACTTGCTAGCTTGTTACCTGAAAAGCTTGATAAGTGGGCGGTATTCGATGTTTGGGACTATCCTGCCCCATTCTACAACCGTGGGAAAATATGCCTTGCCGGCGACGCTGCGCACGCTTCGAGTCCCCATCACGGCGCTGGTGCTTGCATGGGCGTGGAAGACGCCTTATGCCTCTCCAACTTAATGATACAAGTCTCCGAGTCAATTAGAAAAGATGCATCAATGAAGGGACGGGCTTTGAGCGTGGCGTTTGAGACATTCGATGCCGTTAGACGTGGAAGGACCCAGTGGCTAGTGAACAGCAGCCGGAGAGTCTGCGACCTATATCAGCAGCCAGAGTGGGCTGATGAGACGCGGTGGGTAAAGGCTGAAACGTGTTTTGAAGAGATCAAGGATCGATCACTCAAGATATGGCATTTCGGGTATTATGAAATGTTGGAAGAGACCATCCAAGGATACAGACAGGGACTGAAACTCTTACAAGTACCACCAAATGGCCACGGTTGATGGTTGACTAGATGGCCGTTCGAATTCAGATATCAGGTTTTGAAGTCCTCCGCCTTTTGTAATTCTATCTCGAATCAAGAGATAGAACCATATCTAATGTTCCACCATCTCTTCCCCACATATTTGTCCGGGTGAAAAGTTTGCAATATGGTCAATAAGAGATTGAACAGTCGTTGCATCCAGTCGCAATTGAGTTGTCATTGTTGTGGTCAATAGTCGAGAGATGGAAGCAGAAAGTGGGACGACGACTCCCAAGCCTTTAGCGCAGGCGAACATCTATTCATGTTGGCCAAAAGTCTTGCAAGATGCTAGAAGGATTCACCTACCTGTTGATCGTATACACCCAGCAGCCAACTGGAGGTTCCCTAAAATTGGGATCCTAGGTGGTAGGATTAAGACCCTGAAGCCGAGTAGATTTGGCCCTAAGGTGTACAGAGATTGACACGAAAAGTCCTGCTTTGCGCTAACAAAATTAAAGTGCCAAGAATTAAGCCCTATGATCATGTCCCTACGGTGTAGAGGGGGTGCTTGGTCAGCACCCGCTTGGGGGCCACTAATAGGGGCCTCCCAAGATCGTAGCCACCCGCAATTAGGGACCCTGCGGCGGACGCGCACATGCCTAGAATTGGCCCCTGTGCTAAAGCTTTTGCCGTAGCACCACCGGGACGAACTGCGTAAAGTGAGGGTTGATTGTGAAGGCCACAGACCCAAGGCTGTAAGACCTGATAGAGGATCTTTGGGTGGAAGTCCTGAAGATCCAGCCTATAGAGGGTTTTTAGCGTTGTGATGAGCATAGTGATCAGGAAGACGCTGCCCAGGGGCACCGCCCCCGTCCTCATTCCCCCACAGTCCTCTCCCCATCCCCAAAAAGCCCCTTAAAAAATCCATCATAACTCGCCCACATCGCTCTAAAAATCCAGCCTATAAGCACCACCAACCACTTCGGGGCTCTCCCCCTCTCGTCCGCATATCTATTACTCAATCCCAGCACCAAAGAAAGGAACGGCAGCCAGATCATCCCAAAGACGAATGCGCCCAGTCTCTGCTTTTGAGACGTAATTCTATATGGCCGCAATTGGTGCAGATAGGTTTTGTATTCCTGCGGCAAGCCATGCTCGTCCGCGCCGTCGGTGATCAATTTCAGGTATCTGGCCGAGGGCTGTGCGTAGTCTGGATCGGGGCGGGAGAATCGTCCGCCGCTTTCTGGAGGCTTTGTTCCTGGAGGGGTTATTGGTGAGTATAAAGTGTGCGCCTTGAAGGGCTCGTTGGTAGGGAGGGAGGGTACGACGGATGTGGAAGGTGGGAGCGTGTAGCATGTTACCAGCACATCTTGGTAAGAGGCGCCGCCGCCTTCGGTAGCTATGATATGGAAGTAGTCGGTGGGGGTTACTTCGTAGACTACGCCGACGAGACCTTTGTGCCAGCGGGTTTTGTGGTAGTCTGGAGAACCTCCTTTTTCTGAATCTGAGAAGGATGGGGGATCGGAGTAGGAGGAGGAAGTAGGGGGTGGTTCGGATCGGTATCTGGTATTGGCAAAACAGGGTTCGAGGTAGGAGAGGCCGGCAAGATCGAAGGTCATTACTAGTTCGGGAACGACGACGTTTGTTTGGGAGATAGGGTGGATGCCGCGTCTTCCTTGGAAGGTTTCGAACGCGAGGTTGGAGCCGTAGGCTAGGTAGAGGATTGTGGAGGGTTGGGAGGGGTCTTTGGAGAGTTGTGGGACGGGGGGAGAGGATAGGTTGTAGGGACTTTCTTGAAGGGAGTCAAGCTTTCGTCGCTTTGACGGGCTGGGGAGGAATTGGTTGCGTAGTGCCGGCTGGAAGCATTTCCTGGTGGCATTTTCGACCCCTTTCAGCTGCTTGATCACTCTGAGGGCCTGACAGCCTGCGACTAGGCTGTTTGGCACGTTTGGAGGGTCTGTTGCAGGAAGCATAGTACTGCTGGTATCCATCTGGAGGCTTGGAGCGCGGGACAGAGATTAGTGACAGGTTTGGAGAACAGGCACAGAGATCGGGTACTGTATGGACTTGTAGGCTTCTATATACGTAGTGACGTAGCTATGGTCATGGTGCTGGTGCATTTGTAATTTCATTGTAAGAAATGCCAAGTCGGAATCTGATGCCTGCCGAAGCCGTAGTTCTAGTTCTAAGAGACTAGGTACTTTGGTATGATCACCAAAAAATGCACAGACTCCCACGATGACCTATAGAGTAGGTGAAAAAAATGAGAGACGCAAGCCAGAGCCACCTCCTGACAGAAACGCACTGACCATAATTGTCAGGCACTAGACAAGAATGTGCTACCAAGCGCCAGTGAGGCTGCATTATTGACGGCCATTCTCAGCGCGAGAGCTCCCCTAGCCTTTCAGATTCGATGTAGAATATTAATCGATATTTGCAAAGCTTATAGTATTATCTTGCTTATCCCACTGCTCTTTCTTGCTACCTCAACCTTCTCGTTCTGACGGCAACCAAAACTGGTCGTTCGAAAATTGGTAAAGCGGGAGGGTGGATGAGCACGATTGCAAGGGGTGACGTGTTGCACCAAAACAGGGTTTGTGATATAGTTTTGTTCATGGAGCTGTGAGGTGTGTTCGGAACGATTCAAAAGAAGGCCGTGGTATTATCAAGCACTGGTAAATGTTCAAATACTGGCACTGATATTTTTGGCGGTGAGTGTGAGAGCAGTCCAAGAGTCCGACGCTCAAGGTGACTTTACGAAAATCCGCTAATCGGTGTGGGTAGTATCCGCCCTCAAGGCAGTATGGCTGCCCACATAGAGGGCACTGAGCGAACATATCCAGTCCATTTGCGGGAGTGATGTGGTTTGAGAGCTTTAAGCAACCTGCTGTGCGACTGACGGAACATGGATGCGCTGGCACTGTGCTCTATCAGAGTAAGGTAGTGGTATCAATGTGATTTGACCGTTGTGTATACCATTTTCCAAATTGGTGAATAGTGGTCGCTTAGTGAGCCGGTTTCAGATCGTGTATATGCCATCAACCCTGAAGGTGAGAGCTATTTTCCTAGATATGTTGTCTATAAGTCGTACTGGTTGCGAGTAACAAACAATTCAACCGGTCTCTGTTTGTTTTATTGTATTCATCTTCCCACATAGTAAATCACGTTGGCTATGCTGGTTGTGTTTGCTAGAGCGAGGCTACGCAGTTTGTTAGCTATTTCCCAGACATACAGAATAGCAATTCATCCCAGCCAGTTCTGACATGGTCGTGTAGAAAGTGGGGTGCTAAGACTCATGCCTGACTAATGCGGTGATGGGTGTGTGGCACAATGCAGATAGCAAGATGAGCACAAAGAGACCCATGAACTCATTTGCGGTTTTTGTGTGGCAGACAACAAACAGGGCCGACAGAGATTGACATCCAGAAGCCTTGGTTCTTCTACCCATAAATTGTGCATTGATTGGTCCCTCAAGTCAAAGGTCCATTGTATTCATGAGCTGCCGTTTGGTAGTAGGAGGCCAGTAAACGGTATCTTGAAATTAGAGATGTCTGACCTAGGTATCACAGTCACAAACGAACACGAAGCATGTAACTTGCAATACGGGAATTGATGGGAAAGGGCCACGACTGCGACATTGAGCGTGGAAAGCTGAGGTTTCGATTTGAAGGAGGCTCCCATGTTGAGTCATTAAAATCCTGGTGTGAGCAAATTGTGGGTGAGTGACTCAGGTCCGTAAGATCCAAGGAAGCGATGAACGCACAAGAGCTGGCGGTGGCGAAGGAAGCATCTCCGCAATAGAGATCGGCAGTATTGCTAAGCTTCCAGACTTAGGGTCGGTTACATTTCTCCTATCTTCAGTCCTGCATTTATTCGATAATCTCACATCAGCAAACAATATGTGGCTAGACGGCATATTATAAGCAATCCAATGAGGGATAAAATCTAACGACCTGTCCCCATGGGTCTTAGACGAAACCATCTGGTCTCATCAGCCATTGTTAGAGCTCACTAAAATAGTGACAGATTCGCGGAGTGAGGAGGTTTCATATAGGATCTACGATCGAGAAGTAGACATCGATGTTGATCATGGTGAATAAGTCGTTCGGCTGTGTCTGGCGTTCAAGACCTTGGATGTGAAGATTGCCTTATCGTTCTGGGAGGTCGAGAATTGGGCATCTACCCGGAACTATGAAACACAGACAGGATCGAAGATAATCAGTTGGCCTAGAGGCTGGCTAAGCTACGTATATGACGGTTGACAATAGCCCCTTCGCCTTTTGTAACAGAGAAAAGACACAGGCGAGCCAAGGATTTAGAATGTCTTACTCGGAATCCTCCAGGTTTCAACTTGGGGAGACCGTTTCTAGTGATTGTAGCGATACAAAGGCGTTTGTCTACGTGGGCTAAAAGTTGGGGCTGAATTTTAGTAAATTTTGATTACTATGACAAATCTTCGGATTGTTGAAGGCTACTAATGCAAGCGTTTGGTCGCGTGTATAAAGAAAGGCAATCAACATTTGACTTCCGACGTTTCGCGTAGCCTTTTTTCCGTCTGGACTTCATGAATATATTGCTGTAGGAAGGTCGAGTCGATTTGGTCTGAGGCCCTGATCCGTGAGCCATTATGTCGGTATGACAAAGGAGAAATCGAAGAAACAATCGTGGCTGGTAGAAAACTTTGAACCCGCTACTGTGGATGATCCTATGAAATGCTGTACCTGTGTCGAAAGGGTTTGGATCTCCGGAAGTCAAAGAAAATAACCGCAGCAACCAGCGTCCGCAATGAGATGTTCCTTATGGGGACTACTCGTCGATATTGCATTGGGATGGATCCTGCAGTTTCCTTGGCTGGATGTATGTCAGCTGCTGGAAACTTAACCCCGTCCTGTTGCATACAGGTGGGGGCTACCCTTGACAGGCCTGATTACCAGAAACAGGGAAAACCCTTGCATAGACGGCTAAGGTTAACGGCTTCGCGATTGGTAACATGGAATCGAGTACTGCTGGCGCGATAAACGCAGCGTCCTTCTCTCTAATCGCGCGGCGATTATGGTGGCTCTCCTGCGTCCATCCATCCACTCCTCTGAGGCACACAGCGAGCCTTCAACCGTGGAAAATTTGTCTCCGAGACGTAGACCACCTAATCCGGAAGTTGAGGGAGCTACTGCAATGACGTCTCGGACTGGTCTAGGTTCTGACAACGGTAACGGCAAGCCGTGCAGCCATCAGCTCGCATGTCATAAAACGCGCTCTCTTGTGAGTACGACCTAGGGCCAACCGCAATCGGCGACTAGCCGTGGCCAATGCAGTGAGACCACACTGTCGAGTGGCTCACAGTGCTCCAGAAGGTCAGTGGAAATTCTCGTAACCTTCTAGCGTAGGAATAAAGTGCTTCTAGCGTGCTTCTGGGGCTTCTGGTCGAATTTCTGATCAAAGAACACAGTGGGGTAATCTGGGGATCGGCCGCGCTGATTGCGGACTCTACTCGGTGTAGTACTGGGATGGCTGGTGATGGCTGGGGGCGAGGCGCTGGCTATTCGCTGCTAGGCGTTTAACTACCACTTAGACTTTGATGCGGCGCTATGAGCTCGAGTTAGCAGCATGCGCTTCTACCCTTCGTCGTCACTCCCCTGTACCCGATCGCATCAAATGTTATTCGCCTCCGCGACATCGTGAAGGACTAGATCAGGCCTGTTCCCAGACTCGAGGATCATGTGCGGTCTTCTAAAAGTATGCGACAATTGTCGAGTACACTAGGGGCTGCTGCAGTAGGGCAGACTGTGGGATGAGCGTGGATGCGACTTGCGCATTGGAGCAAAAAGTCGACGTAGCGCACCGGTCACCATTCATGCTTCTTGCCGGCTCCAATCCACACACACGGGTAGAACTTGGAGATTCGTCCATGGTCTGCTACTATGGTGTGGGGAGAATTTATTAGTGCGATGAGTGTTTCGTCTCCGCGCTATGTCTCCATATTTCCCCATAAGGGATATTTTTGGACGTGTTGGAACCAGGAGATTCGATATAAGTACCCTCTCCTCCTCCCGGCTTCCTGGTCCAAGCCACTCTTCACTCGTTCTCTTCGAAGACACTCCTCCGCCTCTGCTCCTTGACGGCAAGCAGGGCACAGCATTCTCTCACGGTCCATCGACCAGTATTCCAATATATCAGCATCCTTGAATTGGACGCCACCATGGATCGAATTCCTAGCTATAATGTGGTCCATAAGCTGGAGAAGCGTAGTCTTCTGATTGCAATCAACTGCATCGCCGGACTCTCCATCTTCTTCTTCGGCTACGACCAAGGAATGATGGGTGGTGTCAACACGGCTGTAGACTACTATCAAACTACGATGAAGTTCGGTCACGAGGACCTCCAAACAGGCGCTCCGGTCATTGATAACACGCTTCTCCAAGGCGGAATAGTCTCGATTTACTATCTCGGTACTCTAATTGGCTGCCTGATTGGTGGGTCCTTTGGTGATCGTTATGGTCGAATCAAGACAATCGCGCTTGGAGCTGGATGGGCTGTTCTCGGTGCTACTCTTCAATGTTCTGCTCAAAATCACACCTGGATGATATGCGGTATGCTTTCCTTATTGAGTACACTTGCTTTTGCGAGTACTGACACCCGGGATAGCTCGTCTCGTCAACGGATGGGGAACTGGAATGCTTAATGCTATTGTTCCCGTCTGGGCCACTGAGACCGCTGAACACAAATCACGAGGACAATTCGTCGCCATTGAGTTTACCTTGAACATCTTTGGTGTTGTTGTTGCCTACTGGATCGAATAGTGAGCATACGCTAGATCCACTCTTGAGGCCGCATTTTGTACTGATCATCCTTGCAGTGGCTGCAATTTCTACAAGGGGGGAACTGGTCAATTCACCTGGAGGTTCCCAATTGCCTTCCAGATTGCTCCGTTGCTCCTTCTCTTCGCGATCTGTTGGATGTTCCCCGAGTCCCCACGTTGGCTCGTTAAGGTTGGGCGTGAAGATGAGGCTCGTTATATCCTTGGTCGCCTTCGTGGTGAGACCGGCGAGGATGTGGGCAAGGCCGAAGCGGAATTCCAGGATATCCGCAACATCGCAGAGCTCGAACGCAAGACGGCAAAATCTCAATCTTACATTTCCATGCTCTTCGGTATCGGCTCTGGCAAGCTCCACACTGGACGGCGCGTACAACTTGTTATCTGGCTTCAAATCATGCAGGAATGGATCGGTATCGCTGGTGTGACCATTTTTGCTCCAACAATCTTCCGTACTGCCGGTATTCCTAATGATCAAGTGCAATGGATCTCTGGCTTGAACACCATAACATATATGGTAAGGTCGCCTATACGTGAACATTCGATTCTGTGCTAATAAGATGCAGTTGGCTACTCTTATTTGTGTCTTCACTTTGGACAGAATCGGTCGTCGTTGGACACTGTACTGGGGCTCCATTGTCCAAGGAATCTCTATGTTCCTCGCTGGTGGCCTTGCTACTATCGGTCTCCAACATCCAGTGGGCTCTGCTGCCGCTCGTGGCGCTAGCTCTGGCGCTGTTGCCATGATCTTCCTCTTCACAGCGACATTCGGTGCTACATGGCTCACCGTTCCGTGGTTGTACCCGGCTGAGATTTTCCCCTTGGAAGTACGTGCTAAGGGTAATGCTTGGGGTGTCGTTGGTTGGTCCATTGGTAATGGCTGGTTGACACTCCTTCTTCCCGTCATTTTCAAGGCTCTCGAACAAAAGACCTACTACATTTTCGGCATTGCCAACGTTATTACCCTGCCAATGGTCTACTGCTTGTACCCCGAGTCCAACCAGCGCACACTTGAAGAAATGAATCTGCTCTTTGCCGCTGACAGCATCTGGAACTGGGAGGCTGAGAGGAACTTTGCCATTCTTAAGGAACAGAATCCGGAGCTGGTACAAGCCGCCCAGCGCGGTGCCTCCGTTATCGACCCCGAGACCGGCCTCCCAAAGACTGGAAGACAAGGTAGCATTTCCAGAAACATGAGTTTGGACGTTAACGCACTCCAAGCCCATCGTCACGAGGACGCTTATGAGGAGAAGCAGACCTTCAAGCACGGTTAGAATTGCATGTATAGAGGTGGAAACAGCAGTTGTGATATTCATGGACATTCCTTGAACTTTATAGATTGCAGTGTGGTATCGGTTTAGGGTAGGGTTGGGGGTGATTTGGTGATACGGTCGTTGATCAAACATCTATAGACATGCCAGGATACCTAGCAACACAAGCATCATGGTTACTTTGCATCAAGTTTCCACTCCATAAGCAATGTTACATGTGATAATCCAGGATCATCAATGATTGATGAAAGCTCCGCGCACCTGCTAACAACTAATTGGTTACCAACGACGCCCTTTTAACTCGTAACGTAGCACTGAAGCTCCAAGCTCTTTGCATAATCCACATTGAATGGGAATTATTGGAGGTTTGGACGATGTCGAGCTGCATCCTGATGCCTTGGATAGTTCGAGTTTGCCAAGGCGAAGTCTAATGCATCGGGGAGCGGCGAATCTCGGGCCGAGCCTCCAATGTAAACCTCCAATTGAAAGTGATGTTTGACTGATCACATTATTTCGCGTTTGAGTCTCAAGCTCGAGCTTTGGCGCCTCCAATATCGCCTTATTCGGCCTCATACTGCATGAGCTTCGTACAGATATACCGGAATGAGCTAGCAACGTCTTCAGAATGGGACGAATCCGTTTACAGGTCCGGGTACCGCCCCTTCAAGATACTGCCCAGACTTCATCCAGTGCGCAAGCGCGTCAACACAACATAAATGTCAAGCCTATCAAGGTCGTTATCAGCTGCGACGAGAATGCTACGCTCCAGGATCTCAATGACAAAGTTGTAGCGCGTTGGGCGGACATATATGTTGGATATGGGTAAGCCAAAGTCCGGCTATCATGTCTTGCATTATCAGATCTGATGGTCGTGCTATATATACTAGAACACTGAAGATCAAGCATTTCGAGACATACTTCGGTGAAGTGCTGGCGATGTATGATAGGATCGGCGAGTACTTTGACGATAGATCCACCGACGACCAATCCAAAGACGACGGTGTGCCCAAGACCTCAATAGCCCTGCTCCACCGGCACCCACCTGATACCGCCGAGCTACACAATGTACGGCGATTTGGCTCCCTTATGCCAGAATCAGCAGCCATACCTAGAAAGCGCCCTCTCACTATCCCGCAACAAGTTCATCAACATGGCATTGAAAGATGGGACCCTGAGCAGCGAAATAGTACGCGAAAGAGACAGAAGACACAGGAGGCGTGCCAGAATGAGGATCTCAATATTCATCAAGATGAACCAGTGGTGTCTCGAGAGGGGGTTGCGGGGCTATGTCGGTCTTCGCAGATGTTGGGTACGCAGGGATCTGTACACCAGGTCATTGATTCCCAAAGGTCGCCAAGGATGAATAGTACGTTTTGCTTTCAATCAAACCCTCCAGAAAAGTTTCGAACGCTAAAAGTTCCTTTATGCCGTTAACTATATCCCTAGATTCCGATCCGTATGGTACCCCAACATCTCTTTCTCTGATTAGCCCGCACGATCATGTCCCGGGGGACGAGAGGATTATCTGTATGATCCCAGACTCACCGACTAGCAGGGGCCCTCGTAGCATCAGTGAAGCTTTCGAAGCGGCGGCCGATGTTCAGCGAGAGAGAACCAAATCGGAGTCGCCCGAGCTAGATTCTCCCATCCACGACATGGCACTTACGGAGCGAGCAAGTTCGGCCAGAGAACAAGTAGATTATGGGATTCATAATGTCCAAGCTGAAATACCTCCAGACCTTCGCTCTAGTACAGTGCAAACAGATCGCAGGTCAACTTCAGCCCCATCTCTGACAGCACTAACCGACGCCGTCTCGACGCCGAGACCGACATTATTTCAGCACTCCATGAACGTTTCTCCGGTCGTAGACAATGATAGTGGACGACAACAAAAAAAGCGTGCTGACAATACATTACCACCACCCACAACGCACAAGACACCTTCTAAAGATATCATATTAGAAGAACAAGTAATCAATGGGATCAACGGCGACATTTATGATCCTATTGAAACAGACTCTGAAAGCTTTCGGGAGAAACAGCGCATGCACAGCACTAAGCGTCTGAAGACTAGCAATACAATTCGAGGCCGTGTTGTTTCGCCTTGGTTGCCCCCCAGCCATGGCAAGGAGCGCAACGATGATGGTTTTGTAGTCCCCTCCCTTCCGGCTTCTCGCTATAATGGAACTCGCATTCCATTGGGGCTCAATGCGAATCCGGGCGATAATTGTCCAAGCATTCAGGATAACGGCCAGGACTTAGAAGCACACCCGCCTTCTCCAATGACTACAGCTGAAGAAATGCAAGGGTCTGAGAATCTTAGCATTCCTGGAAAAGTAGCTGGGCAGGAGAAAGCATCGGCAGGCCGTTCCACTGCGGAATTGGACAATCGAAGGGTAACGAGAAGCAATTCTCATGCCTATTCCGCTCAAAAAGCCGGACAACTTGCAGCAGAGGATCTGGCGGTGGCTGCGAAGCGTCAACAAGCGCGACCCAAAAAAGAAGATGATGAACCTGGGAAACCCATGCGTACCACCAATGGCACAAAAGAAACGCAAACAGCGGAGCAGAAGAAAACCGAAGAAAGAGTAACACGAGAACGCCAAACTAGAGAAAAGATCTTGGCAGAAGAGGCGGAGAAGATCATGCTGGCAGTTGACGGTGCCAGACATCTGGAAGCCGAGAAGATGGAGAAGAAGAGAACGAACGAAAAGCCTAACAAGGAGGTGGCTGCACCAACAGAGACGAGTCCGAAAACACCGAGATACCCAGAGACGAAATCTACTGAATTGGCCCCCTTAGCGTTAAATGATTCTAAAGGCACATCCGGAGAAACAGTTGGCACAAGTTCAGCATCGAACATACCTCATCCAAAAGAGAGTAAGAGTCATAACGCGCCAGGATCTAGTGGAGTAGCACTTACTGCGCACAAAATGACTGGGTACAAACCAAGGACCGAAGAGCAAAAGGCGAGGCGCCGAGGACTGACCGACCAGAAGAAGGTTGCTGAAGAAAAAGCCATAAGTAGAAAGAATTCTCGTGGCGGAACAGTCGTAAGAGAGCAAGATAAGCCGACGTTGGAGCGGTCTGTACAGAAGTTTAGAGCTCTCTCAGAAGATAGGAGTCGTCATTCATCGACTCCTTCCGAGCCAACTTCTATAGGGAGTCAAAGGCGGAAGAGCATGACGCCTTTGCTTCCAAAGTCTTCTGTTAACACACCTTCCTCGAGCAAAGTTGGTGGACTGTTGTCGAGTCCGTTGGCTCCAAAGTCTTTGAATGACCAGGAAACACCCCTTCGCAGCGCTCTCAAACAAGGTTCCAGCGCACTACGTCGGTCAGTTTCCTTCGTGAATGACCCCGAAGACCACATCTCTGTCTCCAAGGCTGCCATTTGCTTAAGTCCACCAAATACGCAACACAGTGATGTCGGCATTCGACCCATCAAAACTTTGACTGATATCAACGATGAGATGTCATTCAAAACGCCAACTGACTCAAAATCATTGAAGCCCGCAGCGCCTTTGAAAGGAACTGGTAGTAAATCTTCAGAGACAAATTCTGCTAAGAAAGAAAAACTACAAACGAAGCTCAATGTTACACGACCTGTCGCGAAGGGAAAGGAACGGCGAGCTGATGCTCCGATTGTACGGGAACATCCAGCTCCTCAAGTAAAGCAGTTATCTCACTCCGATGTTGACTCTGTGTCTTCCTTTCTCTCAGACGAAGCTGTAGGGCCAAACGGTAGCTCAAAGGCCGGGCCAAGTTCGCGAATGTCTCGTGGTCGTATGGAATCGCTGAGGAAAAGGACTGCTGCCGGGGACGGTCTGCCTGACAGCCTCCTTGATCCAGAGTTCCGCAACATTACCATGGCTAAGGAAAAGGCTTCAACTCCAGCACCGGCTTTCATCTCTCTACCTGAGCAGAAATCGAGTACTCGATCGCCTGCTCTGCCATTGCCGAAGCGAACCTCGCCTGATTCCAGTTTGACTTCTGATTCAGAAAAGGGGCCGCCCTCTGACTCAGATTACACGTCGAGTTCTTCCCTAGAGGAACATGATTCTTTATCATCAGCAGATGAAGTCACAATTCAAAACAGCAACCAATCCCAAGATAGCACTGCAGGTGTCCGTAAAGCAGTCAGCGTGGAGATTAGGTCTCCCAGCATCACATCCGGGAGTCAATCTTCGCAGATCCCATTCATCTCGTCTAGCGAATCTTGTAATCTGGCTCAGAATGACGACAATTCAAGACTTGTTGACTATGCTGCGAAGGAGCAATTGCGCTTCGAACTCAAACAGTCCCTACCTACACCTAAGCTGGGCAATAGAGCGACTGGCGAAGTTTCAGCTCAAGAAAAGCCATTATCCAAATCTGATCTGAAGCTCAACCGGCACGGTCGCTTACCTAACGGCATTCGTCCAGCAAATTACAGGTATCCAAGCCTCTCCCAACTGAGGAAACAGTCCAAGGCAGATTCACTCTATGATATACCTTCTACGTCCCAGGACCCTGCGACGACATCTGTCGGAAGTAGTGCAGCGTCTAGTCATAGTAGCGAAGACGAGAGTAGCGAGGATGAGAGCCACGGTTCGGAAGACGATGAGGCCACGATTGATAGTCAACCAAAGCCCAAGCCGACATCTGGCCGTATTCCTGGCCTAAATGGTCTAATCAAGCGTACGTAAGCCACACCTTGAGAGATGATCAATTGAACTAACAGTATGCGCAGTTGCCAAGTCGGTTCGTGGCCTTGGATAGTAGCTTTAAGCTATGTTCAATATCCTTGAAAATAAGACGGAGTCTCGCATGTTCAATTAATTTCGGTCATATCATCATTGTACTCTAGATACCCCGTTTCTTGTCTGTGTCGGGACAGGACATGCCGTCAAGTTGATGGTCGAGTAATCATTCCATTAAAGCAAAAGGTCAATTGTGGTACTGCATTCCGCGCAAGTGGCCACCTGTTGACCAGCCCCGTTCCATTTGTGTACATTATCCGCGGAAAATTAGTAGGCAACTTTCAAGCGCGAATGCAATAAGTACTTTGGTTCGAATGCGTTGGCTATGGTTGACTTTTGTCATAGGAGCTACATCTGGTCTTGCTTGCTCGCATTCATATAGTGTTCTAGTTCGTTGGAAAGCCACGAAATGTCTCAAAATTTGCGCACATTCCAGAGTTTCCCCGCCAACTACTGTTTTCCACGCATTGCTTTCTATAATTCCGTCAAGAGGTGGACGATGTTGGTATCCATCTTTTCTGGCAGAGTTCCTGCCTACTTGAATATACCGGTTCAGACTACAGTCCTGTTGTTTAATTTCCGTGTCTGGCGCTGCGCAGGCACGATATGGTTGGCCTTTGGTCACTGCCAGCGGCCTCATTACTCCTCCTGCAAATCGCACTGAGCTTGGAAGCTCCAGCAGGTGGTAAGCCGTTCTGTTCACTTTGTCTCCTGCCCCAGTGACGAGGTGGAGCTTGTGCTTTGGCCATATGTTGACACAATGAGCAGTCTGCGAAGTCCAGAGTAGAGAGCACATCGTAACTATGCCCATAATGCCGACTTCGTCCCTACCTTTGCCGAATATCTCGCCTTTACCAGGTCTGCCGATTCTCCCCCCACCAGCGATGTTAAGTATTCCGTCTCCGGAAATATCAGTAACGGGAAGGACATCAACGGATGCTCCTATATATCCAACCATAGTGCCTTCCGTGATAGTAAGTACCCCTAACACGCCAACAACACCGACTGGCGCTTCACCAGTACCACCACCCCAGACGACCTACCTCTTCGCCGGCTGCTGGGCTGGTAGCACTCTGGAAGCTTATTTAAGGTATCCAATTGGTGATGTAGAGTCATGTGCCTATCTATGTGATGGCTTCCAGTACTTTGCAGTCGAGGAGGGCATATATTGCGAGTGTGGGAATAGTTACGTTCCTAGTCCATCCCCCTTGACGACTAGCCAATGCTTGATCCCTTGCACTGGCGAGCCAAGCGAGGCTTGCGGAGGCGATCCTGCGGAGGGAATATATAAAATGGTGCCTTCTAACCCGGCCTCGAGCCCCAGCAACCTACCAGTCACTCCAGCGAGCTCAAGCGCTGCTACCGTATCTTCACAAACTTGCTTGGGAATTCTCTGTCTTGAGATCTCGACTATCAGTCAAGCAGGCTCGGCTATTCCTGTCAGCTCTGAAACTTCTCCAACTTCGGCATCACCTACGTGTGCCAATTTGCTATGCATCAGCCTGTCCCTAGCTTCCCAGAGTACAGGGCCAGCCGTGTCCACGCTGCCAGCTCCCACTACATCAGCTCAAAACACAGCCTCAATCAGCTCCAGCGTTCTTCAAACGTCAGCCTCGCCATCTTGCGCGGATTTGCTGTGCATCAACGTCTCGGTAACATCAGGAAACCCTAAACCTACCGCGTCCTCCCAAGCAAGTCTAATCACAACCAACCCGAACCTGTCTTCCTCCAGCTCTAGCATATCTCCAACTCCAATGTCAGCCTCGCCATCTTGCGCGGATTTGCTGTGCGTAAGTGTTTCGATAGCATCACAGAACACCGCATCTACCTTGTCCTCCCAAGCAACTTTAATCTCATCCAATTCAATCTCGTCCCCTACCAGCTCTAGCATATCTCCAACTTCAACCACCCAATCTTGTTCTGAGCCATTCTGCATCAATATCTCGGTATCATCTCAAAGTAGCCCCACGCAATCGATATCTAAATCTTCAGATTCTGTTGTCAGCAGCGCCCCAGCCTCTTCAGCCACATCAAAAACGGGTCTGCTTTCTACAACTACTACTACCACATACTCAGTTTCTTCGTCCCCTGGGCTCCTAAGCTCGACATCTAGTACGGGAACAGTGACTTCTAGCACCGTCACATTTAATATCACCCCACCGCCCACGAGTGGAACCTTGGTCACACTGCCCACATCCAGCTTGAGCACCAGCTCTAGTGCAAGCCTAAGCATCGCTACGAGTGCTACAGGTTCCCTTACTGGCACGTCTGTGTCTACGAGCTCCAGCGGAAGTATAGGTACAACTACTAGCACGTCTGTTTCTACCAGCTCCAGTGGAAGTACAGGTTCAACCACTGGCACGTCTGTGTCTACGAGCTCCAGTAAAAGTACAGGTACAACTACTAGCACGTCTGTTTTTACCAGCTCTAGTGGAACTACAGGTACAACTAAGGGTGCTACAGGGCTACCTACCAGCTCTAGTGAAAACATAAACACCGCCACCAGTAATACAGGGACCACTCAAAGCTCAACCTCCTCTACAGGCTTTAGTAGAAGTACAAGCTTAATCACTAGTGGTATGACTTCATTTTCGAGCGTGGTTACTCCTACCGGCTCCACTGGAATCCCAAATACGGTCATCAGTAGCACGGGGTTCCCTTCAAGCTTGACAGTCTCTACCGGATCTAGTGGGGGTACAAATACAGCTACAATCAGTACTGGATCGTCTTCAAGCGCGATTGCCTCTACCGGCTCAATTCCAGGCTCAAGTACGCTCACAGGTTTCCCTTCCAGTACAACTACAGTATCATCAGTAAGCACGAATGTACCTCCAAGCTTAAGCTCTGGTCAAAGCTCGAATTCAATTATCAGTAGTCAAGGATCGTCATCAAGCGTGTTTACCTCTTCAAGCTCAAGTTCTGGTCAGAGTTCAAGTACTAGCAATTTGGGGTCATCGTCAAGCACGATTATGTCTACAAGTTCAGTCTCAGGCTCGAGCGCGATCACAGGAATACTATCGAGTACCACCATCACCGGATCATCAGTGAGCACAACTGTGTATTCAAGCTCAAGCTCGAGTCAAAGCTCGAACACAATTATTAGCAGTCAAGGATCATCATCAAGCGTCATTGCCTCTTCAAGCATAAGTTTTAGTCAGACTACAAGTACCAGTAATCCGGGGTCATCGTCAAGTACGGCTTTATCTATAAGCTCGCGCTTGAGCTCTACAGCTTCATCTTCCTTCCTCGTCCCAACTGTACCTCCAACGTCGTCTTCTTCATACAGCTCATCAGGGTCCTCACCAATTTCCGAGACAGTTTCGACAACTCAAACCGTGTCATCAACACCGTCTATTGCAAGCAACTCTGGTGGTGGCGCCTCGTCTACACCTAGTACAGGGTTCTCTTCTTCGATGTCTACGCAGCGTTCAACATCCGCGTCGAGTGTAACGTCCTCGATGGCTCCAAGTAGTAATTTTGTTCCTACAACTTCCTCACAACCCAGCTCCTCGACAGCAGGCAGTGGCACCACCAGCATTCAGACAAGTGTAACTACAGTTTCGACAACGGGAAACACTAGCGGCAGCTCTCAGACTAGTGGTTCCGGCGTTTCCGCAACTGAAAGTAGTGGGAGCAACTCTCAGACGAACGGCTCCCAACAAAGTACTTTGACGTCCGTTGCCTCCTCCACGTATCTTTCCAGCAACTCCCAAGGCGGTGTGTCTTCATCGGCGGGCGGGACTAGCTCTCCCAGCGGCTCGTCGGCGTTATCAAGTGGGAGTCCTTCAGTGACCAGTCCAGCAACATCTAAAACTGTTGCACTCTCGACATCGGGCAGCGGTACCTCCAACAGCTCGCCATCTACATCTAGAACCACATCTTCTGCAAGCCTCTTGTCAGCAACATCAAACGGCTCTCCGTATTCATCTGGAAGCTCCACCAATACTCTGTCCTCACCAGGAGGATCGTCCTCAAGTGTCGTTCCATCGTCCAACGGAGGGCGTTCTACCCTCTATTCTACTCCATCATCCTCTACAACCCCGCCTTATCCGATTACATCGTCAAGTTTCAGCCTCTTGACTGCACCATCTGCGTCTCCAACCTGTGCGGATCTTCTGTGCATTTCAATGTATTTTGACTCACCTTACCCATCTATCACTGCTGGCCAACCTGCATCAATAAGTGGAACCAATCTACCCGCCTCGGCCTCGTCGCTCTCTTGCAATCATCTACTCTGTGTATATATCACCGTCGATCCGCCCGTCTCGACCGGCAGTTATCCCCCTCCCGTACCGCTGCCGCCACCACCGTACCCCAAACCCTTCATTAGACCCAACAAGCCATGGATTCCACCTCCCCAACTACCACCTTTAAAACCCGAGCCATGGTTCCCCCCTGCCCCATTACCACCTCCTAAGCCAGATATGCCGTTGCAACCCCCACCGCCAGGGTTGCCCCCGCCATATTGGTTACCACCCCCACCTGCTGTAATCCCTAGTGGGCTGAGAACCTCCGGAGATCTGAATTCTTTGACAGCGCCGGTAATTCCATCCGCATCGCCGTCCTCGACGGCTCCTCTTACATGTGATTCTCTACTCTGTGTTAACCTTTCACTGGGTCTCTTAAATTCTCCGAATTTTCCAGCTCCCACAGCAGCCACCAGCCTCCCGTTCGGTTGCAATGACCTCATCTGTTTGCGCCTTTCGCTAGGCCTTTTGAACCCACAGGCGACGGGTAATCCTATACTGGCGGAGCCAACGCCTACTGAACTTCCCATCTCAACATTATCACCCTCTTCAATCGTCAATGTCCCCTCCTTGCCCACTGCACCAGCCATAGGTCCTTTACCCACCGTGCCAGTTTTTACTGCACTTCCAATCTCACCGTTATCACTTCCTTCCATCAGCAATGTCCTCCCCTTGCCAATTGCACCAACGCTAGGCCCTTTACCCACCGGACCAGTTTTAACTGCACTTTCAATCTCACCGTTATCGCTTCCCTCCATCAGCAACGTCCTTCCTCTGCCTCCCACACCGGAGACAGGTCCTGTACCAACAGAATTAATAGCCAGTGGATTCTCCACCCCACCTACGCCGCCACAGCCGCCGACCTTTTCCGTGACACTGTTGCCCGCTTTACCGACCATCAGTACAGGCGCAGTACCCGTTATTCCACCCTTGTCACTGCCATCCCTCAGCAGCATTCTGCCCTTGCCAATTCTACAAGAGACAAACCTAATTCAAACGCCACCTTCCTCCGCTTCTGTTGGCAACATTCCCCCTCCGTCCACCCTGCTACCAACAATAAAATCTCATGATTCTCCCGTTAGCGACGTCCTCCCTTCGCTCACGCTACCAAAGACCAGTTCAATTACAACGACCTCGGTCCAACCTCCCTCCCTGGGTAATGGATCCTCAAATCCTCTATGGCAGGTATAGCTCCACCCTTTGCTCCACCAGCTCCACTTTCTCCACCGGCCCCCTTTGGTATACTTCCAGTACGTGTTCTTCCTGTGATAGGACCTGTAGAGCTGCCCGGTGTTCTATCTATTTCGGCACCAACTATACATGAAGGACTACGTATAATCACTCCACCGAGACTAGATTCTGTCGCGGGTTCAGAACTAAGCCTCCCAAGTGCCACCGCCGGTTCAGGTCTTGCAAAAGCCAATCTCACCTTCCATTGCAGGAAAACTCCCATTCTCTTAACAAGAATACGTCAACCTGTGAAACCCTCTCAAATTCAGACATTAAGAACATGTGGGGAAGTGGAGCTTCAGTGTTTTGGCGTTTATACGTGGTTTGGGAAGGAGTAAGGGAAAGGCGTTGGGCTGAATCTCTATCATAAATATCACGCATCACTCATTAGCGTGTACATTCTCATTTGATACCCAAAAAGCGGCAGGAAGAAGACTTTATATATCACTAATCACAGTCATCAATCTTGGTCAACCTTACTCCAGGAATTCATCTTATAAATTCTGATTTATGCAAGTAGCGCCGAAAAGAGCTTCAGCTGTCCCAGTCCATCTTTCAAACAGCAGCCTGGCAGGAGAGTTTCCATAGCTTGATTCGTTCTGTCCCAAGACACGTGGTACGAAAGTTGCATAGTAGGGTTTGTGCGGACAATAATGGTACTGTTAAAGGAATGGGCAAACGCTATGCACACTCATAGAAAATTGTACCCCCTAGCCGCATGGCCTTGTAGGGCTGATGTAGAGGTACCCATAGCGCTGATCGCCTAGGCGACAGGCGACAGGAATGATCGACCCGCATTGGGGCCTGGTTGAGGCCCTTTCATTGTCCGTATTCATCGGGGGCGAGATCTTCTAAGCCCTTATCCTTTGATCCATTCATCGCTGAAGGTTAGGGGTTACCAGCGTTTGTCTCAGTCAATGCAAGCGATGGTCAAAGCCGTCCTCACAAAGGATGCTGAAAGGGATCCAAGACTATCGAACACAATGATACTATGCTTTAACAATAGCATTTTGCTTCATCAGAAGCTCAATCACAAAGCATTGTCCTAGGGACCAGAATCATTTAAATGCCTCCGTATGCCTTCAACACATTTCCATGATCTCCAGAAGTCCACTCTCGCACCACCGACGCAACTCTTATCGCAACACACACAGTAAGAGCAGTCCATCTCCAGAAGTCCACTCTCGCACCACCGACGCAACCTTTGTCGCAGCACACACATTAAGAGCAGTCCATCATGTCCAACTCCTCACACTCGACACAGGTCCCCAATGTACCCTGTTCCAATCGGAACAGCTGCCATCCCGTTCTCCTTTGCTTAAGCATTACCTCTGTTATTCTCTTCGTATGGTGTTTGGTCGGTCTCCTTGTTTTGAAAGGAGGGGTCGAGTGGGCATTCGAGTGGGCATTAGAAACGTGGAATAGAACCTTGGCCGGAGAGGAGATGGAAAGAGTGGTGGATTCAAGGAAACAAGAGCTTATGGGGCTAGGTCTGCGGCTTGAAGCATTGGAGGATGAGCTGTGGAACTGTAAGTAATAGTTCTCTAAGTACATGAGAGATAATACTTTGGCTTAACGTTGCTGGCATCCGATTTCGTCATACCCCCCTCCAGGTGTCGTGCCGTTCGCTAATGCAATTTCATTTGCTCAGACCTTCTAACGTGCCATCAGCCGTGGACTTCAGACCTCTACTGATCATACGTATTACAGCTAGCTTCAGGCTGCCTGGTGTCATTGGTCATGCAGGATCTAACCGCACGCAGGAAGACTAGAGAACGGAAGCTGCTGACGTGTTAAGCGCCATACAATAGCAGCATACCGTTCGCCTCGAACGACTTACAAAACTAAGGAGACCGCATGTATTGCTTGTGCTGCCAGCTAAGCCTAATATTAAGCGCCACGAAAAGCTAGGTAACGGAATGGTTGTTTCTAAACATACATCAGGCAACTAAGCAGACGCTGGCACGAATTGTTTTCTCTTTATCCAACCCCAAGTTGGCCTTCGCAGCCATTTCGGCGTCAATATGGTCAAATGCACTATGAGAATCAGAGGATGGTTGCAATCTGCAACGAAAATGGAGCGGTTTCAAAATCAGCGTTGCCACTAGGGGGCAGAACTCTGCCCATTTTCCTGCGGAGCAACGCCAGAACTTACAAAAGTATTATCTAGCCTATTATATCCACCAATCCGCGGTTACTAGGCTGGTTCACATTCAACGCTCCCCCTCCAGAGTTCCGAGTGGGAAAATCTGCATGCTAAGCAGGTGTCTATAATCTTTGGCGGTAAGACAATCCTGAACAACGTGAGCTCTTTCCTACTCTTACTCTCCTGTAAATACCTATATGTACCTCTAGCTTGTCAAGATAGTAAAGTTTACTTTCTATAAGATATTATTGAAAATGTGGTTGAGGTATGTTTCACCATCAAGTTTGATCTTTTCATGCGTCTTTTCTCGTCTTGCATATGTGGATACCTTTAAATAATTCGCGCGATTCATTCCAACCTTTGTACCCCTGTTGACATGACATATGTCAGCTATCTTTTTAATTAAGCTTATAAGCATTTTGTGATGGGTTCATGGAGAAACTATATTCAGCATAAAGTTTGAGCGATCTTTTTCAAGCTTGCTCATACGTCAAGCAGTATTACAGGAAATGCCATCAGGAGCACAATCGGTGGTGGTGCCTGTACAGCATGGCTGCCACCGAGCTTCCATGGTTATTACACGCAGGTTCGGGGTTAAGTTTCTAAGGCTAGGTAGAACCTCAAACGAAAGAGCCTGCTCGACATCATGAATTTCAGGGATTATAGAATTGGGAAGGTCCTCGGGGCGGAGAATGTTCTCGGTAGCCTATCACTTATCGACGTCTGACCATGTCTAAGCGCTGAATGAGATGGGAAACCTCCTGCATAGTCGCACGAAAAGATCCAGTCACAAATATTCTCGGCGCCAGATTACCAGGGAACAAATTCGGCGGATGGCCTATGGTGTTCAGGAACGTCGCGCCGACCCAATTTAGATCTACCGACTCAATATGGGCGCCAGGTGGATATGCTAAGTTGGGAGACTGTCGTCTCTCAAGAAGAATTTGGCTTGTAGGGTGGTGGGTGCCGTTACATGGTATTGTGCTGTTCTTTGCATATAAGAAGCATCATAGACTCGGTTCTGTACTGTTTCTCTTATTGCAACTCTTCGATTACACCTTCTCAGCCCCTTCATTATGGCAAGTCCTGAGCGTCAATTCGACATGACTGGAGCTCTAGATCTTGAATCGCAAGACATAGGACCAAATCCACCATCTCCTCACCTAGCCGAACCCCAGAACCATGCTTCTATAGCATCACGGGCATGGAAAAAGGTTTCAAGGACCATCCGTTCAGGGCTGTTCACCTCTGAGGTCCCTCATCCCAGATCCCGTGAAAAAGACGTGTGGGTCGCCGCCGGCGAATTTAAATCAGAGGATGCACAATTCTGGATGGACTACAACCACATGGGAGATCGACCTTATGCAGCTATTGGATCCTTCTTTTGTCTGATTGTCAAGCTGATCGTGCAGTCGCCGCATGGCTTGGATGCAATTGAGTGTCAACCTGGGCATGAAATATGCCTATCTGACTGGCTCGATTCCGTTCATGAAGCACTCATCACGCAGTGTTCGGACTCCCTCATGCTATGGTGAGGATCCTACGTGTCACGACATTCGACTAAGAAGGCTGACATTGAGATGCTGCTCTCTTACTGCCGAAAACCCGAAATCAAACTCTTCACTGCTCTACAAATCTTTAAATTGTCTTCCAAGTCAAATAAAGAGTCGAACGGAGCTCCCCAGACGGGCTCTGATATATCTCCTTTCCCAAAGACCAGATTGGCATCTTCCGCGGGAAGTTGTTCGAGAACCTGCGGAAGCGGATGCTCCACCGGAGATTGAAAAGTATCAGGGTCTTCCATCGGAGAGCAAGTGAAAGCCGTAATGCAATATTGAAAAATGTGCTAACATCGCCCAAAGGGTCGACAGAGCCCTGTATCCGAATCGTTTCTAAAGATTGCATGTCATTGACTTTGCGTTGGGCGTGTACTGTACCCAACTACAATGGTAGACTTGCTACCTACATCTGGCAACCCTTCCGAAAATCTCCACCTTTCGCTTACGTCAAGATATTTGTCTCTAACAGGGAGAATCCCCGGAATTTGCGAGTCTTGCTCCTTTTCCAGAACAGGGACTCACGTACGTCTTTCCAGCAAAAATATGATGAATCGCAAACCTTTAGAGGCGATGCAACCTGGTCCCCTGCTCTGGATGGCGCGTCCGCGATTATTGTCGTCTATAAGCACGTATTGAAGGAGATGTCAGAATTTCTAAGGCAGGCATCAAAGCAGATCATAGCTTTGGTGAGACCATTCAATCTCACATCAACAATATCATCGGATACTGACTTGTCGTAATATTCTGCAGACTTTCGAAAGCCGAGATGATCCTTCAAAACAAAGGATGCAATATTTGATTCATCTGCAAGATTGTTTCAAAAGAGTCCCGCCTGACATGCACGAAAACCTTGCGCAGTTCAGAGAAGTCATTGAAAAGATGCAATCATTTGTACCTCACGGAACGTCAATCGTTGGAGATGAGATCTTCAGGGGCCTTGAAAGGGACTCCCATTTTATACTAGCAGAGCTGACGAAGTTGGAGCAGGAAATAAACGATCTAGTACACGAGGTTGTTCTCCCTAGAATTGCTATATTTCTGGATTCTGCAACTTGATCACACAGGTACTGACCATCAATAGATTGAATTTCGACGACGGTTTGACCAGAATTCAAATACACTTACGTTTCTAGCTCTCCTTTACGTGCCCCTCTCATTTGCCACCGTAAGTGTGTCATTGAGAGCCTCGTGCACATTTCGCTGATACGACTGCAGTCCTTCATGGGAATGCTCCTTACCGATCCTTCCGCACTGTCAGCATCTCAGTTCTCCAGCACGTTTCCCAATTCGACTTCGATTCCGTCGCCAAATGTGACTTTCAATACAATCATTCCAGCTCCTAGTCCAGGCCCAAAGCTATGGGACATGAAGATGCTTGGATACCTGGCCGCCCCGCTCCTCTTCGGAACCATCGTGATGCCGCTCATTTCTGGTAGTTTACTTCGATTCGTTGTCAAGACACATACACAATTACGGCCATGGTATCATCTGGCTTTTGCAGTCCTTTGGCTTCTTGGTTTGATCTACTACGACGCTTCGCAGCACTTCGTGACTGGTATCTTTATAATCTGTTTCGACTCCCCCGTGGTCGCCGTGGTGATTCACCAGACGTACCGTGCATTCCGGAAGAAAGTGCGCAGAACGTTCTATTCACTTTTCTTAGTAGGAATTGCCGGGTATTTCATTTTAGACTGGTTTGTAAGGATACCCATACCTCTAGCTGGGACCGCCGCTGGGACGATATTTGTAGTCGCAGCTCTTGTCGAGTATGGACTGGGCAGGTTTACCAGGAAGGCTCTTCGGGAGACACATGTTCATATCCAGAGCTGGAAGTCGACCGAAGTGTTACGCGAAATGATCGCCAAGGAATGGAACAGAAAGGCAGGAAATGGAACTTAGCATACCTTCAGTGGATCTAGTCGTTGTATTCTCGAAGGGACTCTCTTTTTCAGTGTAGTACCTCACTCTTAAGTATCATATAGATCATGCTACATCGGTGCTTAACCGGCGTTACAATTACTAAGTTCTCCACACTATCGATGATTCCTTACCATCGGACAGATCAGCAGAGAATCAAGAGACAACATCAACATGATCAAAGCTGATCTTGTTCCGCGAAAGAAATCTGCAGCCTTGAGACATCTTCGATCTCATTAAGACCACCAAACATCCTGTGAAGATCCTTTGTCTCGCCACAATCAATGATTCACCTACCACCCCGCTCAACAAGAGATCCTTTATTCGCACCCAGTCATTGTTCCAACCCAAAACACACCCATCAGCAATGCAGACCCGCCAACCCCCAAAAAGCAACCAAATCCTTAAATTTTTCATGCTCGAAGCAAAGTCGCCCACGATAGCAAAGCCTCATCTGAATACATCTCAATTCATCTCCATCACTTAATTACGAACATGGGCTGCCCATCCTCCAAACCAGATCCAAAATCCTACCCACAAGCATATCAAACCAGCTACGGCGGACGGAGCGTCCAGATACGCCAGGCATCGCACAAGAAAGCCAAAGGCACAAAACAAGTCCAACTAACGCGCACTGCGCCTTCTGAACAATACGAAACGCCGGAGATGACGACTAAGCGTCTTGATGTAAGCATCTCTTTTTTTGTTCTCGTTTAAAAGGCCATGAGTAAAATGGATTTTCATAAGGTTGTGCTGACCATGAGAACGAGTAGTGGAACGAGCGCGCATTGAATGCCCATCGGATGATGGGAAGCGGTCACAAATTCTAGACAGCAGGAATCTGGAAGTGCAGGGTTATATTCCGGAGTCAATGGGATAATTTCCGAGACAATTTTCAGACATGTGATATGGTCGCTGTCTTATCCCTTAAGTGGCTGACGTCCACCTCTCAGGAGAAAAACACGGAAGTACGCCGGTTTGGTGGTAAACTATTAGTCCTTTTAGTATAGAAGAGATCTATAATAAGTCAATCTAAATAATGATTATAACTTAAAAATCTTAAAATATAACAATTCTTCATAAAGTTAAGTTTAATATAAGTATATTTATATTATAAAGAAGAAGTAATAGATTCATAAAGATTAGCTTTAAGCTGTAGGAGTGCCAATATTGCCTTGCTGTCCCCTCGGAGGGTGGACGTAATTCAGCCACTTAAGTGATACACCCGCATATTCAATACCAAACGCGTTCTTATCGCCCGATATTTACCCAGCAATCAACACAAACTTCAATCACTATCTTAGTATCCATATGTGAAGAGAAAGTGATCCGTACATCCTTCCAACACATATTAGATCCCAATCCACACACACCCACCCTATCAATTCTCCCAAGCAAGATGGGCTGCTTCCCTTCCAAACCGAGCCGTCAGACCAGATCTGGGAGAGCAGGGGGCATAAAGATGACGAATCGTCCGAGACCTCATCCTCGCGAGACGCACGAAGATACGCTGAGACGTCATAGTGTAAGCATGGTCCGAATAGCGCACTGAAAATAGAAGACAAGGCTAATTCAACATCTTAGTTTGACAAGCGAGTGGTGTATGCGAACAAGAGGTTGAGCCAACACTTTGATGGATAGGTCTTAAAAGGCAGATTACATGGATGAGGGAAAGGTTCGTGGTGACCTAGACTCATTGTTGTCATTCGATATCTGTTCAGAAGACTGTACAGAACAATAGCCTTGGTGCGAAGCTCTGAATGGCAGAGACTAATCATCGCTTGGGGTCCTGTGATATTCTTTACAAGTAGGAAAGGAGTCGCTAATCGCAACACACCTGTGTCAACAGGATTGGTGCTTTACTGAACAAAGGAGTGCAATTGATGCGCTCAGCAAAGACTTATCCAACTTTCGCTGCTTTAAAAAGCTTTCTAAAGCTTGGGATCTATTCTGCAAATTGAGACGCGCGTCGCGGCAGGAAGAATCCATGGAAGGAAACATGTCCAATGGACAGCGGAAGACCGATGAAAATGAAGAACGGACTGCTTGATCGAATTTACAATCTCACCTCTCCATTTCCCACCGGAACGCATGGGCATTGTTCCAGACATTCTTCGATATCGTTAACCACTTCTCCCCTCGTGTTCAAGCGGCCTCCACCGGCGCTGCAGCGGACACATTACCCCCTGCAACTTGAGTATCACTGCCGATATAGCCACTTCCAATATTCCCCCAGGTAGCATCTAAAATCGTCCATTCACTGTCCAAACAGCCTTCAGTCTTTAGGAACGTTGCGACCCCCAAGATCGTGTCCGCAAGGATAGTCCATGTCAGCTTTTTCGTCCCCTGCGTGCCGTAATTTTCAATCAGTAACGTCACGCCGCCGGAACTCCAGGATATGATTTCGAAATTTATGGGGCTACTGCCGCTGTTAGGAGGTTGAGCGTTTTTATAAACAGCGTGGAGGGCCTTGACGAGGTTTTGGTAGACGGACGGTGCCGCTAGCCCAGGGGGTGATTTGTAGTCGGTAAAGAGGAGGGTGGTGGGTGTGTTGGGGATGTGGTAAGATTTAGGTATTGGTTTGCTACTATTTGCAGACGCTCGTCAGTCTTATAGAGCATATTGCATGGAGGACAACAGACATACACTGTACCCGTCACGTTCAAAGCGATACTGGATGTTGTTGGCGCCAGGCCTGATAGTGATGTGGATGCAGCAGCGGTTGCTGAGGTAAGGGCAACGGCGTAGAAGTATGTCAAGTATATGGAGATTACGGTGACGTGCATGTTTCGAAGATCATGATAATACTTCAAAAACGGGTACCGTGGATGATGACAAGGCTTCAGTGGGGACATTGACTTTAACTATCAAAAGCTGTCAAATGATGCTCCTGCCGCCACCACAGTCAACGGAGGGGGTCCTAGAGTAGCATATTATGATTGGACGCGATTTGCGATGCATAGATGAGACTTCCTGAAGGGGACACATAGGGTTTCATCGTGCAACCGTGCTGTACTCTCAGACTGGATGAAGCACAAAACTTTATAGTGAGAACCTCAAGTCATACCCGGTAACAATCATGGTAGGGACAAAATTCTCCGAAAGTGCCCTTGAGACCCGAGCACAAGATGCGTACTGTCTTCAGGGTTCAGTCTGTTGATGCAGGGAATAAGCGGCTGTCGGCTAGATAAACCGTTCCATGTCTGGTCTCGATCTCCCAGAAAACATATAGAGCTTTTGCTGAAACATGGATTGTGCCAGCTAACATGGAGAAGCTTTTAGATAAAACTGCTAAGAGACGGACATGAGACGATGCCTAGTGTTTTGAAAAATTGAGGGAAAGCTCCCAGTCGCACCAGATTATGCTCAGCAAACTCGGTCAGCAGCTTTGCTGTGGTAGACTCTTTGAGTCGAGACATTAGTGAGGGGACTGATCGCTGCGGGTGTATTTATTAATATTGGATGTGATTAGATAATGAAACAGGTAGGGCAGTAAATTTCATCTGGCGCAGTTTGTCGAGTTCTGAGAGTCTTTTTGAATCAATGCATGGTGATTTCAGCTGATAGAGCAAAGACTGGGTTTAATTTGGGCTGTTGATATGCACACAGTGGAAGCATGGCACCTCCAAAGAAGACTTCAAAGATCTAGACCTTTTAGTACCAGACCTTGCAAAGACCGCGTGGTTCCCTGAAGCAGATGAAAATAACCAGCAAAACATCAAGATGGGAGCATCTAGTCGCGTGGTGGCGTACTCCCGTTTTCCTTCCATAAGACACGGCTGGATCCTGCGGCAGGTACTACGCGTAGAGGGTATCACTCCATGAATAGATGATCTTTTGCTCCGAAGAACGACACGAAACACTAACCTAGCATTTGCGCTAACGGTCACAAGTCCAGCCTTATGAGCAGGCCCCTAGAGGGGGTGCCTCAACAACACCCGCTTTGGGGCCATCAATAGGGAGCTCCAAAGGGCCGCTCGCTTAAAGCAGGCGCTACAAAATTGGAGTCTGGGCCCTACAGCGCCCCAAAGATACAGGGGCCTTATCTAAAGTTAGGGTTGGGCTTTTCACTGAACCAGGTATCTATTACGTAAGCCACTTGTTCTGGTTCTACGCATTTTCGCGTACAGTAGTTGCTCACATCCACGAGCCTTGCATTGAACTCTTGCGAAGTAGAAAGAGGCAGGTCTTTGAAATGGTGTCAGACGATCATGCTGTAGCTTCCTCGAAGAAACGTTCTCACTCTGAGTTTGAAAGCGATCAGACTGGCATTGTTAAAGAAAATGGCCCCCCGGACGAAGGTAAAGTGGTCCATTCACACTTGTTTCCGTGGTGATAGCTGACCATCCTGCAGAGACCTCTTCGGACGATGATTTCGGCCCAGCATTACCCTCTATGGTCCCGAAGAAGAAACGGCGGAAGCTTCCCTATGAAAAGTTGTACATCTCAGCACTACCAAAATCACTGCGCTACTCTAAATCGTTGATGCACAAAGATCAACTGTCATTTGTCTCTATAACCCCTCTCACGGACTTTTTAATCACGAGCTCGGTGGACGGTGTCGTCAAATTCTGGAAGAAAGTGGCCGTGGGCATCGAATCTGTAAAAGAATTTAGGGCACATAGTGGAGAGATCAAGAGTGTCAGTGTCAGTCAAGACGGACGAAGCTTTGCTACAGCTGGAGCCGATAAGACCATCAAGATATTCGACGTCATCACGTTTGGTACGGCTTCTCCAACTCCAATGGACGTCGTCTACTAACTATGATAGATCTACTCACCATATTGCAACTGGAGTACATGCCCAAGGCTATATGTTGGGTACATCGCCGAGGTGCTTCGATGCCCTTGCTAGCTGTCTCTGATGAAGATAAAGCTGTAATAAATATCTACGATGGGAGTGGAGGTGCACAACCACCAATCTATACAATTACCGGCTTACATAAGAGCTCTGTGAGGGCCATTGCGTATAATAATGAATATGACTGTGCGCTATCTGCGGATGATAACGGCATGATAGAATACTGGAGCCCTGGGTGTTCCTATGAGAGACCTGACTCTGTGTTCAAATTCAAGAGCTCAACAGATCTCTTTGCGTTTAAGAAATCCAAAAGTCTTCCAACCTCAATAACTGTATCGCCTTCCAGCTCCCATTTTGCCACCTTCTCCTTTCCAGATCGACAAGTTAGGATCTTTGAATTCGCTACTGGAAAGCTGTATAGGGTCTATGATGAGTCACTCACGACAATCACGGACATGCAGCAAGCAGGTACTGCGATACAGAAATTGGAAGATCTCGAATTTGGTAGAAGATTGGCCGTGGAACGAGAGCTTGAAAACCCCGCTCTACAGAACAAGATCAACGTTATCTTTGATGAGTCAAGCAACTTCATAATCTACGGCTCTATCCTCGGCGCCAAAGTCATCAATACCTTCACCAACCGCGTAGTTAAAGTCTACGGCAAAGAAGAACCCTTTCGCTCTCTGAACCTAACCCTCTACCAAGGCCAACCCCAAAAAAAGGGTGTCATCACAGTCTCCATGGCCGCATCCGCAAACCCTCTCCTCCAAGAATCCGAAGAACGCGACCCAATGCTCGTAACCACCGGCTCCGGCAAAGTCCGTTTCTACATCTACACCAACGAAACAGAAATCAGCAAATCCACACGCGACGTCCAAAACGAAAAACCTCGCGACCTCAACGCCCGCAAAACCATCGAAGCCAAACCCATCGAAACCGGCACCTCAGCCATCCTCCACACCACCTACGGTGACATCCACATCCGCCTCTTCCCCGAAGCCGCCCCCAAAGCCGTCGAAAACTTCGTCACGCACGCCAAAAACGGATACTACAACAACACCATCTTCCACCGCGTGATCCGCAAATTCATGATCCAATGCGGCGACCCGCTAGGCGACGGCACCGGCGGCGAAAGTATCTGGGGCAAAGATTTCGAAGATGAGTTTAGTGCACTGAAACATGATAAGCCGTATACGGTTAGTATGGCGAATGCGGGAGCGAATAAGAATGGGAGTCAGTTTTTTATTACGACGGAGAGGGCGCCGTGGTTGGATCGGAAACATACGATTTTTGGGAGGGCGGTGCAGGGGTTGGATGTTGTGCATAGGATTGAGAATGCGAGGGTTTGGAAGGAGAAGCCGGAGGAGGATATTAAGATTGTTAGTATTGATGTTGCGTAGAGGGGTGGGAAATGGTGGGCTGAGCGTTTAATATGGAATGATACCCGAAAAGTAATGGAACAACCGTTTGAAGAGCGTGAATTTGAATGATGTACGTGAGCAATAGGTTTCAGGGAGCTAGCTACTAGTATGATAGTGATGTCTGCTACCGTCCATGAGCTCGACGTTTGTTTCCTGCCACAGCTAGAAGCCGCCAGCTCCTACAACATCTCAACAGTGACATCCGAGCTCCCCTCACTCTCTCCCTCACGGCCATGCCCGTCCTCCTTCTAAGCCTGTAAGCAATCCCGTCCCCTTTCTCGCTTTTATTTCTTTCCCACCCACGCATTCCCTTGCCCCTGATAATTAAACAGCGGTCCATGATCTCTCACTACTTGCCTCAATGGACAGTAAAACTTTTTTGCTCTATTGGAGAAAGAGTTCAACAATGCGCCCTCGTCTTTTGAAGCTATGTTGGTTTCCTATGCTGGCTAGAATATGGAAGACCTATGTGGACATCTTTTCGCTTGGCGCATGGACAGTATTCGTCCGGGATACTGTTGGAATCCATGTTTGGGATAGTATGAGGTGGATGCGTGTTGTGGCTGATTTTCTCAATGCCTATGGGGCTTTCTCTACCATTGGCGCTGGGCTGGCTGTCATTTACTGTCTTTCATGATTCTCACAGAACCCTGATGAGAGGGTCGTTTGGGTTGGGTTGGTAGTACTGATCATAGTCTTCCGTTGCCCCGTGGTTGGGTGTGCGTAGTGGTCCAAATGCAGTGACGAGTCAAGATTTGAGTAGTGCGTTTGATGTCGGAGACAACAACTCTTCCAACGGCTAGAATCTCTCAGGTTCCCCATCGCGAAGCGATGTTGGTGAAGTATTTAATCCAACGCCAATTTCTTTGCAGCAAGGGGTATCATGTTTTACTCGCAATGATCTTATCATCATCTTCAATGCATCACCACCCATAGTCAAAAGCAAATCCTACCAGCCAGGTATGTACCTTCGAAGCGAGTGGACCCCGCTGAAAAGCCCCTACTTTTCGGGTGCGTCTGGGAGCCGTTCTATCACGTACTTTCCACGGGCGACCGACATGATAGGAACACCGGGTATCTTTCGTATCCTTCTTTTGAGATCTCTGTCGTTCGTGGCAACGATGTAGATCTTATGCTTCATGACCCTGTCTACCAGACAGTCATCCGCATATACGCCCTTATGATCGCATTGCAGCCTTTCCCAGCGCTCATCTCTCGCAATGCGTAATGCTATCCTATATTTCTGTCCCAGCTTCTCTAATTCAGCCATCACGCAATCGGTGATTATTGGTATGCACTTTGCGTATAGACAATCCATCATTGTTGGGAGGAGCTCGAGCTTGTGCTGAACGGCTAGGTAGAAGATGGAATAGATTATTTTAGGTCTTTATTAAGGGCTAAGGGTCACTTACTATGGGAGAGAAAATTGGTGTCGATAAGCACTGAGTATGGTGGTACAAGTGCTTGGTTGTACTGGAAGAAGAGGGACGACGAGACTTGGGGTCTGCGAATGGTCAGTAGATGTCATTGAGAAGTGGTGTTCGAAAAGCGAACATTTCCCGTATAACCTCATCCCCTTTAGCCTTCCGCTTGCTTTCGACCTCACCCTTAAGCTGATTCTTCTTCCTGTTATGATTTAGTTGCCGTTAAATATATATGAGCCTTTCGTGATTGAAACCCACAATCGAGCATCCTGTTGGCCAATTATTCTTTTCACCTGGAGCCTTTCCTTAAGTCAATGATTCTCCACGCATGATTGATTTACTTACTCTCACAAATTTTCTGGTTTTCTTTTGGACGCCCATCTTGTGCAGTAGCAATGAGACTGTCTACGTGCTTAGGAAAACTGTACAAGATCTTCTAAGATGGTGCTCTAGCCTCGATTGGTGGTGGTGGCTATTTTTAGCAATGGTCGGGCCGGTAAGGCGTTGCCCCCGCGCTTGCCCTGCATCGTGCTTAGTGCCGAAAGGATCTTGAAATCAACAGTGTCTCCTTGTTCTATGACTACCTTGTAACTTTCGCACATCGCAACCAACGCATTTTACGCCTTTTTTCCGTTCTGCTATTACGCTCGCTATACAACGCTCTCTCGAGAAGTGACCCTGCGTCTGTTGCAGCCTCTATATTTGTCGAACAACGAAAGTTTTGCTGTAACGGGGGCGTTCAATGATCTAGCCTTCCATGCGAGTGACGAGTTAGCTCTTAGGAACGACATACAAGGACACATTGATTACACATTCCCATAACGCAAACCTTTTCGAGCGAGCCTCGTTGCCAAGGTCTTGTGGACCATCACCGTTCTCATTGCTGGACGGCATAAGAAGTTCGACCCTGTCAGCAAGGCTACTAAGGAGGAAGATATGAGATTTGCAGGGAGAGCTCGAGTCTCCTATCTTACCTTACTGCTCACATTCGTCCTTCTCGCCTCCCATGTTGCCGCACAGAACCTGCCAAAGCTACCCCCAGCAGGAGGCGCTACCACAAGTACAGCAGCCGCCACAACAAAAGGAGCAAAAGCAACCACTACATCCGTGGCCACCGGATCAACCTCTGCAGCCACTTCACCTTCTAGCGCCACGGCAGCCTCTGCATCGTCATCTGATTTACCTGGTCTAACGGGTCTCCCAAAATTGGCACAGGATAATTACCCAGCGCCTACCGTACCTCCAACTGCCGATGCGCCTTTCATGCAGAAATCCAATCTGCCGGATGGTACAGTGTTCATAGCTGTCGGTGCTGCTCTTGGCTTCTTCGGCTTCCTCGTTCTTGCCTGGCGTGGTCTCGTTGCCTGGTCACTACATCAGTCTGTGAAGAGGGCAGCGATGGCTCAATCTGCCAAATATGCTCCACTGGGAGGAGATCCAACAGCAAATCTTGGCAAGGCAAAGGGACCATACTTTAACCCAGGCCTTGGGTCGACGCTCAGCCTTGATCACCTCGGAACAATGGGAAAAGGAGGAGCAGGAAAGCGAGGGACAACATCGCAATCAGCTCGGGGAAGCCTGTTCTTCTCGCCAACGGCAGGCGCGGCTATGCATACACAAAGTAACAGGGGATCAAGCTATCTCCCAGCAGGTTACTACGCAGCCGGCAATTCAGCGCCTGCCGGTGGATCTGGTATGACGCACATTGGAGGTGCAGATATAGGACTTTCCAACATTCGCCCCGAGAGCCACCGATATTCGAGAGCGAGATCGATAGGACCCAGTCCACCGGGCTCACCGAATCTGCCACCAAGTAGAGGTGGAGAGTCGACCTATCATGGTAGGATGAGCACAGTCGGCTTGACCACGCACGCAAGCAATAGTAGCCTCAATCTGTCTGTTCCGCCTCAAGGCCGTGCACCAAGCGCTTATCTTGAAGATTTGTTCGAGAGTCACGTACCAGGTTCGTCGCAGCCTGAAGAGCATGGGAGAGGGAGGAGATAGGAGAGTTGTTAACTAAGGGTCTGTTGCATACTTTTGGGACTGGCGTCTGTCATTGGCGTTCGGTTCTCTACTGGCTGGCACGACTAGATTGTGGAATGGGTGCGGGATGATTGCGGTGTCCGAATACTATTTCTGGTGTAGCATTGCGGGGGAAAGGGATCCTATAATGCATGTATGTATATAGCTGTTTTAGTAGAAGGTCATGCAACCGGCGTGGAGAGGCTCTGCCGCTGCATAAAGTGAAATGCATGCATGGCCATATTTCAGCCGTCTCTTTCTTTCTAGCATACTCCCTTTACAATGACTCAGGGATCGCTGCCATGCGATGAAACATTGTCCCATCGCTATGGGCCAAGGCTTGCGGCTTGTGTAATGACCCTTTGTAGCTTCCCCAGAGCTAATTACTTATCAATCGATCGCGCCTGCCTAACGACGAGCTGGATAGGCCCGCTCTTCGCTCTTCACAAACAAGAAGAACACAACTAACCAGCTTCATGCTGAGCCATACATCCTTGCCAATGTGTCGAAGATCTAATAACCATGTCCGCCTTCAAGAGGACCACAGTGACCGGCGGCATGCAGCGGCAGTCAATACTGGCACCCTTGCGAGAGACCCGGATAATCAGCTCGAAGCCAGTCTTGCCAGCAGGTACCGTAGTCGCTTTTGCAAATGCAACAGTCCATTATATTAATCATTGCTAGAGATTATCTCCTCCATTCTCGACCATCTCCCAATTCAAGAGCTACTTCGATTTGCTCGCGTGTCCAAACGCATGCGGGAGATGGTCTACGATGATACGAGATGGGTACCTAGGTTACACTTGATGGGATGCTGGAACGAGATTGAGGCTAGGCAGAGGGCCGAAGCTGCGAGAAGGGAAAGATCTGAGACCCTACAAATTTTACATCAGGAAGAAGCTCGGCGAGTGGGAATAGGGGTCAACGGTGCGCCAAACGGTCCCCATGGAATGGAACAGCCAGGAAGATCGAGTGTGACTATCTTCGATGCTGCAGCGGGGGGCCAGGTACAAGCCCAGGTAATAGGAGATGCACCAAAAACAGCAGTAATCGAGTTGGATGATGGGTTCGATGCTATGGCTCTCACTCATAGGGAGAAAGCGGTCTCATACCAAGCACTTGACGCCACTTCGAAGCTTAAGATATTCAGTCAAGTACACTCATTGCGTGGCTTTGCGAAACAAGAATACGGGAAGGTCTACGGAGCGTTGGCGCCTTTCTACCTGAACGCTGTAAGCTGTGAAAATCATACGCATGCCATCATCTTTCGGACCTATCGAGATCCAGACCAGCAAGCTCAAATGCTGTTCAACCTCGCCAGATTCTCGCACAGCGACATATCACAAGGCTGGCGGCAACGACAAAAGAAACTTGATGCTTTGGTGGCCGCTTTTGAGAGTGCAGTCACAAGAGAGTTTGAACAAGCGCTTGAGGATGGAGACATTGCTGGAAAGATGCGAAAGTATGCGCACGTGCTTGTCAGTCTCAATGGCGGTCAGAATGGCGTGGAGCTTTTTACATCGAGAACATCCATAATCAGCTCACGGTACAGGCTTGGAAACCCACTGGACTGTCTAAGCCATATTGGCCCTGGGAAATTCTCTGCAGACGAGTCTTACAACTTCTTTAATAACCTCTCGACGGCTTTCAATGAGCAAGTCAGTATAATCGATCAGGTTTTCCCGTCTTCAGTCAACGCTATTGTGCCATTCGTCCAGAGAGTGGGTAAAGTAGTCGTTACAGAATATCTCACTGCTTTGTTTGACGAAGCACATCGCACGAGCATCGAATCCTACTTGAAGGCGGTGGCGGTTACTTGTGCGCAGTGTCTTGAATTCGCCAAGTCTTTGCGACCCACATCTTCTTCAGGGGATGACTTCTACGAGGCTGTGGATAAGGTTATTGCCAGTGTCTTTGAGCCCCACATCGATCTCTACCTTAAAGAAGAGCTTGACTTCTTCAAGAAAGAATCGAGTTCTGAAGTCAGCGACTGGGAGAAGCAATTATCGGAACAAGATGCTTCGATGGAATCCATGTTCATGTCTAATGTCAACCGTCAAGCAGACAAACGGGATTTCTTGACCTCATTCAAGAAAGTCGTCATGATGCCTGTTAATGTATTACCTACATTCCCTATGTCATCACCTTTTGGGAGCAAGTCGGCTACTGCCAAAGCTCTTGTGAATGGTGATACTCTTCCATTACCGGAGCCTCCGTCTCAGGCGTCGACACGGCCTTCTAGCCCAGGCTTGATCGACGCTACTACGTCTAGTGCGAAAAGAGATCTCTCTCCTCTGCCAGAGCCACCTACGACTGAGTTGGCTGCCAAAGCTGCCATTATGAATTCACGCCTAGAAGGTATTCGCTCTTTGTTCAGCATCGAAATTGCCCTGAATCTTGTTCATATGGCAAAGTCAAGCATTGAGAGAGCAGCTATCTTTGTAAAACTCGGGGGTGATTTTGCGAAAGACGCACGCTTTCAATGCGAGTTGATCTTTATCGCCCTTTTGCAAACCTTAGGTACTCGCCACATTAAAGGTGGGTTTGATCAGGCCGTAGATCACCTCTCGAACTATGATCCCAATAAAAGCACAAATGCGGAAAGATCTACCGTCACACCATTGATTACTTTCCTCGAACTCGTCAATGTGGGAGACCTGATTCAACAGATGATTGATGTTTTCTACGGACAGGAAATGGTGGCCGCGAAGCTTACAGACCGTGATGACTTCCTCAATCCAGCTGCTAAAGAGAAGAAGCGCTTCGAACAAATGCTTGACGAACGCGTCGCTGCAGGGCTTAACAAGGGTATTGAGGTTCTGTTAGGTGAGGTGGAGCATGTGTGTGCTACCGCTCAAAAAGCCGAAGATTACAATCCTGAAGCATCCAGTGTTGCAAGTTCTGACGTGATGGACATCGGTCCAAGCGAAGCAGCTAAACAGATTGTTGAGATGGTATCCTCTCATACTAAGATGCTAGTTGGCAGCACAGACAAGAACATGCTAGATGTATTCAATCAAGAAGTCGGTATGCGGCTATTTGCTGCCCTTTGCAAGCATCTGAAGCGACAACGGATTAGTGTCACCGGTTCCATAAAGCTGATAAGGTCCGCTTTGCCCCTGAGCATTCCCCTTCCCCTCTTGACTGACTTTCTACAGCGACATGAATCACTACTTCAACTACATTCAAACGCTCAAGAATCCGTCTCTTCTACAATTCTTCAAAGCTCTCCGCGAGCTTTCTCAAATATATCTTGTTGATCCTTCAGATGCAAAAGAACTAGCCACCATCATCGCGGATGGCGATCGCTTCTACGGCATCTTTAGAGCCGAAGAGGTTTATCAATTTGCGGAAAGGAGGGCCGATTGGTATCAGATCAAGAATAAAGTTGAGAGGGCTATGTATGGTATCGGGTGCACGCTTATGTGAGTAAAACTACATGGTATATATACGTAGTGTTAGATCTTAGATAAGCGTATGGGGTGGTGTTCGTTGCTTCTTATTTATCAGGTAAGCCGTGAGGCTTGAGATGAGAACTGTTTACCGTGACACGTCGACTGGTTCCTTGGTTGTGCAGTGATTTAACTTTGGTGACTCTGAAAGTAAGTTTGTGCACCAAAGAAGACTTCACCTGCATTTAAGCAGTCGTGCTCCCACGCACCTTCCCAGACTGCTTTCACATCTACCTAAAACAAATTACGCAAGTAAGTCATTTCACCATCTTACCATTCAGAAATACATATCAGTGTTTGACAATGTATAGTCTTCAAGTCAACGTCACCCCACCTCGGGCTGGGACGCCGCTGGCTCGCCTTACCCCATCTGCATTCCTCCACTCGCCTAAAATGATTAGCACTCTCAATTCTAAAGACCTGATTATAAATCAGGAAGATCAAGACTTCCTATCGCTAGACCCAGCTCCGATCCTCTCCGATCACTCCATTGAAATATATCATCAACGCGTTCAGGACCTCTTACCCTGTGACAGAAGCAAGCTAGCAGTAATGATGCCTGCAAACGACTGGATGGAGCGAGTCACAGTAATAAAATACCTTCCCTCTCTCTCTCCAATCAGCCTCTTTACTGACCATTGATAGGAAAACTTGGACAGTCAAGCAAGGAATGACCGAAACAAATTCAAGATATACGTTTCTGATCTGATGATCAAGTTTGTGGAGAAGCTCGAAACAATGCTAGGAAAGAAAGGCGTCGAACGAGCACCGAAGGGGGGGAATGACCCCGCGCATGACCGCAAGAATATGATGTCGCGTTCCGAGACCGTCTTGCACAACATCTCCGCCCAAGTTTTCACCCAAAGAACCGGTCTGCATCACAGCTATCGAAAAACTATCGCGGCCTTTGAAGACATAGTTGAAGAAAGGAACAAGTTGTGTCACGAAACCGGCCTGGAGTTCGCCTGCCTGCTTCTTACGAAGCAGTTCCAAGATCCAGCGAATTGGCAGTTCTACAATTGCGACCACTGGTCCCCTCTGCTCCTTTGGGTTACTGGCTACGACACACTAGAGGATATGGCTGCCGCGGCGGACCGTGCTTCGAGGGTACCGCTCCCAATAAAATAAGAAATGCGTGCGAAGCTGGATCCTCAAGGGAGTGCGGGGGCTGCATCATGATCATTCCTAAGTATATCATATTCACATTGTGGCACAGGCTCTGGAGTGAGGTGGTCAGCAACATGCATAAACTTGAGCTGCTTGGGTTAGATACCGGAGGACACAAGGGCCTAGCCTACAGTATTTTTTAGCTTGATCCCATAGCTTCAATTCAGCTTCTTCCCAATTATCAGCCTCCGAGAGAGCAGGGTTAACCAATGAGAACATATGAGTCACCAGCTGTTGATACAGAGAATTTGATACCTACAGCAGCGCCCAAGGGTACCAACACAGGAGCAAGATTGTTCTACAGACCCAAAGCCGAAGTGTGGCCCTCTATGGGGCCTCTTCCCGGTTCTCAACGAGCCCTAGCAGGGCATTCTAGCACTCAATCTCGCGAAAGGCCCGATAACCTAGCTTTCGTTGCTGGCAGGCTGGATCCAATCCTTGAACTCGACAACCGCAAATGGAATTCTAATGTTTCGGATAATGTCCAACTAGAATCCATCACACTTTCAAATGATAAGGCTATCAGGGGTGTAGACCCACATCTAAGATTGATGGATAAACTTCGATGCCCCTTCCATTTTCTTGGCTGCAGGGAAGCTTTCGATATCTGGCGGGAACGACAGTGGGTAACACATAGCTTAACACATTTTACGACTCAGGGGGCAGATAGGTATGCAGGCCTGGTAAGACGTGTCGAGCCTCCAAAATTTTGCCGTTGCTACTTCTGCAAGAGGAAGTTCAAGGGCCTAAGCGGTACTGCCTGCTGGAAAAACTATATGAATCATTTTCGTCACTGCGGACTTGGATACAAATGGGCTCCACCCGACTCAACATTGATCGAATATCTATGGCAGGAAGGTCTCATCAGTGGGGAAGCTTATCAGGATCTCGTATCCATGGAGCATCCTCCAGTCCCCACTTTTGAAACCGATTTGGCTGAAAGGCCTGCATTCATAGAATCCGAATCAAGCGCCTCGTCCGTAATGGAGACTTCCGAATGTGGGGCACAAGATTCCAGACCCGAACCGCAGGTAAGTAGGGGAATCCAGTCAACGAGCATCGAAACGTCCGCCAAGCGGAAGCAGTGGCGGCGTCGCATTTGCCGAAGGATTGTCATCTTTATGCTGTGGAAAAAGGAGCAGGGTTTCTGCATACCTGACGAATTTTGGTCCTCGTCTGCCTCGTTCGAATTTGTCAATCTTTTGGAGTTTTCCGCTTTCGAGAAGATCAAAGGCCTTTTCGAAACTTACAGTGGACGCGGATGGAATTGGTGGCCATTCAGTGCTCCAGCGAAGCCATTGGAGAGTGGAAAAGTGCGCATCAGGTGGCAATGTGTAGGTGGACTGAACTCAAAGTAATACCATGTGTTAGTGCTAACGGACTTGAGGCCTGTGGCGATCAACGCTGGACAGATGCTTCCGAGTACCTTACCCGGAAGTGCCAAGCGTTGGTCAACGAGAATACCACAGATGTTCATGAATATGGCAATGCTACATCTCAGTCAGCGAGCTCAGCTGCCAGTCGTTCACAAACTGGGACCGTCGTCCCAGGGTCGTTCCCCAGCAACACCACGCAATTGAACGGGGACACCTCTAGCATATGTTCAACCGCACAAGCCAGCCATATCCAGCATACCTACAACTCCAATTCGAAAGATTTGTACGTCCTTTTCTGCGTTTACCAGAAAAGTCAAATTCTCCATTCCCAAATTCTCGCCACCAAATGCCACAACGATCAGATCTTCTTCGAAAATCTCAGACTGGAATTCCGCCGCCTTAGGGGCTTCTTTCGCTTCTGGTTCTCCCCCTGCAATTCTCCCATTGCGACTTCGTAAAATTCACTCGCTTCTATGTCAATGAGCTCGCCAAAGTAGGCCTCTCGCTTCCTAATGATCTGATGTACGAATACAACCCACGTCCCCCAGGACCTCACGACGATCCTCCCATCTCACCCCACGAGTTTCGCCGCCGCTTTCACACCCCTCTCGGCAATCCTTGCGGCCGTAGCGAAGCCCTCGAGCGCATTCCGAAAAGGCAGAAACGGTTCCAGATCAATCTGCACGTGGACGGGCGGGAAGATATGTGGAGCTTGCTTGTTGAGCTACAACCTTGCTTTCTAGTTGTGCTGATGTGGCAGATTGTAATTACGGCTGGCGGGTGGGCGTTCATGGGGTGGTGGCTGAGCAGGCATCAGGGGGACTTGCAGAATGCGGCCATGCCGATTACGCTTATTATTACGGCTTTGATGGCACTTTGGGTGCCGATTGGGAAGGGGATGAGGGAGACGTTGTAAGGCAAGAGAAATAAATGAGACACGTTGAATAAGGCAAGTGGGTGGACGAGGATGAAGTGGCCGCATTAGTGGCTCATGGAGATGAGAGGATGTTGCAGCAACGCAGGGGGGTGAAACGGTTAGATTTAGTTGGTGGATCTACCCTATGCAAGCGTGTCCGGCAAGTTAGATGGTCCATAAAGATGTATGAGCACGTGTACATACATTTGGGAACTGTATCGGATGTTCTCAGGAACAGCTGATTGCAGCTGCGCGAAGGAGTCACATAGGGGTGTTGGTGCCGACAGAAGGTGGCGTCACCCGTAAGAGAAGACGACATGGACGGTAGATGCTCGGGATGGTAAGGAGGAAAACAAAGGAGATACCAATACGCATATCCTGATGGATGATGGAGAGCATACTGTATGAATTAGACAACCGGATTGATTAATGGGGCGTCTTGAGAGCATTGAGGCGAGAGATTGACGCCTGGAAGACCATGGAAGACAGAAGCCAAGATACCCACGTATAAGTGTTTCGATATTCGTTGAAATCAGCTCTAATACTATACATCCAGCACAATCAAAGCCGCCGCAGCCCTCAAACGCGCCAAGAGTGGTTTGGCACTCAGAAATTCTGCCAGATCTCAAAAGGTCCCCGCAAAGGGTAAAGAAAAGAATATATGCACGCTCCTTTCTAATCCGCTAAGGATCCCTTCCCCTTCTTCCACCTCCTTCTCCTCCACCCAACCCACCAATTCCCCTCACCGCACCCCACCAACCTACGTCCCCTCCCCCCCCGCAAAATCACAAGTCCACATCCCCCCCCCATCGAAACTACTCGCCATCCAGAAACACCCAATCTGGTTATACCCCCCCTTAATAATCTCCGCATGCCCCGTCCCCTCAGGCCCCTTCCCCGCTCCAAACCCCATTACCGTACAATCCTCCAACCCATTCGGCTCTTCACAAATCCACATCAAAAACGCCGTATCAAACGGACTATATGTCCCATTCATCTTCACATTATTCCCAGAGGCTATACACTGTGCGAACGAACCCGGGTAGAGGATGTGGCCCATGACTGTGCCGTCGGATTCGCCGTGTGGGGTCTCTTCGCCGGTGGTGGTGTTGAGGGTGTAGTATGTGGGGGTGGTGGCGGTTGAGTAGGAGTTTTTGGCGAGGACGGAGGACCAGGTGAAGGGGCTGAGGGTGGAGATCCATTTTGTGCGCCAGTAGTTGGCGCGGGTTAGGACGTCGGTGCCGGAGGGGGAGTTGAGGGGGGAGGAGGGGGAGGTGGACCAGTAGGTGGTGTCGCTACTAGTGCCGGAGGAGGGGGATGGGGAAGGTTGTGGGGCTTGGGAGGCTGACTGAGAGGGTTGTTGGTGTTGTTGAGGTGGGGCATAGTTTTCTTCTTCCTGTGGGGCTGCTACTGGGGTTGGAGTTGCGGATGGAGTTGAAGTCGAAGTGACTGCTTGGGGGGCGACGTTGACTACTTCGGCAGCGGGAAAGTATGCAGATTGGGATGGCCCTGGGCTGTTCGTGGCGTCCCCGTTGTATGGACCCTTGACCCAGTCTTCTTTTATAGCGAGAGGATTCGGAGCACTTGTTGTTGGGAGGGCGGTCTCTCCTGGGGCCAAAGTGACGTAGACGTCAACAATGTCCTCGACGTAATGGACATTGCCTTCGTCCCATTCCTTGATCTGATCACGCCGGTGGTGGTGGTGAAGGGATGCGTGTTTGTTATAAGGTTGTGCAAGGGCGCCAGCGCCTAGGAGGATGGAAATGACTGCTGACGTACGCATCTTGATTGATGAGGCTGGGTGTTATGTGAAGGGCGATGTTGATCGTGATAATTCGTAGTTGCAGCTAATGCTTGATAGTATTGTCCTTGATAGTCGTGTTCTCGTGGTTAGAGTGCTTTCTTTTGATAAAGTCTTTGGCCTGCAGTATAGAAATGAAGAAATGAACGAATTTTCAGCAAAATCAAGACTCCTTGAAGGCAGTCTGCTCAATGAAAGAATGGAAGTGAAAATGGGGTCAAAGCAGATAAAAGAATGAATCTGCGTGGCAAAGAAATGAATCGGACGAATGCAATGACAGTTCTAGGAGACTTGCACACTTGTGGGAGTCGGGCGTTGATGAAGGTGGAGGGGAAATGAGAGGAAAGATCAAGGACCGATAAGGCCGGAGCGCAATCCTGCGAGAACCCGGGAGCGGTTGTTTTGAATCACATTGCTCTGGTATAGGGCAAAGGTGCTGCAGAACCCGTGGCCTTCCAACGTACACCAGTGACAAGTGTACGGCGAAGAACATATCGGTACAACATGAACGTCGATAGGTCTTATTGTGATTGGTTGGGTTAAGTAATTGAAGCAATGCAATGACGCGCAGCGCGCGGCAAGGGTACCTCAGCTTGCTGACAAGAGGATTCAGTAGGATTGCGGCACATAACACCCACCCCTCATCACGGCCAAGCCTTCGGAAACTCGATACAAATGAAGGTGCTGACCGCGCGAAGAGACAATTCTCTCCGATGCAAGCAGAAAACAAGTGTCAGAGACTTGCATGGAGCAGATTCCCAAACGTAGCTGGCGAGGCTGAGCTTTGCGAGGTCGGGACGGCGATAAGCGCCAAGCTTCCTGATTGACACGCTGTCAGCTTCACTCTTCCCCTGAAGCCTTTTGCATCTTCCATGGAATTGACGTAAAGTGCCACCAATCTGTAGGCAGGCATTGTGTGCCATTCCTGCGTCAAAAACACGCGATCTCCGTTTCTGCTTCACCTGCTTGACCTGCTTCCAGGAGGACACATTCCCAGCTCTTGACTTATTACCCTTCTCTAGCCTAGAACTGATCCGACAATTGCCAACCATGCCAAAACTCTGCCTAAAAAGGTCCGTCTAATTATCATATCGATGCACAAATCCGGCATCAGCTGGGAAGACTTTCAATGATATCGACGTGCTATGCATTCTAAATCTTCTCCGCCTTCCCTGGATGAGGACTTTATTAGCTATGAGCAGGTCCGATAGACCTTTATGACGAACTTTACCATTTTATCTTCAGCTGATACAAATGCATCTTAAAGCACAAATGGACGAGAAAGGTACAGGAGCTGAAGCATGCCGGCTTTCAATCTGTCAAAGCCGAGGGCATGGCCATCCTCAAAGCCATATCATAGGGGAGAGGTCTCCCAGTACTCACTGACGGAATTGCAAGAGAATACCGGTACCGGAAAGATAGAAAAATCTTTGATCGATCGAAAATGAGCATGCTCCCGGCTGAGATTGTCCTTGTCCTTGATGCTAAATGACGATAACATCTCAATCCGAAAACTTGGAGATTGAAGGGCTGTCAATACTGCTGTCCATATCCCCGAGCAGAATCTCATCCGGTGGTGGACCACGGTTGGTTCGCACTATGACAACATTAGTATCAGCTTGGAATCCGTCACTCAGGGCTGATAGAAATTAGATACTGACCCCATTCCGTTTCAACGCGGAAAAATATCCACATCCAACGCCTAAGTACTTCGAGGAACTCCATGACAAAAATTCCTCCCTCTAAATCATTAAAATGGTCCAAATGCGGTGACAGCTTGAAACTCCATGTACATCGCAGCATAAGATCTATAACGATAGCACCATAGTACATCTCTTTGCTGTGAAAGTGTGTATGCCTGCGTAAACCCCATGGATGCTCGGGGTTATTGCGAACTGAAGCAGGCGCAAAGAGGGTCAAATCCCAATCCTTTGCAACATCCCAGTAGAAGGAGTAAAAGGAATTGACAAATACAAAGAATAACCTGTGAGGAGGTTAGGACAGGGTCCCGAGAGTCATTGAGAAAGAACGTACCATAGGCGGAACAGTCCAGTTTCGCTCATGCCAAAGTCATTTGGGTTGGTGCCACGCTGAAGGGCGCTCAGGATAATCACAGGAAAAGCAGAGGAGTACTTCAGTGCGTTGGCCAGATGCTGTCCTCCCCACCCAGAACTTGAGGTTGGGTTTCTTCTGACTCTTGAGTATTCGATCAAGCACTGGCGCAACCGTATCATGCTAGGTATGCTAATGATCAAAGGCACCATGTATGCTCCACCACAGCTACGATCCGGCTTATCTGTAGATGACACCCCAGGCGTGACGAACATGCATATTGAGACGAATAAGTCACCCAGAACCTTAGCATAAGATGTCAAGACATCGGCCAGTAGTATATCACCAAATTTGCCATTATCCGCATCAGCAATTCCGCCGACACTCACCCGCCTTAATGTGGTTAGAAAGCGGTATCGACCAGACCGCGAAAGGCGTTGTATCGGGATTAAGAAAAATATGGCGAGGCAAAAGAGGAACAGTTGTGGTAAAATGTCCCATGCAATGACCAGAGTTGGATCCCCATGGGTTATGAGCCAGAAGAGTAGGATAGATACGAGCAGGGGCAGAGTAACGGTTGCGGCAAGCCTATATGTTCGGTGATGGTGCGGAGGTATACTGGATGAGGTACGAGTGTGGTACTTTATCAGCGCTGGAACATCCTGTAAAAGGTCTTAGTGCTCTTTCCTTGAGGTGCCTCGAGTCCAATGCCTACGATTTTTAGTATATTCAGATAGTGAAGGTTGACGCCCCAAGCCCAGACGCCTGCAATCCCATTAGCTAGAGCACATCGAAGATTTAAATTGCAATGGTTCATACCCAGGACAAATATTACCGCGATCCTGTAGGGAAGGGGAAGAATTAGACTGACTGTGTCCAGTTCAGGCTCTACAGCTGGATCTGCTTCCATTCCTCCTCAGCATTACCAGCGGGACCACCTCAAGATCATGAAGGACGCCGAGATGTACCTAAGGAAGCAATTAAAAAGAATGACTATGGTGGGGACAGCTGTGCGCAAGATCTCTAAATAATTGAATAATTGCTCAGCTTGGCCGTTGCCGCCCTAAAGTAGAGCCATGGGTGTCTCTTAAAGGGGCAGTGGATCGCGTGCCGAGGTATTTCCGTCTCCGCAGTCCTCAAAGCTCGAAAAGCTGCGCTCCCATCAGCAATAGTATTGCTTCAATTGAAGCCTCACGCTCAGTGCCAAAAATGGCGGCCTCAGAACCCCCTAATGACAGTATTCGCGAAATCCCCAAACACTCTCTAGCCCAGTCCACACGCTACAACTATCCATTCGCGGCCTCCCCAGACATAATTCGCTCCAACCAAAAAGACACCTACTTCGAAGGCGTCCTCCTGGAGCATTTCTCTACCATTCTGCGCCGCCTCTACGGCTCTGGCTTCGCCCACACCTACAACTCCGAAGCCCGCACATTTACCGAGCTCCTCTACCTCGGCCTCACAACTTTCATTGGAAATCGCACCCTTGGGGAAGAATACTGCGATATCTATCAGATCGAATCGCATACCCAAAAGCTCCCAGAGATTGGCCGTAGAGCAGGATACATATTCACCGCCATCCTCCTTCCATACACCCTCGGCAAAAGTCTCCCCTCCCTCCGCGCCCGTATCCGCTTTCGCCTCGAGAACAATATCCATCGCGCTCCTAAGCATTCGCGTACATCTCTCCCCTACAGACTCCAGCAATACATCCTCACAAACCTTAACGCCCTAACATCCATTTCCACCTCACCCCTCTACGCCCTCAGCCTCGCAATCTTCTACTTCACAGGCTCCTACTACCACCTCAGCAAACGCCTCTTCAACCTCCGCTACATATTCTCCAAACACCTCGCGCCTTCGGAGCAACGCGTAGGATATGAAGTCCTCGGTGTGCTACTCATCCTCCAAATGACCGTCCAGGCCTATCTGCACGTCCAAAACACCATAACCACATCCCTCCCCACGGAAGGTCCAACCGCAATGCTCGACGAGGGCATTGAAATCGGCCTACCAGACTCCCAGGTCCCAGATCCCCTCTTCTACACGGCCGAAAAAGCAGAAGACACATCCCGCCTCCGCATCTCCCACACAACACACACACCCCTCCCCTCCACCTCCACCCCGCACCGGTACGACCTCTCCGACCCCTCAACGCTAGCATGGCTGCAGCCGCAACAGACGCGGAAGTGCACGCTTTGTCTGGAGCCGATGAAAGATCCTAGCGTGACGACGTGTGGGCATGTGTTTTGCTGGACTTGTATATTGGATTGGGTGGAGGAGAAGCCGGAGTGTCCGCTTTGTAGGCAGGCAGTTTTAGGGCAGCATGTGCTTCCGTTAAGGGGTTAAGTGGAGATGAGGTAGGGAGAGGATGATAGAAATGAAGGGGCTGAATGCTTGAGGTATGAGATTCTAGGGAATCAAGAGCTCTGAGACCGTTTTGTGGCTATGTAAATCCATGAGATAAGACAGCTGCAAGGCGCTGGTTTCAAGGTCATATCGAGCAACAGCCTTCACATCATTGGAAGCTGTATATGTGATGTCACTTCATTGTAATTTCATGAGATTACGGAAACCATATCATGCTGCTGTGCATGTTCAGCTTCCAAAGCGTATAACAATCCTCCTATCTTCATCTCTATATCATAACAACCCTTCAAAACCCAGCACCAACCCCCACTTCCCTTCCCGTTCTCAATCCCTAAATAACCACTTTCACAATCTTCACATATATTAACCCAGTCAAGTCGGATACCCTTTTCAACTAAAGACACCTTGCCTTGTTCATTGGCTTCCTACGATCCGGGAAGATGTGAGCCTGGATGGGAGAATACATACCTCCCAATCATTCAGTCATACGCAGCAATACGCACAATGGGCTGAGAGGGGAAAGACAATGGTTTTACGGGCGTCGTATACCTGATATTCCCTATGGTGATGTGAGACGGGGCTTTATTCTGGTGGTTAGACAGTACAGAGGTGGGTGGTTGGGGGATGATGAATGGCTCGATGGCAGGATTATATCGGATGGGTTTGGCAGTGAGGAAATCGGGTTTGGAATGCAGTGAAGATTGAATATATCACCATTATCGACTAGGGGCTGGATGGGAAGGGTAAGTATTTTTGGTCAGTGTTTTGATGTGACTAAAGTTGACCCCTACTTGTATGTCACAGTTAAGGTAATGTTTTCATGTTGGAGTTTTTGCATTGGCTTCTATGTATGACCTAACAGAGAGCTCTGGACGCATGGATGTCGCATGCTGGGAGTCTTAGAGATAGACGGGAATTGTATAGCTGATGGCAAGAACGCATGAGGTGTGGCGAGAGTTGCAGGGATAACAAGAACGGGGGGGTGTGTATGTGTGTGTTGAAGAGCATGGGCCGAGTGGGACGAGTGTTGAAGGATCACTGCTGACTATACAAGGGATCAGCCGTTTGTGAAGATGTGGATAGACCCCTTGTATTCTTACCTAGGTGGAAGCTGACTTGCGCTTTTTCTGCGCTCGTTTCTTGGCCTTGCGAGGCTTCGGCGGCGGAGGGTCCGGTCCCGGCTTTTTCGTTACCTGGATGGCATCATTCATGGCCTGCAGCATATTCCAACCGCGATTTGAGGGCGAGGTAATAAGCGCGGCATTCTGACTCATAACGAGCCTCACGTTATTGAGGCCACGGATTCTGAGTAGTGTTCCGAAAGCCCGGGGCACCTTCAGCTCAGCCGAAGTTAAATTAAAACCACCATAAGCATAATATTTTTTGGTATATGAAATGCATTTATCGCAAAGTACCAGTGTGAGGTCGCGTAGACCGACGCACTGTGTAAGTAGCGTCAATGGTCGCGTGTATTCCGTATACGCAGCCTCATAGTAGACGATGACGGGTCTCAGGTTGTGCTGGTTGCTTAGACCCATGTTACGAATGAACTTTTCCATCTCGGTCAGTGAGGTGAATTCGAATGTGTTTTTAAGGTAGAATATGGACATAGCTTCGTCGCGTATCTGCTTTGACACGTAGAAGAGTTTTCGACCATGGGCAGTTGCTGAGGATTCGATAGACGCCATCCCACGATCGAAATCTTCTTCACGTTCTCGAGGCTTGAAAGTGGATCCAATGCAAGGAGACTCTTCACTCTGATCTTTCACGAAGATAGCGCCATCAAATGCAAGGCACGCTTCGTAGATCATGTCTCGAACTTCTCGTGGAAGCTCCATCAATGGAAACTGCTCAAGCAATGAGTTCCCGTTACCTTAAAACAGATGTAATAATTTCGCACCACTAACCTGATATTTGCGCTCCTTCTCCATTATTCTAGCTGATCTTCGGGCCATAATAACAAATTAAGTGACCAAGAAGCGGTCAGAGAGCCTCAGGAGAGATAAGTATACCATAGACAGATGCTGGGTAAGCAGCATGAGGTGATGGAATTCAAGATTCGTTGATAGTCTGTCCGAGGTATTAAATGGATCCGACTGAAAACTGCATGATTTACTTACAACGGATGGGAAATAGGTGGAAATATATAGTGGGTTGTCATCACTAGCTCTTTCAACGACGGTGTTATAGAATGGAATTACCATGACCCACATTTTGCAACGAATTAGCTGATAGGTCGCCACCTTGAAATCTGGCAGTCTGATTCGCTGACGAACGGCGCTGAGACGGGTGCAATTGCTGCTAATGAAAGTCGGACATGAGACATTATATCAGACAGTGTCGACACTCTTGGCTGTTGCTGAACTGTGTCCTGAACAGCAACACTGGGAACTCGGGAGTTGTTGCCCCATGAAAGTGTCATATCGGCAGCTTGCAGCTGTCTCATATCGCGCATTAGCACCAAGATCGTCCCGATGTCCTCTTGCTCTGTAGCAATGCCCCGGCACAGTAAGATATTGAGCAGTAGGAACCCCTCAGCATGACCCTTTGTCGAACGTACAGGCAGAATCAAAGACGCTGTACCAGAAGGCCGACCTCACTTTGCGAGATAGGAAAGAGACAGCTGGGGAGCCCAATCCCGATGAGTATGAGGTATTTGGAGCATGACGTCCATTTGCAGGGTAATTCGTAGGAGATCATAGACCCACCCATATTTGCACTAGTCCCCCTTTCGAATTGGGTGTGAATGGTCCAAGGAATGCCCATGCTGATTTCAGACCACTACAGAAACGGCTTTGAGAGTATAAGACCCGCTTCGATTCAAAAAGCCAGTAAATCTAAAGCACAGAATAACAGTGAGTAGCCGACAAGGACATTGCTGGTGCTCCGTCAAATATGTAACATCCCCATTCGATTGCCAAAGTTAATGGTACTGTCTCCTCGTCTTGAACAGGCTTCGTTCCAGCATCTTGGACAAGCCTGAATAGCTCGCAAGAAATGCTACAAACCAGAGACGCTTAGTCCATCCACTAAATCTATAAATCTCGATGCATAAACGCTTCGCTTACCCAATATTGCTATTTTTTTCAAGACAAGATCTCAGAACGGTCCGACAGGATTAGAATGTGTGTCACAGATGTTGGGAGAAAGGTACCATGGTGGCGTCCGGGGATTTACCCACTTTGGTGATGGGTCAATCAGGAGACGAACTATCGCATCTTAAAGTATGTCCAGGAGATATTCGATATCCTTCACTGTGAGGGGCTTCTCCTGATCACGCGCAAGAGAGATAGCGCAAGAGACGGTGTTCTTTATCTGGCGCCCATTCAAGTCCCTCTTTGCCAGTCTGGCAATGCCTTGCTCGTTGACGGATTCATGGTCTTCTGTAGCCCTTACGATGAAGTTCCTCCACACGGCAGCTCGACTATCCTCGTCGAGATCAGGATATTTTATGGTAAAATGTATGCGGCCTGAAAAATATTGTAAGGCCGTCAAGGGTGATATACGGATAACGGGAACTCACTAGTAAAGGCTGGATCGATGATGGAGTGACGATTCGTCGTTAAGATCAAGATACCTCTGAAATATTCTATATGACGGAGGAAAATGCTGACGAGTGTATCCTTCTCAAGATTCTGGCCACGTACGGAAAGGAAAACATCTGCCTCGTCAATAAGCAGTACACAGCCCCACCTTCGAGTGATCTCCAAAATCATGACCAGTCGTCGGTCGACGACGTCCGCGTCAATACCGAGTTCGCCGATACTTACCACGTAGAGGGGCCGATGCGTCGTCTCCGCGACGACCTCTGCAGTCAGAGTTTTTCCAACTCCTGGAGGTCCGGCAAGCAAGCAGACTAAGCCTCGGCCCTTACCCTGCACGAAATCATCGAATATTTCCCCGTCTTGCTTGTGTGCTTTCACTAGTCCATGAATCAGCCTACGTCGGTCCTCCTTCATGACGAGCTTCTGAAAGGCTTCATCGTTCCAATTAATTTCTACAAGATATTCAACCATGAGTTGGCCCCAGGTCTTGCTTGGAAGGCTGAAGCCATTGATCCAATGAGCACAGACAAGCAGTTGGGGCTCCTTGAGGTCCCGAATCAGGATGAAGTCCCTTGGGAAAACGTACGGCTGGATTAGATTGGAAGCTGGATTGTGAGTAGCAAAAGCTTCCGGGTCTGCGATGACTCGTCCTGCAGCCTATTCTTCTCTCAGCCTGCCACTAAACAACAGCGTTCGATGTATCACTCACGTTGAACTTTTCCGCTTTCAGTTTACCGTCAGGCAGGGTTGTTTCTTTGATGCCAAGCGCGTTTGTGGCACGCTCTCCAGCGTACTCTAAACAAGTTGGCTGGTCTACAAAGAAAACGTACTTACGCCCACGTGCAACCAGTTTATCACGCACGGCTTCAAACTCGGCCATATCGTCCAGAGGAAAGGCGTCAAGGCTAGTGAGTGGTCTAGCTCCTTCAAACTGGTCGATTTCGATCGAAATGTTGCCCCAGCCAAAGTCGGAGCCGTCATGAGTGATAATCTTGCCGTAAAGCCCAAAGTATCTTGTATTGTTGGGCCGCTGCTCATAGCTAGAGCTGGTAATATAGAAAGCTTGCATCTGATGCATGAGTCCATACCTTGGGGCGAGAAAAGTGGCTTTAGGGGGACAGATAGCCCAGATCAGGTCCCAGGTAATTTCCCTACTGGCAAGCAATGAGTCAAGACTCAGGATCGTGCTTTCATAGTCTTCCTGGACGAAGCGGAGGGCTGTCCCAATATCATCAATAAGGGCCTGATTTGGAGTCGTTCTTTCCTTTTCTTCCTCTTTACGTTTGATCAGATGAGGCCTAGCGTAGAACATAAGCTCTGGGGATGCCTGTAATTAATTAGCGAACTGTCCTATCTTCTCTCGTTCAATGATCTTAACCAACCACTGGAGGCGTCTTGTTCAATGTGAGATCTTCAACATCAGCAAAGATATCCAAAAACAGATCCCCAAGCAATTCCGACTTGATGTCAATTTCTGTACCGGCCAGCATTCCCTGCTTGCTAATAATGCGACGAACGACCAGAGCTGTCTTGCCTTAGCAGTCTAGCTTGGGGTTCGGTTTGGCAGTCTTCACAAAATGGACCTGACGATCTTTCCTGCTGTAGATCTGATCCACGCGTAAAAGGCGCTGGGCTTTGTTGCCCTGGTTTGTCATGACTCGTCTCACCGATGGCTGCGGGGGACCGTCTTCGTCATTGCGCTTTTCTGCTGGTGCCATTTTTGGAAACCGATCTCGGTCATTCGAAGTGTACTGAAGAGTTGAGGCTGAAAGATGGGATGATAGAAATGATTAATGGCACAGCAACAGAGGCCAGGGCTCGCTCGGCTAAAAAATTGGATACAGTCAGTCACTGCAGAGCGCAAGCTAGCTAGTCGCCTACCAGGGCAGGGTTCATCACCCAAACCCCATGCTAGGTAGCCATGCAGCCCCTCACAATGCGGCCTGGGCCTGGGCACCAGGAGAGGCCTGACAACGCGTTGAAGCCCGCCCCACGAATCAACATCCGCCAGCAGTTACAGGGGGCGGCGATTGGCCCGTCCTCTGATTGCCGGGACATAGCTTCCGACTTAATCTGCGCCTATCGTGTTGATAAAGGTTGGTTACAGGCTGACACTGATCGCCACTGTGACTAATATTTATCCACCAATCAACCCTCCTCCTCTACCGATTCGCCCCTCTGAAAGGTCTGGATTGTTTGGGTGGTGAGGTCTCAAGTATCGGTATAGCCAAGCTGGCTCTTGTTGCCATACAATCCATTTCTGCTGCTCGTAGCGAGAGCCGCGATCTGAATCTGCTCGTGGCACGAGATCTGTAGAAATGCCGCCCGCCATTGAGAGGACCGAGTACGTGCGGCGACGGCCCACTTGAGGCCTGCAGAGATATAGAGAAGACTATTATGCTGATTACTGACAGTTCGACCGCTCCAGAAGCCCTTCATGGAAAGGAAGAGCCGTCGCCCTTTCACCGGGCGCTGGACGAGTACGTCCAGTCAAGACGGAAGAAAAGCAGAACACCTGCCTTCTTAAAAGAGTTGCAGGCGCCAGGGTCTCTTAAGACGAAGGAGGATGTCCAGAGAGCCATGGTGGACCTGGAGAAATCATCAACAGATCGGACATCAGCAAAGGTTGTACGTACAACGATGAAGCCCGTCATTAGGGTGTTGTCGGACTACTCGGGTGTGATCGATACTTTAGGTATGGTAGCCTCTTATGCGAAAGTGCGCTTGATCGAAGAGGCTGAATGGAATTCGAAACAGCGCAAGCGGATCCAATGCCAACCGCTGTTATCTGGGGTTGTCTGAAAGCTGTCGTGGATGCAAGTGCCTGCAGCCAGATTCTGTGACCCACCTAACATCAGGTGGCAGAGTTCGAAAAGATTTCTAGCTCTTTACGAAACAATCAAAGATCAACTCGATCGCCTCAAACGCCACCTTGAATGCCTCGTAGAATACGAAGAGCTCTATGGAGAATCCGGAACAATGCAGGAACTCCTCGTAGACTCTTATAAAGCCGTGATCCGATTTTGGTGTCGAGTCGAGAAAGAATGCACGCGTTGTGGTAAGTTCATCGCGGCTAGAGGCGAAATGGAATGCTGAGCCATGCAGTTGCAAATAGAATGGGTCGAGCGCTGGCGTCATTCAGTACATCGAAGCTTGACGGTATCGTCAAGTGTATTGAGCAGAACTCGTCAGACATCAGCAGACTGATTCCTATTGTTCAGGAGCGTGTGCAGCGAGGGGAGCGTGAAGACGCAGCCAAAGAACGTCAATTGGCAGGAATTGCCAGAGCAGAGCAGAGCGCCTTCTTCAGGCAGCAGCAAGAAGAGCGTAAGCTAGAAATGAAACGTATGGTTTTGCTCGTGGTCATCAGATTCACCGACTGACTATTCCTGCAGGGACCCGCCAAAGAGATGTGCGGAATTGGCTCAAAGGGAGCTCAAGCGCATTGAATGAGAGCAACGACCGGCATCACGACCAATATATCCGTCAGCGAAATCCCAGTACCTGCTCATGGCTCCCTGCTCATGCGCTTTTCCAAGACTGGCTCAAACCGTCGTCCAGTGCGTCGAGGTTGTGGCTTCAAGCAGCCCGTGGAGTAGGTAAGTCTGTGATCTGCGCCTATGCCATTCAGCACATAGCCCAGCTTCCGTCCTGTTGCTCAATACGCCAATACTACACCTTCGACGAAGAGTTCTCAGCTCTTCAAGCATATCGTTCCTTGGCAGAGCAATTAGCAGATCATATCTGGACCCAGCTCGATGACATGCCTGAAGAAATTCATGAGTACACGCAGCGTAGTGCAACTAGCTCAAAGAAAGAAGACGTGAAGACGGTCATTTGTCTTCTTCTCAGCCAAACTCCTTTGACCTATGTTTTCCTGGATGGGCTGGACGAAGAATGCGATACTGAGAAGAGATGGAGGGAGCTTGAAGAAGTATTGGACTTTTTCACCGAGATTAGTGTTGCGGATAGTTCGAGGCTGCGTCTCTGGTGTAGTGCTCAAGATCGGACAAACCTGAGGAAGAAATTGGAAACGTTCAGTGTCATCGAGGTCAATAAGAGCTTGAATGAAGGTGATATCGAGGTCTGTCTCGCGGAGCGAATATCGAGCCTTGAAACTCAAGAGATTGATCCAGGATATCGAGCTCTCATTCTCAAAGATCTACTACGCAAGGCTGATGGCCGCTTCCTGTGGGCAACTCTGATGTTGGATCTCATCGTCGATGCATCGACTTTGAATGGTGTGCAACAGCTAGTACAGCAAGGATTGCCCGAAGACTATGGAATATATTATGAAAGGAAGATCCAGAGCGTTGATAAGTCGCAAAAGAGACTACTGTCGTAAGTTACGTCCCGCCCCTGCTTAAAGGCTAATATTAACTCGAATTTAGTATCATTCTCGCCTGCGTTGTTCATGCAAAGCGACCATTACATTTGGATGAATTGTGCGAAGCCACGGCGGTGATGTCAATGGCTAGTGGACAAGATATCGACAGATCGCAAAAGCTATTCAAAACACGGCTTTCAAAACTGTGTGAACCTCTCGTCCAAGTACAAGAGATACAATCTGAGCACAGGATATACACAACCTGTACGCTCACCCACTCGTCGGTCCATGAATTTCTCAAAAGCAACCCTGAGATTTTGAGCGCTACTCCCAGCCTAGACGCCTGTCAAATTGAAAGCAAGATCCTGGCTAGCATCTGTTTGAGATATCTTTCACAGCCACGCTATGGAAAGCTCCTTCGCAAAAAGGAGGACACATTTGTAGATCTGAATGACGAAGACTTTATGGACCAGCATCTCCTTCCATACGCAGCAAAGTATTGGGATAAACACTTGGACGATGTCCCATTCTCTCGGGAAATGTGTGACAGAGTTGAGACTTTTGTAACCTCGCCACAATTTCAGACTTGCTTACAGGTGCAAAGCTTGGTCATAGAAGGTACGCAAAGCCCCAAATCTCTCAAAGACCCACTAAGCCGGCCTTCTAGGTCAATTTACATTCTGGACTTCCCCTGGCAAATTCTGGCAAGGACGACATTTGAAGCGTACATTTCCCTCATGGTATTCCGACGGTTGCGGTGCGAAATCGAGCAAAGATTACTATGAGTTCATTGGAGAATGGGGCCATGTTCTTAGCGATATTACATCTTACAAAGGGAGCCACCCTGGCGAAATTGATCGGTGCTTCTGGAGTGCCCTCGGAGACAACAACTTCTTACATAAGGCGCCGCAAGCTCGCTATAAAGCTTTCCTGCTGAGTGATGAAGGTCGATGTCAAAGCAAAAAGGCATTAAATCGCTGCTATGAGACCGTTAATGGTTCAGGAGAGCGTCTTGTTGTCGTGAGACTGAATGATCCGTAAGTCTGACCTAGAGCTATCTACACGCCAGCTGAGTCAATTCATCTTGTAGGGAGGAAGCTGAGACGCATCTGGTCTTTAAGTGCGACCTCTGGGATCTGACAAGGCGACGACCCAGGCTTCAGCATTCGCAGGATATCTCTGTACCAAAGTCCCAGTGGCTCTTGTATGACTGTCCAACATCGAAGAAATGCGTCGGACGGCCAGTTCCAGTTTCTCTGACACCAGATCTACAATTCCTTAGGATCGGCAGCTTAACTTTGACGAAGTCTGACGACTTTACGTATCACCCGCTGAACATCTTCGATGATCAACATGACTATTTCGAGGATATGGCATTCTGTGACGGTTTTGTGGCGGTCTCGTCTCGGCGACATTTATCAAAAGATGATCTCATCATGGCCTCAGAACCAGGCTTCAATGGATATGAAGAGGGATTGGCCCGATTCTTGAAACTTGTCATAGACGCCGAATCTAAAGCATCCAGCTCTACCAACCCAACTACTAGTCAAGGCTCGAATGTGGAAGGGTCGACAGTCAGCCCCAATTCGAGTATGACTTCTCTGGATTCCATGGATATGGAGCAGGCAGAAGACGCTCAAGCTTCGAAGTTGGAAGACGAAGACAAAGCCCCTATTGAAGAGGTCGAGGAGACTCTGGAACCTTGGGAACAGGAGTCTAACACCGACTCAGCTGCTAACTCTGCGGAGACCTCCTGGAGCGATGGGTCGACAGACGTTTCTTCCAATAATATCGATGATGATGATCAATGGAACGACTGGGGCAACGAGCATGCAGTATGCGAAGATATCCAGGAGCAGATGGGCATCGAGTATGACAGTTCATATGATAACAGCAGTGACGAAGGATCTGCCATGAGTGACGAAATTCACCCCGAAATTGACTCCGAAATCGACTCCGAATACAGCCCTTCAGATGATTCCGATGATTCTAAACTTCTCGTTCCTGGCATGGATCTACGTATGACCGCTATTGACTCAGGTGAGAATAAACACGATGCTGAATCTGAAGATTCGGTTTTGAGCCACTACTCCCAGAGCTTATACAGTACATCGGGAGACGAAGAGGACAGCGACTATGAACACGAGGGTAAAAAGTTGGACAATCTTCTATTTGGCCGACTGAAGGCCGGCAAAACCGATAAAGCAAATCGAATCTCAGTCCGCATTTTTGACACAGTGAATCAGCAGCAGAAACCTATCTTCCACTTCTCTCATGATGCTAAACGTAGTCTATTCGGCTCGCCACCTAGCTTTCATCCATCCAAGCCACTCATGGTCTGGCCATTAGGGGCTGGCGAGGTTCTTTTCGCAAACTACCAAGACAATACTTATTTTACGAGACTACTATGTCCCTCCGGATTCGGCAGCTGCCAAGTTTTTGTCAAATCACACTTCTCGAGTAATGGATGTTTCCTCCATTTCGCCGTCCTCGAAGCCTCGAATGCGGGGGAGCAGAGCAAAAACCTAGCCTCGGAGTCTCCAAGGCAGCAAGTCTTGCTCACGCTGCAGGTTTCGACGCACCGACTCTCCGCCAGAAAGACTGCGCGGAGCCCTCCCCACCTCGTTTGCCGCACCAATGTTCTGCTCGGCCGAACCCATTCAGTATCCGTTTCAACTCTCCCTTACACGCTGACCTGGACTGACGACCACCTCTACTTTGTCAAAAGAGATACAAAGCTCAACGTCATGCGCATCCCCCTCTTCCGTCCTACCAAAGCCGGAGAAAAGACCACGGTTTGCTACCCTCGTAACGACATCCACCTTCCCCGAACCGCCCAATTGCGGGATGTGTACTACTATCCTCCACAAGAGCATACCAAAAAGGGGAAAGAAGGGATAGGAACGATCATCATCGGCTCACACTCGTCCATCCCGGCGCAGAGAAAACTCGTCCCGCCAAATGCTGTCAAACCGCCCATAAGCGTCTTTGTGTCAGAGGAGAAGGATTTGGGAGGGTGGGTGTGTAAGGCAGATGCTGTCAATGTTGAACAACGGCAGAATAATGCGGCGGGAAGATTGCAGAGTAAGTTTGAGCGGTTTGATCTCAAGGAGGATTGCGATATCGTGCCGTATCTAGCCTGACATGTTTTGATTTGGATGGGTTGTTAAGTGGAATGGGGAATCAAGTTGCGTGATATCACTGAATATATGGTATGATCTCATGGTGGGAGGCTTCTGTCAAAAAAGCAGATGAATCACTCGTAGTAAAGAAACGCTGCCGCCACAGCACAGAAACAGGACAGAAACCCGGAAGAAGTCGCGTTGCAGTTCGCTTCACATAAGTTTCTCCTTTGTACAGAACCCACTAGCCATGGGCCAAATGCATGCGCTTGAGGAGGTATCGATGTCGAAGGCAGCCTGGAAGAACAACCCAAACAGACACCCTAAAAGTTGGTCCTCTAGGCGATGGGATGGGTCCCCGGAGCTAGGTTTCTATAGCGCAAATATTGTTTTCTAGGGGAGCTGCTTCAGGGGCCTATAGTGATCCGCCATACAGGGGCTAACCTTATCGCTGCTACTATATCTAGGCGGTGCATCCAGCTCAACTCTAATACAAAAGCCACAAAGCTACGCGACAATAGCAATACCTTCTCACGCTGGACCATGTACGCGGTTCAATATTGTATGGGAAACAGAAGCATCCAAATTGCCAATTGGAAGAGCTAAGCAATTCCCTCGTCGTCTTCTTCCTATCACACCCTATCCTCCCATGCTTCTTCTCTCTTTCTCCAGGGGCACCGTTCCAATCTCTCGGGTCAGCTTCTGCGAGATCCTCTTCACAGTGAATCTTCGTAACTCTATGGGTATATCATTTCTTGGTCCCGCCTTCCCTCTTATGCCCAGCCGCGCAGACCATGAACGGACTTCGTAGGAACCAGCCTTTGATATCAGCGTGGGAGTTGGTTCTTGAATTGGCGAAGATGTCGAAACTAGCAGGACACTGTTCACGACGCGGAAGACGGACAGCCATGGGAGAGGAAAGAACGGAAAGAATTTAGAGGCAATCATTGTGTATTACGTTGAAGACAATGAGGCTGGCAAAAGTAGGGAAAAGGTGAATTTGATCGGCTCTCAGGATGTATAGTCGTCATTGTCGTTATGGATAATGATAGTGGATCTGCAGCTCGGAAAATCTGTCGTCAGAGTGAACGAGAAGCGGGTTGCTGAGGAGGTTTAGGGAGAAGAGTCTCTGCCACTAAGTTTGCTCGCTATGTAATGCCATCATGATCTAACGGAACGAAGAGCTCTTCTTTCTCTATGCGGCGTTGCGTGATCATCTTTTTTGTTGTTCATCGTTTCGGATATCCATTGGAATCTTGCCGCATCTGGAAGGGTGAGGCCAGAGAGCTCTAGTTTGTACAAGGCGTGCAGGTGTGGGTGGAGACTTGGGTCTATAGCTGAGCTAGTGGAGGGAGCGAACCTATGAGTCTAGTTCCCTTTCCTTTTGTTCCTATTTCTCTTGCTTTTTTTCCTGGACCTTGGTTGGTCATAGTAATGTTTTTTTGTAGTGGGATAGATTAGGTATTTGAGAAGGTGAATCAGGCTAATCTCGTGGTGTACATCAATTGGGTAATGATAGGTGACGGTCCTTGCGGACATGATCGTACATTGAGTATATTTCGAAAAGAAGGTGGACATTGGTCAAATTTTCGAGGGACGGGCGGTCTGATATTCGCTTCTCTTTGCCGTGGAATTTCGTGTCGATTTGAGATTCCAAATTCAGCAGCCGGAACTCTGTCGCCCGGAGCAAATAACAGCTAAACGAGTTTTAGGCAGGACATAAAGATTTGGATGTTCCGCACCGGACGTTCAATTTTGCTGGTTCTCTGGAGTTCTGTCGCAGAACTACCATCTTACTGCTCGTGGGCTTGACACAAGTCACTTCCGTACCCACGACAACGGAACCGAGGATCGCAAGGCATTGTTCGAAGACGTGTTTTCGAGGCCTGGTAGCAGCCTCGGGAAGGGGGTTGGCTCTTAGCGTGAGTCTATCTCTGCTGAGGTCGCCGTGTTACCCTATTTGGTCATTGCTGGTAACGTCAAGTGAAAAATTGGTTCTAATTATAGAGATTAGGGGTTGCTGAGGAGCCAAAGCTCCCGGGGAAGACCGAGACAGCTGCAAGCTGCCGAAGTTACGGCCATCTTGGAAGGGCTAGATAATCTACACATGCATTTAACCCAAACACGATGCGAATAGGCTAACCCTGCTAAAAGAATATCTGCACATGATAAAAGCAGAAGGACCATAGCTCTTCCATGACCAAGAACATTGTACAGGCGATAATGACGGGTGTGACCCCAGGTAATTGGACGCGGTTGATATGCATGTCAAGGGGCAATAACTCGTGCTGAGAAACCGCAAGAGAGACTGCACAGAGAAAAGAATGAACATGATGGTTAGCAGGAAAACTTTCCCATCGTAGCGAAATGTGAACCCGCAGTCTCGAGCGAGTACAAATATGGCTACCGATAGCAAAATCTAAACTCTCAAGATATGCCAAGACCCACCCTCAGCCCTACCGCCCTCCCCCTCCACCTCCACCTCCAAAAATCCCTCCAAACTCACCCACTCCCACATCCCCTCCAGCACCTCTATCTCCCCAACCAACACGCCAGAAAGAAAAGTAAAGACGCGGAAGAGGACAAAAAAGCAGGCAAAAAATTGGTAGCTTCTCTTTGATTGAGCGTGTCATCCTTAGTGCAGGGGCCATGCTAATCTTCTCTGTATCGTTTCAAATTGACCAAATGCCCGAAGGCGAAAAGAGAAGAACTATTCTAAAATATAATCATATTATTTGCGCCAAGAAATCTGAGTTGCGTTCTGACTCAAGCATATTGACTGATATCCACCTTAGATATGTAAATCAGATTAATGACTTTGTTTGCGCATTCAGAGAGCGAAGTTATTTACGTTATTGTCGCTTTCTCACAACAGAAACAGATCATCGCATCAACATCAGCGTGGCATTATTCCGCCAACCACACATTCATCCATAAAACATCCCCTCAACCCCTTCAAAATCCCACCCAATCCCTCCTCCTCTCCACCCATCCACCCACCACAAGCTCACTCCTCCTTATCAATCCCCATCACACAATCTCCCTCTCTCTCGTACGCCACAACAGCACACCGCGATTCGCCTTATGCAATCAAAAGCAAACAGCTCAAATTGTGTATTGAGGGTACAGAAGTCGCGTGTATTATGCAAGAAAGATAGCGTGGTAGGATGGACCAAATATCAAGCAATATCATACATACGAAACGTATGCATGCTGACGAGTTGGATTGGATTGGGTTGGGTCTTTTCTGTTTGTTTAACGCTGTTAGATAGGCTGTTGGATGATGCGTGGCTTGGGTGGGTTGGGTACGTACACGTCGTCAGGAGAACGAAGACGATGATGAGAACGAAGATGACTGAGATGATGATGCTCGCAATTCTCTCGTGCCTTACCTTAAGCACTAACTAATCCTCAACAGAATCCAAAGTAAACTACGGTAAGCAATTAGCATAGAACTCGCTTTTGCTCGCTCGCATAAGGTATGATTCGGAAGGATGACGATGATGGAACATTAACGTAAGAGACTTGCATGGGAGCTCGCATCTGACTTTGCTCGCAAAAGGTGTGATACGGGAGGAGGATGAGGAAGGAGGATGATGATGATGGATCAATAACGTAAGGGATTCACATGAAGCTCGCAAAAAGGGTGAACTGCATGATGAGGTAAGTGAGACACCAACGGTGGGTTTCTGAAGCGGAATCGGAACGAGGCTGTGCTGTGTTGTGGGGGTGAAACAGATTGGTCAGTCACGTAGGCAGGTACAACACCGTAACGTGTGTTATGTTAGACGTTGCATGTTGGACGTTAGATGACGGATCATTAGTATCACAGTTGGTCATGGTATTGCAAGCATGTCCCAATTAATAGCCAGCCCATCCATTTTTGATTATATGATTATGATTATACACAACGTGCCTTGCCTGCCATTATTTTTTGACTTGCCAGGTATGACAAAGTAGCTATTTGTCCCACAATATCGTAAAGCCATCCCATCCAGATGTAGTTTCCCTTATTAAGGTAGCAAAGATAAGAAAAAGATTATGTCGGTCGAGTCCTGATTCCCCAATCCCTTCACGATAGGCAAACCCTCCGTTCCCCCAACTGACCCAATATGTCCAATGAAAAGTAAAATGATTTCCCTTTTAATTTTGTGGGAGTGTCATTTACGGCACAGGCACCCAGACGAAGTTCCCGACGCTGGGAACGCCTGCAGCGTTCATTGCGAAGAGAAGGTAGTAACCTGGGAGCATGATTCCGGGGTCGGTGGGGAGGGGCATGGTGTAGGTGTTTCCATTGTTTGAGCTGGGGTAGAGGGGAATGCGGCGCTGATCAGTGTTGACAGTATGGGTGGTTGAAGCGATCCTGATCAAGGACCATGCAGTCACGGGACCGTTGGTGGTAGCTGTGAGGGTGCCACTGATGGCAACTTGGCTCGGGGAGTTGGTGATGACTGGGCGCGTGGCACGGCTGCCGTCGGCATTGAAGAGGTATGGTGGGCTGAAGACCTGGGCATCATAATGGTTGGTTGCGCAGGCACCGCATAGACCACCTCCACCGCTCAGGACTGTACCATCAGCCATGAGAATGGCGGTAGAGTGATAGTTACGGGGGATGGAGTTGGCGGCAAGTTTGGTGAAAGTGGTAGAGACTGGATCCCACATTTCGGGTTGGAGCTGGGAGGTGGCATCAGAGAAGGGCTGACCGTAGATTTGGCCTCCAGTGATGAAAACCTTGCCAGTCGGCAAGACCACGGCGTTGGCGAAGATGCGCTGATACCACATAGGGTTGATGTTCTGGACGGTTGCGACGCTGTTAGGCCCGTTGATGGTCACAATATGGGCATTGGCAGTCGCGTTGACACCTTGATAGCTGGTAGCACCACCAACCACAAGAATTTGGCCTTGGGTAGCGTCATACATAACCGCGTCACCGCACATGGCATCGTTGTCATTGCCTCGGACACCGGCGGTTGCTTGGCTCCCGGCACCAGCAGTGCCGTACCAGTTCATAGTTCGGCTAGGACCAGCTTGGAAGACATAGCCATTCTTCCAGCCGAAAAGCATACCGTGGTTGTCAGCGCGATAGACACCCTGAGCATCGTTGGTAAGCATGGGGGCAACTGGGGCACCGCTGAGCTGAGTCCAGGTATTTGCAGTAGGGCTGAAAAGTTCTCCATTCTTTCCTCCAAGACCACCAGCCCACGAACCACCAATCATGAAAATGTTGCCGTTGGAAAGAGTGGCCTGCGCCGCATACCCACGAGGAACGTGCATCTGTGCAGCCGCTGTCCAGGCATCATAGGCAGGGCTGTAGATGGAGGTTTTATAATCACTGTTGCCACCTGTTGCAACGAAACGGCCGGTACTGTCGACGGAAAGACCTTCGCAGAACATGTCATGGCCTGTATTGGTGACATTCCGTTGAGAAACAATGCCCGTGGAAGGGGTGTAGGTAGCCGTGAGCGTGTTACCACCAGGACTGCCACCGAAAGTGCTTGCGGCATAGGAAGACCAGACTAGAACATTACCACTGCTGTGGTCGAGACCCATGGAGACCGGGACGAGAGGAAAATCGATGGTTGGACTCCACACTCCTTGACCGTTCGGAGGTGCAGGCGTAGTTGTTTGGAAAATGCTGAAGGTTGCACAGCTTGACCAGGGGCCACGGTTTCCAGCTTCAGTCATGGCGGTGAACTTCACGTAGCGAGCGGTGGTAGCGTCGAAAATAGTGGTCTTGGTCATATTGTTGTCTGCGTAGGTACCCATAGCAACTGGTGTACCGAAAGTGACACCATCCGTGCTCGTCTGGATCGTATGCTCGCCAACGTTGCCGTTGCTGTTCCCATCTTGACGGGGGATATATGCAATACTGTTGATGAGATAGTTCTGCTGCATATCAATGAGAAGGTAGTGCGGGAGCTGAGCGGTGGTTGGGCTGTATTCAGTGTGCCAGAAGGTATTGGTGTTGCCATCGAGCACGTTTGAGGGAGGGTTGCCAGCTTGATAGCTGTCAGCGGTAGCAGTCCAGCCAGCTGGTGTGATGGCCGAAGACATGACCGCTTCGGCAGACCTTCCTTCTGGAATGGCATCCAGGGCCATACCATCGAGGGTTTCTACTCCCTCAGTATTCAGCCCCCCATTGCTCACTGACGCGCCTTGGACGGATTTTGAGTTGGGCACGCTTGAGGGCACGATTTGGGCTGGTGCTAACGCGTTGACATAGGTCGCTGAGGCCGCCAGGAGCGCCAAGAGGCGCAACACGGTCGGCTGCATATTGTGAAGGTAGTAAGTAGTGGTTTTGTGAGAGAAATATTAGGTATACGCCGCCCGGAGGCAGGAAGCACGTGTAAGTGTTTTAATGAGTTAACGAGAGTATGATTCTTCAATCAAGGAAACGCCGACGAGTTGGTCTTGTAACGAGAGTAGTTGGAAGGCAATTAAGTATTAGAAGTACGTCCGTAAGGATGAATGGATTAAAGATAGTGGGGGGGCAGGCAAAGACCACCTATAAAGAAGAACAACAACAGCTTGGCAAAGGCCTGGCGTTGTATAAAAACGAGGCAGGATGGCAGGAAACAGGGGTGGGATGAAGGTGCGTACATAAGAGATGGCAGGAAATTGGACATGATCACGAAGGCTAGGTTCGGTCAGGGGAGGACAAAGCATAGCCCGGCAGACCGGCGAGTCTAGGGCTCTTTAGCGCTGAAGTCGTGTTCGTCTTTTGCCATTGTTGGACGGTCGTAGTACTGTAAGGTACTGGTTACATCTAGTTCCCACAGGCTGGTTTATTCATGGCGGCTTAAAGTAGGCAGGCAAAGGGAAAGGGTGTCTTGATCGTAAGGTTGGTAAGGATGGGTAGGGATGGGCAAGGGTGGTGGTTGCTAAGCGCTATGCGGGCAAGTGATATTGTTCGGCATGGCTGGGGATACAACATGGTTGGTGCAGACCCTCGCTACCATGCCGCCGCTGCGGGATCTTTCCCATTCCTCTTCAGGGTAACGCGTGCCCGGTGATTCCTGCAGGGTTCCTTGGACTTTACGGGCTTGTCCAACCCTAAATTTGGCGGCCCCTGAGTATTTTGGGCATAGCTTACCGCTCTTTCAGGCCACACTCTCGCACGCTTTCGCCCTCTCTCCCTCAGAAAGGGGCCTGATCATGCCTATCACCATTACACATAGAAGCCCCCGCGCGAAAAACCCAAACGCAATCTCCCACGAAGTAACGTACCGTGCAGCAGTGACCAAAGAGGAAGGCCCAGATCTGCCGTGTGCCAAGTACGGGAGTACGGGGTGTACGAAGTAGGTGTAGAATCCTTTACTTTAGTATCTTTAGTATCTTTAGTATAGATATCGAGATCTGCGATTGGAGAAAGCTGTGAAAAGACGGGAGTCAGGCGAGAGGCGAAAGGCGAGCAGGAAGCTGACTGCAGTACCAAGCCAACAAACACGAGAAATCGACCACATGATGCACACGTTGATCGTTGATCGTTGATCGTTGATCAAGCCTTAGAAATGCGAGCTCGCTACCACGTTGCCCCTCTCTCCCCTCGCGGACGACACCCCCATGGCAATAGTCACACAGTTAGAGCTGCCCCCAATGATTCCGCGGCGATGCTACTAAAAGACCCTGAGCAATCAATCGGACCGGGCAAATTCTCGGGCTAATCTGCTCCACAATAGCGTCTAGCTTTAGGGGTGTTTAGCGGCAGCGAAGGTCAAGAACAAGAATAACTCAGGTGAAGTAGTACTGTATCCCGTTGGGGGTTTTCCGCTACTACACAGGAGGATTATAATTGGCAGGATCGGCCAAAAGGCCCGGAGCCCGTGCCCGCCCAGAAGCGACCCCAATTGCGGTTTGGCGATTTTGCCGGTTTGGCCCCCTCCAATCCCACGGGGGGGTTCCAGCGTTCGTGCGATGCATAAGCATCAAGCAAACTTCTACTCATACAAAACTTTACTGTGTAAGCACAATGACCATATGCTCAATAATCTTGCTAACTCCTGCTTGGTTCTTAGCAGAGAGAGATAGTCTGGTGACAACACTTGTTGTCCAAACTGACTTCTCGCGTGGCATATTCTCGTCCTCGTGGCCGGCCGAGAATGTGGGGCACTCCTTGCCTGCTGCTGTCTTGGTCTCTAACCACCACCACCTTTACCGAGACGACAAGTGAAATTGCTAAATTTAGTTTTAGCGACTCGTACGCAATATGCCGGTGATTATAGAGGTACATCATACCTACTTCTAGCACTTCTAGCACTTCTTGCTATTGGGTCTCGCACTGAGGCGTTCGGTAAGGTGTCGCTCCTTCCGTGAAGTCATCTCGCGTTACATGCTCCTTCTGTATGGCTCGGTACCCACATCTAAAGACTTACTTCCTGCGACATGTACCGCTCACAATCATCTGACAACGCTTATATTCTTCCTCGGAGCTTGAAAGCTTCTTAGTCCAAACGTCATCTGGTAGCCTACAGTAATGAATCGGGATTGTGAATCTCGAGTTGTCGCAGCCTCAACTGTCAAAGGCACCATCCCGGGCATTCTCGATATCTGGTGACCTTGGAAGTGAAGTCCTTGCATTTTAGGATGCCGGGTTCTGTCATTCATACTTCAGGTGTATGTTGCCTGCCCAACCTGGAACAAGGCTGCTTGCAGGTCAGCCTATCCAGAATGGAGGTATGTTTACGTCGATCCAGCTGTCAACATGAGCAGCGCATCGCCAACAGACTCGAGCATCTCCATGCACACTGCGCACGGTGCCATTTCATCCACATATGCAAGCCTGCCGTGGATACAATACAGTGGCAGATAAAGTCCAGATACTTTCCCTGCTGTTTGTCTATCTCATTGCGACAAGACGCAGACTTTCATTCTGAATTGACTAGGTGTCTTAAACTCTTTTTCCGTATGGCCTTCAAGACTAATGCTCGGTGTTCATCGTGCTCGTTACCAGCCACTTGTGCTACTTGCGCTTGGAGATCTCTACAAGGTCCGCCGCCTATATGCGCGGCAAGATGCTCGAATTTCCACCCAAATTATCAACGAGGGAGCTGGGAAACCATAATTGCACACTAGACAAAGAACTCTAAAGTCCAGCAGTTCTCTGTTGACCAGCCTCTCGAAGTTGGCCTACTCCCGAGATATCCGACAGGGAACTTTTGCCCTCATGCATGAACGTCACTGCCAGCGCAGGCCTGTCATCATCCGCATCCACAAGACCACCCTGGCAGGAGAATGAATGCACACCATACGCTCCAATAGCACCAATAGACAGACAAGATCACGCTTGTATGATCCATGGACTTGTTTGCCTCGAGTAAAATGAGATCTGATAGCGAGATCAACAGATCTCGTTGCATTACTAGACTAATCTTGCTGTTATTCTACTGCATCGCTAATATGGACTTCTAGGACTGGAAGCATACCGAGCAAGTTCGAGATAAGATTCCCGGGACCAATGCACAAGTTCATGAACTTCTGCTTGCAGCCTATCAGTACGACATTTCTCGTCCACAAGGCTACTGGCGAAATTGCAGAAACGATGGGGTTCATGCTTATAAGTAAGTTATCTTGTCATTGCTGCATCATGCATGCACAAGCGTTGCGTCGTTGAGTATGATAATGCGGACTAAGGCGGTGCGTCGTGACTGATGCCTCCTATGATAATTTGCAAACTTGAACGATCGTTTGCCAGCGGACTCGGCTTTCGCGGCTCCTCTGTATCTACCAATCCGCCAGTTCAATTCCGAAACGGCAGGCAATCAGAAATGCTCGGGCATACGGTACTCAGAGAAATTGGAATCACAAGAAAGTCCCCGATACGTCCTCCGAATGGCTTGACCTGAAATACCCCGTACTACAATAATCACCAGGCACATACCGAAGCGGTGACAATGAATTTCCCAATCCGAGTCGGAACATACCATCACTGTGTCCCTTCTCAGCCTCAAAAAGAAACATGAAACACAATACCTCCTACTGGCCAGTGCCTGCATCGTGGCATGAGCATTGCATAAGGCTACGCCAAGAACGATCTGTGCGGAAATTAGGGCCACGTAATCGTCCAATACGGGCGACCGGCACCCCTTTTTTGTACCTTACACTTAGGCCAGCTGCCGAGCGCTAGCTTCGGTCATCCAATTGAGTTATCTTTGATAGCATGGGTATCTCCACTGCGCCAATTGGGCGTTGCACTCGTACACCTATGTGAGCATCAATGCTCAACTACAAGCGGGTGACAGGTGGAAATACGGGCAGCCATATGTTCCACCCTATTTCCCCTTTCCAGCGCAGAATAAAAAAGAAAATATGATACGCCTCACGAATTACTGTGTTTCGGGATCTACAATCGATAGGCCTATGCGCTTTCACTGCCGGTTACACCGAGTCACTCCAGTCACATCACGCCCAGTCATGCAAGCCATCACACTTCTGTACAAAGTACATTGCGTATGTACCTCAAGCCATGGACCACAGATCTCAAGCTTTGATGTATCAAAGCACAGCCAAAGTCCCCTGAACTCATTCCCTCTCGTCTTTTGCGCCTATTACAGCGGTTTTATGGAATCGTTCGGCTTTCCTCTCTTTCCACGTCGCTAAAATTGCAAAATAGAAAAGAAAGAAACTATAGACCCCTTCCACACATGCAAGCCTTCTTTCTTTTTGTTTGTTTTTCGAAAGGAAATTGCATTCAGGGATCAGAATGTGGGATCGAGATCGAGATCTTAGTTCAACCTGACCTCCACTTGATTGATTCTGGTTTGCGGTTGTTACAATGATGCTGGCTTGCGCTGTGCAAAATAGAATCTGGGATTTCAATTTACAAGAGAACATCCTTTGGTGCTGGATGAAGCCTGATTTCTAGTGATCTGGGATGCCTTGGTTGATGGGGGGTGCTGATCATCAGATTGCAGATCGCGGGTCATGCCGTCCTGCGCTGTGTGAGGTAGACTTGCTTGGGAAGACAACTTGCGAGAGATCCTGCTTCGGTGCTGGATGAAACCTGGTCATCATTAGGAATGGGCTGTCTTCCTGGATGGAGGGCTGATCATCAGGTTGCATATCTCGGGTCATGCCAAAGGAAGGATGCGCAGGAAAGGTGTGAGGAGATGATAAATCATGAGTATCTTTGTTGTTCACCACCTACGGTCTATGATTTTGGGTATACTCTATCTACCAAGACCAGCGTGGGCTGGCAGGTATTAAATGCGTCTATCTTGTGAGAATCAAAGAGCCTCCTAGATAGAGTGTACATGCAATACTTCTATACCCCATCCTCTCTGTCACAGCGAGCATTCCTCCTCTAGTGATCCTCATTGCAACTACAACTCACTCCTCACTTCCCCTCAACGCACTCTTAACCTGCTCCCCCAGCCCCTGCACCTTATTCACCCCCAACTTAACCCTCGAAGCCGCCAACGCCCCACTCAACCCAAACTGACTCCCCACCCCCTCAATCCGATGCGTAGAATTAATATTCTTCACACACGTAATCTGATAACACGTCGCACTCCCCTGCCTCGAAATAATAGTCGACCACGCCAAAAAAAACTCCCAAATCCTAAACCACCTTCTCCCATACTTCGCCTCCACTTTCTCTCTATTCGCCATCCAATTCCGATACCAGCGCCACAGCGTCGCGGAATAATGCACACCAATCGTATCAACGCTTTTGATCTCAAACCCCGCGCCTTCGAGTTTATCGACGAACCAGCCTAGAGGCGTGGACGCGTCGGCGCCGGGGAAGATGTATTTGTTCATGAAGAGGCCCCAGATGAGGTCTTCGTATTGCCAGGATTTGCGGATGCCGGCGATTTGGAGGAAGAAGGTGCCGTTGTCGTCGTCGGTGAGCATGGTGTGGACTTGGGTGAGGAAGGTGGAGAAGTATTTCACGCCGACGTGTTCGGCCATTTCGAGACAGGTGATTTTGTTGTAGCTGCCGGAGGGGGGGAGGGGGATGTCCCGGTAGTCCATGCAGAGGATGCGGGATTGGGTTGAGGGGATGTGGGCGCGAAGGAGACCGGCGTTGCCCCATGCTGTTTGGTTGCGTCCGAGGGTGACTCCTGTTACGTGCGCGCCGTAGTTGGTACTGGCGTATTTGGCGAGGGTGCCCCAGCCGCAGCCGATGTCGAGGAGGGATTCGCCGGGTTTGAGATCGATTTTTTCGCAGACGACGCCGAGTTTGTTGTCTTGGAGTTGTTCGAGAGATTCTTCTTTGTGGATGTCGGAAATTATGCCGGATGTGTAGATCATGCGTGGGCCTAGGAACCAGCCGTAGAAATCGTCGCCCCGGTCGTAGTGGTCTCGTACTTGCTCCTCATCTGACCTAGTCAGCATCGGCTTGTTAGATTTTGATCGGCTTTCGGCATACCTTGAGAGCGAGTGTGCATGATCACTTCCGGCATCATACCAGTGAGGAAAAAGCGAAAGAGACTGATGGTGAACCTAAAGTTGGCCCAATCATGCCGGTACTCCAGAACTTCTAGGGCATCGCCCTTGAAATCGACCGCTCCGTCGAAGTACATCTCATGGAAAGTTTCAATTGGTATCTTGCTCTTGCCATGGTACTTCATTCGGTCTTTCTCGCTGTGGAATTGAAGATAATGCTCGACTGGACGACCAGGAAATCGAGCTTTCTCATTCTTTCGCGGTGAAACGGTGGAGGCCAGGTACCAGAATGTAGCGAGAATCGGAATACTGGTGAAGAGAGCAAAGAATAGCCATGTAAATAGTCCTCCACTAACACTACGTGCGAGATAGGCAGGAATGATCACAAGAAGGAGGCCGAGAAGAATGTTGGAGAAGCTCTCGCTGCCTGCAGCATCGGCAGGTAAAGGCGCATTCTTGATTGAGGGATACTAGAGCCACACAATTAGTCTACATCCCATTCTGAAGGATCAATGGCTCAATTGATGGCCAAATCGAGCTCCAAGGGAGGGAAACCTACAGTAGTGGTTCTCACTCCATAGTCCTCTGGGGGAGGTATGGGAGTAGGGGCAGCTGGCGTTTCGATGAATTCAAAGTCATCAGAGACCTCTGACCCTGATTTGGGCATTGTAACAACTGGAAGAAGTTGCTACAAAGACCAATTATATTCTCGAAAACTAGGCTGAAATTTCCTCAAAGGTGACTTTGTGCGGCTAGATGTGGCTAGAGGCGCGCGGGTATCTGACATGTACTTCGTAGATGGCTCAGAGATCAACATCCCACTCACAAGGTGTGGCGCTCTTCTCCCTGCTGTGACCCTCCTCCTACGTCATGTCTGTCAGCAGGCCTTTTAAGATTGTCACGCGTCGTGTCATTGTCGCTTACAATTCTGCGATTTATTGACCCTCTTACAGCTATGATTTTGCTTGATTATGGGGAAACGTAGTAACGGGTGCGTGACATGTAGGAGGCGCAAGGTGAAATGCGGTACGTCTCTTAAACCTTATACACTGCGAACAACCGGTTATACTGATGTGATTAGATGAGGCTAAGCCCACTTGCGAACGATGCAGAAAGGCAACATATACTTGTGCTGGTTACAATCAGCCATGGCTCGACGATGCCCGTTATGCCGCAGTAGCGCACCAACGAAAAGCTGAGAGGCAAGCAGAAGAGCAAGAGCGTTGGAAAGCACGGATATCCTACGAAGCTGCATTAGCGCACGGTTTTCTTCCGTTCGAGAGTGTGGGACAATCACTCAGCCTTGCTGCATTTCAGGATGACATTTGTCGATCTTTCGTCCTTCATAGGCTCACATCGGGACCGACAGTCACAAAGGGAATGGCCTGGTGGCTGAGTCCTAGACCGCGAGTCCAGGTACAGGCTTACACACTTGTCTCGGCGAGCAGAGCAATGACTGCATCGTTCTTCGGACGCATGCATCAACAGCCAAGAATTGTCGCCCAAGGAGAATCTATGTACATCGAGGCTCTTCACAACCTACGTCAGGACGTAGGACACCCTGTGAAGAGTCGGACAATAGAAACGTTGGGTGCGACTATGGCGCTCAACATGTACGAGGTTAGCATCCTCACCCAAAAAGAATGTTGACAAAGTGGCACTTACTGTCATACAGTTGATCAACATACCGCCAATGACGCCTGGCTGGATCAAACACGCTGGGGGCGTTGGCCGGCTAATACAACTTCGGGGACCTAGGGATCACCAGAAGTATCCAGAGAAAACTATATTCTTAGAATCGCGCATGTTGATTGTTTGTACCACTGAAAGCCTTCACCCCTTAGTACCAAGATGATCTGACCTTTCTGCCTCCAGATTGCAGAAAGTATATTTTCCTGTCAGAGAAGCTTTCTTGACGAGCCGGTGTGGAAGACTGTCCCGTGGGAGGGTGACATAGAGGCAAAGACAACCATGGACTACCTGGTTGATGTACTAGCCGACATACCATGTTTCATTCAACTGCTCACACCTAAAAGCCGTTCTTCCCCAGGCATCATTTCTGATAATCTACCTGGTAACAAGATAGCAAAGGCGCAGCTACCCCGACTTCTCAAGAGGCTGAAGGACTTGCACCAGGTGTGGGAAGCTCAGTACCCCAATTCTTATTGGGAAGTAACTCCCAGTCCCAGGTCACCTTCCGCTGGGAACGAAGAGATGAAGTCTCCGCCACCCCCTTTCGAGACAGTCCTACACTTCACAGACCTAGACCGGGCCTATGACTTCTGTTTGTTCAACGCCACCCTTCTACTTGTATTATTACTTCTGGAAGAGTCGGGGGAGTCGCAACTCGTCAGTAAATTCCTGCAAGAAATGTTCCCTGCCTGCGCAAACTTTTCGATACAGGTTGTTGCGAACTTAATATGCCGTAGCGCGGATTACCTCTTACTAGACAAGCACGGCTCTCTTGGATACATCCTCTGGACCTTTTCCGCTGCTGTTACCTACATCTTCATGGACAAGACTTTGCCCCAAGCTAGATATGTCTTCGACATTACTACTCGTAATTCTGCCAGCAGTGGTTTCGGCTTTGGCGACTTTGTACTCAAAATGCCTACTCCGTTAAGTATGTGGATAGAGGGTTGTAAGGCACGCCATCAACAACAAGCCGAGTATCAAAGCCCGGAGACGCTAGCCTCGACACCTGATGAAGAAATGACAAATCTACTCTTACGACCTCAACTGAAATCCGGCCCTTAAGAGCATACGACTCCGAAATCCCGTTATTTGTTCTTCAGCCTGCGATCCTTTAGATTTTGGCTCATGCCATTAGTCTGATTTTCATATCATGTCCATTTTAGCTGGCATCTTTTAGAGCTTATACCCCATATGCGGAGTTTAGCAAAGCGGGATCCTCTCATAGATAGCATCACCATGAAGGAGTGGACATGTACATCGGGAGCTAAAGGTATATGTATCTAGGGTTTTTAGAAACCTACCCGCAACTCCTAGACAAGTCGCAGTTAGCGAATTCACCCTTGTCCTAAAATGCTCTTGTTTTTCCAGAAGTATAATGGATCAATTTTTACTGTCTCTCTATAATCACCCTAGCCTATTCAGCCTCGCCCCCATCACCAGCCTTGGAACGCTAATATCTTCGCTCTGCCCTACGCAACCATGACTAGCTAAGCCGCCCGATGTCTCCTCAATAGATGCCAACTCACTCATCAACATAGCTCACAGAAAAGCCGACGCATACCGGCTAAACCTTGTCATGCCAGATTTAGGAGGCTTAATGATAGGATGGGCAGAAGCATTGCAGGAGATTACCATAGTCATATTGGACTATTCGCCCTTGCGGCAGCAATGAGCCCCCTCCTGCCTCAAGCATTTTTAAACACATGGCTTATAATACATCATCCGGTCCCCGGTCCCTTGTAATCCTGATCTGGCAGGTACAGATGCCTGATTGCCCCCTCATTTGTCAAAACAACCAACCGTATCACGCCTCCCGAACTCCCATCCCACTTTATAGCCTCCCTCAAAGCACCCTTAACAAAATCTATACCCTCTTGCTCGGACATTCCCTCCTTCCAGTATGAGTCGCAGTATCCATAGATATAAGTGCTCCCTGAACCTCCGATGGCGTATGATTGCTTGTGTAAGCTGCCACCAAGCGGAATACTGTAGACTGATCCCCCATGCCTTGGGTCGTACCCAGCGATGATCATGCCAGCGCTGCGGCAGCATCAACCGTCAGTGTTACTTCACAATAGCAAAGCATAAGACCCAGCATTTCACGCACCTGAGCTGATCCTTATTTGCGTAACACAGTTCCTGAAACAGCGCCGCAGCCGTCTGTGTCGTCGGCGGCTCATCATTCGTTATCCCATACATGCCTAAGTGGTAGTGTACTATATCGGCAACGGCTTGTGTGTCGGCTGCAGACCCAGACCGACAGCACCATATTGTGTCGTGCACTTGGGTCAGTTTGTCGGTTACTCGATTTGCGATGTAGGCGCCTGTTGTGGTGCGGGAGTCGGCGCCGAGGATGACGCCTTGGGAAAATGTTATGGCCATGCTGAGGACAGCGGATTAGGTATGGTTGATACATTTTGGGAAAGGCGAGGAGCTTACATCGAGGTTCCGAGGCTGCGGAGGGTGAATGTCAGTCGTTGGCCAAAGAGAAGCTCTGGGTAGACTTTTTACTTGACTTCTCCGGTCTTCAGGTGGTTCATATTGATGTGTATGCCATCTATGGATTGTAATCAGTCTTATATCTCATAGCTTGGTTCATTTTTTTGGGAGGCAGACCTTCATTCAGCATTCCCGTTACCGACGGCATGGTTGGTACTTTAAGAAGCGAACGGAGAATAGTACGCGTATTTCTCAATCCTCAACTATGAAGACTTATGTCTTTGACGCAAAGCTTGAGAGATAGGATCTTCACCAGGCAGCTTGGACGCGTTACCAAAGCTTCTGCGCTTGGCGTCTAGCGCGCGTATGTTAGCCATGTAGCCAATCAGGCAACAGCCGCTGACTTTGGCTCGCATATTCATTCGCATTTCAATCTAGTTGGAAGGAAGGCGTCAAGCTACCAAGAACCCTGCGTTTAGTTTTCACGGGAGTTAGGGCATAGCTCGTTACTTCAAGTTGCAATGCGTTCAAATTTTGTTTCGCTTTCACTTTGTAGCGACTGAACTTCGTTTGACGGACCATTTAGTTTCCGGTCCAGTGTTTGATCAGCCTCGTTTGGTTCCATCCCTGTACGAATTACCTACACGTCCTTGCCTTTATCAAAATGGCCGGTTACTGGTCATACCTTCGACTACCCGTAATGGCGTCTTCTAGCATCGCAGCTCTTGCAAGTGGACTGCTGTACTTCAAGCAAAAGTAGGTTGTAGGAATGTAAGAATCGTGGTATAGCTGATCTTCTGCAGCGATCTCATATATCCACGTTACCTGCCAGCGGGATCAAACACCGAAGAAGGGGTTCCTCTTCCCACGCAGTTTGGGATTTCCGACTATGAAGATCTCCGTATACCCACACTAGACAAGGAAACATTGGGAGCTTTCTTCATCCGAGCCCCTAACCGAGGAATTGCGAATAATGTCACAATTCTTATGTTTCATGGTAATGCAGGCAACATCGGCCACCGAGTGCCAATCGCTAAGTATCTTGGTGAAAATTTGGGTTGTAATTGCCTCATGCTTGAGTATCGAGGTTATGGCGCGTCTACTGGGACGCCTGATGAGAAAGGACTAATGATTGATGCTCAAACGGGCCTTGATTGGATTCGCACCTCCACGGAAACCAAAGACAACAAGATTGTTGTTTACGGTCAGAGCATAGGCGGAGCTGTTGCCATACAGCTTGTAGCCAAGAACCAGGATGCTGGTGATGTGATAGGTCTAATTTTGGAGAACACATTCACGTCGATCAGAAAAATGATCCCTAGGTTGTTCCGTACATCAATTTGTGATTTCAAGTGCTAACTATCTTAGTGCATTCCCACCAGCGAAGTACATAGCATGGCTATGCCACCAGTATTGGCCCAGCGAAGACATTCTTCCCCAAATCACAAAAGTTCCTATCCTTTTCATCAGCGGCCTCAAGGACGAAATCGTTCCGTAAGTAAAATACCTGCACCCTCCTTTTCTATGCTTCGTCTTCCCAATGGCGTAGGCCTAGCAGAATGGTCTCCTATATATTTCTACCTATCCACACCCTACACTGCTCTTAAGAACCTAAAGAGTCTAACTTGCCGATTGACAGACCGCAGCACATGAAGGATCTTTTCGCCGTATGCCAAGCGAAGAGAAAGATCTGGCGGACCATACCCAACGGATCTCACAATGACACCGTAGCAGAGCAAGACTACTTCAGATATATTTATGACTTCATGGAGGATGAGGTGTTGGGCAATCAGTGATACTATTTGTGATACCCTGGTGCGGGCTCTTAGCAGTTTATGTTTTCAATCAGGATTCATTGTGACTACCAAATTTGGAAGGAGCAGGCCTAGGAATGGAGTTTTTGAGGTGGCGTTTTAACTACATCTTCCTCGAGCACAGACAATTCGAGCATAGCATTGTACTATTGTAATAGCCTTGCGATTCAGATCAAGTTTATCAAATTTCTGAACCTATCAAATACTAGTAGTCTCCCCAAAGGATGAGCTTGAGTGTACAATTCTGCACCAGCTCAGCTTCTAGTGCTGCTAAGCCTCCTGACGTGTCTCGTGCGTTAGATCATTTGTATGAGATAGGATAGTGAATGACTAGAGTCTTGTTCATGACTCATGTCGGGTGTGTCATCATCCGCTTATTAAACCGTTGGAAACATAATTTGACGTCCGTTGCCACAATAACGCAAAGAGATCTACGTACGTACTACTGGCTTTGGATCTTCTCTTGATCCCAATTTTCTTTACTGCGAGAAAGGCGCTGGTCTTTTAAAGCTCTGTTTTCCTTCTCGTTCTTTGCAGTATCTCTCTAGACTTATATCTGTTTATCCGGAATTAGGGAATAAAGCTCGGTTTTGAGAGCCACGCTTGAATGAGCATGGCCACAATTGACACAGCACTTCAGCAGGTAGTACAGGATCAATCTCAAACACCCCACCGGGGGCGACATTGTCGGGGCGGTCCACATAGGGCACGACCGCGTGCCGACGTGGGCACGAATGGACAGACTTCGACAAGTGTCAATTCCTCATTAGTATTCAGGCCAGCCTCAGTAGGGCCCCCTCCTAATCCATCCTCCGCCGAGGCCTCAAGTGCGGAAGTCTCAGCCACAGAGAATGGTCCGCCCAGCAGGACAAGAGGTGGAATGCCGCGCGGAGGAGATAGAGGGAGGATACGGGGAACTGGAAGAGGTGGCGAGGGCCGAGGAGCTAGAATAGAGACGTCAGGACGTGGGCAAAGTGCTAGACCATCTACTCAACCAGAGGGTGGCAACCTCGAAGCCGTTTCGCACAGCCCGGCGACGATAGTCGGTTCTAATCGTCGATTTGGAGGACGGTTGACTCAGGAAGGGGGGTCGTCTACCCTGAGCCAATCTGTTTTACATGCAGATGCCCAGGAGTTTCATCCTGGACAAGTTCATCATCCACGTGCAGGTCACTCAAGTGGCGGAAGAGCAGCCCACGCAAGTGCTCATCAGAACAATCCTAGAACCCCACGTCCTAGGCGGCAGTCCCTTCTCAAATCCATGGCACCGGACATTGCTACTCGTACACATGAGGACATTGCCAATTCTATCTATGAGTGTCCGATATGTACAAATGAGGTTGCTCGAAATTCGAAGGTCTGGTCATGTAAGACTTGTTGGACAGTGTTTCATTTGAGCTGTATCAAGAAGTGGTCAATGAATGAAGGCTCTACACAAGCACAGCAGCGCCATGAGGATGGGGATCTCCCTCCACCAAGACAGTGGAGGTGTCCGGGGTGCAATTTGCCTAAGGATGTTCTACCCTCTACGTACACATGTTGGTGCGAGAAGGAAGTTGATCCTCGATCAATATCTGGTCTACCACCTCACTCATGTGGTCAAACATGTGGAAAAACGCGAGTTCTACCAAAAAAGTGCCCCCATCCTTGCGAACTGTTATGTCATGCCGGTCCATGTCCTCCGTGTACACACACGGGGCCAGTACAGAGCTGCTTCTGCGGGAAAAATAGATCATCTCGAAGATGCGCTGACACGAATTATGACACTGGATGGAGCTGTGGCCAGGTATGTGGGGATCTCATGCCCTGTGGCGAACATACTTGCCAGAAGCTGTGCCATGAAGGTTTATGCGGTGCCTGCGAAGTACAGCTCGATTGTCGCTGCTACTGTGGTAAAATAAAACAATCGATTATCTGTTGTGAGCGGGGGGATGAGAAGGAAAGTCTCCGAGGATCGAAGCTCGATGATGGCTCGGTGAATGTCGAAACATGGACTGGAAGTTTCGAGTGTAGGAATCAATGTGAGAGGCAGTTTGACTGTGGAAAGCACTTTTGTGAAAAGAGTTGCCACCCTCAAGAGCTGGAGGAGCCACACTGTCCTCGATCTCCAGACGTTGTGACTCATTGTCCATGCGGCAAGACTCCACTCGACGAGATATCATCTTCTCCGAGAGTGGCTTGCGAGGATCCTATCCCCAATTGCGAGAAAACATGCTCAAAGAGGTTAGCTTGCGGTCATCCATGTCAACAGGTCTGCCACTCTGGTGAATGTAGGCCTTGTCTTCTCACCATTGATATCAATTGTCGTTGCGGCCGTACTCAGTCGTCTACAATATGCCACCAAGGGATCGAGGAGCCACCGCAATGTATGAGAACCTGTAAAGCTACACTCAATTGTGGGCGCCATGAATGTGGTGAGAGGTGCTGTCCTGGTGAGAAGAAAGCGGCGGAACGTCAAGCAACAAAGCGTAAACTTCGGCCGTTGGGTGCCTCTCGAGTCATTGACGAGAGCTTCGAAGCCGAGCACATCTGCACTCGCTCATGTGGACGCTTATTAAAGTGTGGAATCCATGCATGTCCTGAGCTATGTCACAAAGGACCCTGTGGAAGCTGTCGAGAGGCCATTTTTGACGAGATCAGCTGTCACTGCGGGAAGACGGTTTTACAACCGCCATTGCCTTGTGGCACCAAACCTCCTCCATGCCGATTCGATTGCGAGCGGCCAAAGGACTGTGGACATCCACGTATCCCTCATAACTGCCACAGTGACAATGAAAGCTGTCCCAAGTGTCCTTTCTTGGCACAGAAGCCTTGCATGTGCGGAAAGAAGACGCTCAAGAACCAGCCTTGTTGGCTGACAGAAGTCCGATGCGGTGAGGTATGCGGAAACAAGTTGAGATGCGGTTCCCATTTCTGCCGTAAGCAATGTCATCGTCCAGGTGACTGTGAAGACGTCGGAAGAGCTTGTCAGCAAGCTTGTGGTAAAGCGAAGAAATCTTGCGGGCATCCCTGCGAAGTGCAGTGCCATGCACCCTCGGTCTGCCGCGAAGACAAACCCTGCCAGAACAAGATCTTCATCACATGCGACTGCCAACATCTAAAACAAGAGATGAAGTGCAATGCATCAAAAGCTAGCGAAGGCAACACTAAGAAAACTCTACCTTGTGACGACGAATGTGCCAGACTAGCAAGGAATCAGAAGTTGGCCCTGGCTCTTAACATCGATCCAGAAGCACACAAAGATGATCATATTCTTTACTCCAATGACACGCTAAAGATGTTCCGAGAAAACATGAAATGGGCTCAAATCCAAGAAAGGGAATTTCGAGTCTTTGCAGCCGATGATGCAGAGAAGAGACTACGGTTTAAACCCATGCCAGGACACCAACGGGCTTTCATACACGCTCTTTCAGAAGACTTTGGACTTGATAGCGAAAGCATGGACCCCGAGCCATACCGGCATGTTGCCGTCTTCAAGACGCCGCGCTTTGTCATGGCACCCATGAAGACACTTGCTGAGTGCGTTCGCATTCGCACTGCGGCAGAAGCAACGACTGTGGCTGTGGCTAACTCTCAAAAGAAGTTACAAGCCAACAATGAAATCTATAATGGCTTCCTACTGACTCAACCGCGATTCGGCCTCACACTAGAAGAATTGCGAACAGATCTTGCGCCTGTACTGGACCACACGCCTGGACTGGCGTACGACATATCCTTCCTACCAAATGAGGAAATCGTCATCAAAGCTCGACCAGCTTCCTCTTCCTCCGTCCTCACCAATTCCGCCATCGAAGCATCCCTAAAAGCCCTAAAGAACGACCTTCCAGCATCCATATCTTCAAAACGCCTCGCATCATCCATCCAACTCTGCGCCACAGACCCATCCCTCAATATCCTCCGCCGCGAACTCGACGACCCCGCCAACAACGGTGGTTGGAGCCAGGTAGCAGCCAAAGCAGCCACTCCCCGAACAGCGCCCAGACAAACAGCCGTGGGTGAGAGGAGTGTATACACCGTCCTTGGGAGCAAGCTTCGAGATGCTAAGAAGAAGAAAGACGAGGCTAGGAGAGCAAAAGACGCCGAGGCTGCGGTGGATGATTGGGAAGAAGAGTTGAGGAGGGAAGAGGAGGAGGAAGAGAAAGCTAAAGCTGAAGTGCAAGGTGAAGTCCAAGCTCCGGTTGGGGTGGAAGACCAGTATAGAGAGGGCGTTCAAGGTTATGGAGCCGCTCAGCAGATTACTGATAATGGTGATCATGCCGCCAGCTTAGCTGAGGTTTAGCTTATGAATGCCTTAGAAGTTGGCCTGACGCGCTAATGATGATGGTAAATGGCATTTTCCTATCTTAATAGAGCAAATAGCTGGTCCTCTATGGCTAAAATGCGCAGCATTTTGTACAATTCTAGCTTCGATACTATAGACAAAAGAACAAAAATTGGCTTAAATCTGCACAATTCACAGCGAACATGCCGGGTTTCCAGCCCGTATCTTATTGCATATGCATCAATATGTAGCATGGGCTGACATTCTTCGCCCACGTAACAGGAAACGATTCGGCATCCCTCTACTTAATCGCATCGCGAAAACAGTATTCATAGTGGTTAGATTCCTTCCTGAAACCACCCGCCCAGGAACGCCCGCCAAACCTATTAGTACATCCTCGCTCAACCCCACGCTTTTCCTACCTACCCCCACCCCCCTCCCCCCCTTCCCACTCCTCAAACCCTCCCTTCCTCCTTCCCCCTCCTACCCATCACAT
>KI911109.1:474409-563214 GCA_000482085.2 Cladonia metacorallifera KoLRI002260
CCCCCCCCCCCTTACCCTGCCTCCCCACCTGCCACACCAAAACCCCTCTCAACAACCCCCGCATACCACTTCCAAACCTCCCCCTGTTCCTCTCTCGACAACACCTTTCCACATACCGCTTTCCAGCTCGGATCATACTCGAAAACGTTGATGATGAATTGATCCAAGAGCCAGGAGTCGTGGAGGATGGAACCGCGACGAACGGCTTCGAGGGGGAGGGAGATTGAGTGGTGGTGGGGGTGGGGGGCAGGTGCAGTGTTGGGAGTATGGGGAGGCAGGGGGGTGCTGTTGGATTGAGGAGGGAGGAGAGGTGGATGATGAGGCGGTGTGGTTGCGTTCCTGTTCTGCCGATTCTTGTTCATGTTCCTTGACTTGTTCTTGTTCTTGTTCTTCTCCGTTTTCTTTTGGCTGGGCTTGTGTAGCTTCATGGTGCAGTAAGGCTTCCCAGGCGATTGTATCTGGTATTGAATTCCAGAAGATGTCATAGGTTTGTGTTTCGCTATATGGAGGAGGAGGTGGTGGTTCTGACTTCACAATGGTGTTGTCTTGGTGGACCTTTGGTTCTTGTGTCTGCATTGGGGAGAATGAATCGGTTTGGTGTGTCATTGGTTTTTGTGCCTGCACTGGTGAGAGGGTATTGACATCGTCCGCCTGTCCTACTGGCTCGATGCTCGTAGCAGAAGCAAAAGTAGTGAATTCCTGGCGTCTCCTCTTGTTCTGTATTCCCAGTTTCCGTGCTGCGATTTTAGCTCTGCGTTCATTCCTCCTTATGTTGGCTTGTTCGCGTGTTACTTCTCGACAGGTTTCACATTTCCTAGGTCCAGCAGTATGCTTCCATTCCTCCAGAACCTCATAGAGGCATCCTTTCGGATTGTCATCCGACTCTGCTTGAAGTCGACGGTACGTTTGACAAGGTTCGCGATGACCTGGGTGAGTCTCTGATGTGCTGGGCCCGGATAACATCATTTCCTTTCCACATTTACAGGGTTTCGTCCAAACTTTGCACATTGTGATGGGGTGTAGGAGAGGTAAGGCTTCGATGGGTTCTTTCTGTGATTGGTGCTTTTGGTGGGATTTGCTTGGTTGATTTGAAAGGTTTGGCTCCTTTTAGGTCAAGACGATAGAGAAGTTCCTCCAGAGACCAAAGTAGATTCTTAAGTATCTTAGCACATCGTTGTCAGCGGCTGGAAATAAAGGTGGACGCTTTTATTAGCCATGAAGGGGGTTCGTCTCTTTGACCAATGGAACAGATCTTGATGCATGAGGTATGGCCCATCCGAAGAGTGACAATATTTGGCGCTACGAGTATGATCCGATGTTGCAGGTAATAGATCATATCTGCTACAGCAGACGCCAATGCTCGTATTGCATGCATGGAATCGAAGGTGGGTGAATATCATTCCTAAGTATATCGACGAATCAAAAGGGGTTTGGAGGAGTTAGCTTTGTCCGAACTTTCTTGTGGGGTACTTACTAAGGCAGCAAGGACAAGAGAGCGAATGAAAATGGGTTTGAATCTGAATGTGAGACTCCCGATAATGTGATGAAAGCTCATGTGTCACCCGAGAACCATACACGGGCTTTGAATATATCGGCCGCGCTTCGACCAGCGGCTCGGGCTCTGGTCATACTATAATTAATAAACATGGTGGGATGATAGCGGCAAAGAGTCACTCGATGTGGGCCGAGCCAGCCTCGCCACGACCACATATGCAGACTTCATCTTACATACCAACTTATGTGCATTGCCGCAGAATATACTGAATCGAGCACATCTGGGCTGCAAAGTGCATTTGTTCTGTTGGGCATAGAAGATGTAGTACAGTGAAGCGTTCTTATTTCTCCATCCCCACCAAACTGGTCACATGCCATAGGGTCCACACCACAAAGTCGGAGAAAAGAAAAGGTCCCAGCGATAATCCTTCCCCTCAACCTAATTTCAGTCAAACTTTCAGCCTTACACGGATTGTAACCGCTCTTTCTACCCTCATCTCAGATAAAGTCTGTTGTACCATTTTTCATTAGAAAACGCCGGCAAAAGTCAAGAATAAAACGCTTGATCTACTCATTGATTCGGTGGATTTTGCGCTTTTTTTGTCCGATCTGCTCTCCAGAACTCCGTAATCGTGGGTCCAACGCCATGTTTTCATGACCTTCAGCACTGGTTCCTCCCAAATTACCATCGAATGCGGCCGCCGTTCGGTCGCGAAAACCGTAAGTCTCCGGTACGTACGCCCCATGACTAGCAGTGTATGAAGGTGTTGACGATGTTGCGAATGGGCTTTCCTGGCTGTGTTCGTTGTTCATATGGCTGCGCAAGCTGGGTGTTCGACCTTGACCATACTGGCTATCCACAGGATATGAGCCGTCAAGAGGGTAATCCATGCTCGTTCTACCATCACTCATGAACGTGGACAGGCTGGGTAACCTCTCATAACCGCCCGATTCCACTCCAGTATCTCTGAAATCCAGTCGCGTTCCTCTCGAACCATCCAGTCTCGACAGCGTGGCAAATGCTGACTCTGTGGCGTCTATGGGATAGATGCATGGAACGAGGGAGTCAGTACATCGGCTGCAAGATGGTAGTGTTTTAATGCACTTGACGTGCTTATCCCTGCTCGGGTCATTGAGTGTCACAGCCAGTGGGTAACGAGCGAAGGAAGTGATAATGCAAAAGCTGGACTTACCTGCATCTATTGCACGCCTTATCCATGAATCGTTTCGTAGGCTCCGGAAAGCTGGGTGCTACAGACGTCACTGGAACACGACGTTCCGCTGCAGGCATCGGTAACATGTCCGGCGTTATTGAAGGCATATATGGAGCCGCTTGGTGTGCTGGGAGCATTGGATAACTGTATTGTACCGCTGCAGGTGTCGGGTGGTACTCCTGAGGCCCTGTATTTGCTCGTAGATCGAGCTGCCAGCTTTCACGAGGTTTCGAATGGCCTTCTTCGGTGATTGCTCCACTTCCAGTGACATGACTGGGTTTTCCGTTCGGCGTAGAGATCCTGGACGAAGGAAATGGCAGGTTACTTTCGTTTGGTGCTTGAGGACCGCGATCCCATGCAGACGGCGAAGACCCAGCCCAGAGTCCCTGTTGAATTTGCGTAGTGACATAGTGCTGGGGGCTATTGTCATTTTCTGCTTTCACGAAGCTTATGAGACCCTGTGTGTGCAGACTTGGCAGTGCCTGCTGTATTTGGTTGCCAGCCTCCTGGCTCATTTGTGTTGTTGGTGTCATCATCTCGTGAGCAGGCTCAGATAAAGAAGGTCGGGTGTTCGGCGGCCATTCAGGGAGACACAGGACTTTCACTTGCGGAATTGTAAGAGATTGCACAGCATGGTGAGAGCGATACCAGTCTAACAATCCATCGGAGCGACCAATCACAGCCTGTATACCGAGTTGTCGCTCTATCTCTGTTCGGGTACGTAGCCTCGTTTCGTTGCACTGTACGTGACAGATACCAGAATAACAGTAAATGGGTCGCGAGCATTGCGGTGTAGGCTTCCAAATTTCCAACCAGGGCGGTTTTGCTTCTGGGTTGGAGTGACAGTTGACAAAATCTTCATGTCCTGTCAATGGTCGATCACATATGAAGCAAAGATATTGTAAGCACATGTCTGACTTGGAGCTCTTGAAAAAAGACGTGCGATGTATACGATGTTGGTGAGCTTTTCAAAGTGAGTTAAATGTAAATAGTGTAGGTGTGGGACAACCGCCCCTTAGCGAGTATTATAATTAGTGATAACAATCAAGGCAGACACGAAGACTGCGGGCTGTGCCATTGGCTGGTGTACCGGTAGAGTGGCGCTCCTTGTAGCACAGAATGAATGGGTCCACCTGAAATGAAAGGCAATTAGTACTCTGCAATCATGCTACCTTGACAATATTGAACAAGAATCTTTCGAAGACTTCCCATCTTCCCTGAAGATGTTCAACCCTGATCATCGAACCATGGTACTGCTTCATATCTGGCCCAATGCCTTAGCAACAATTCGATAGCCCCCGCAACTGGTGCATGACTCCTTCAATATTCACGGAATTGCTGCATCGCTACGCACGGTTCGACTGCTCTCTTCCATACTGCGGAAAGAAATTGGACTTCATTTTGTTCTAAGGAGAAACTAAGCTGGCTCTGAACGAAAGCGTTGATGCCAGCGGACGGGGCCAGCTCTGATGAATTACCTCGAACACCAGCTTTAAAGCGATTGCGCCAGGAACAAGGTTCTTCTTTCTCAAATTGAGCCAATTCCTGAATTATAGCAACCTATGAAACACCGTGTTTAATTTACTAAACCATGGACAGATGCGAAACGCGCGTAAGCTGTCATACTCACTCGGTCTCCCCGCCCTCCGATCTGCAGTGGGAACGGCCGTATGACCTACTCTTGGGGATTGGTTGCCTTAAGGATGGTAAAGTAACAATAAGGCCTGCTTAAGATCTCTTAGCGACTATCTGGCCTAGACTTGAAAAGGACCAGAGACGCACCTTGACTGGCTCAGCCTAACTTCAGGACTACTACCTGGTCCTTGTTAGCAAAGACTCAGAAGGCATTAAGAGTTTGATTTGGAGTACTACCGCTTGGTTATGGTGCCTGGAATTTGGAAGTGTCGCAATTTCGAGGTTGACACGGCAGGCGCGAAGACATGTTCGTCGTTCCTGACTGTAATGTCCTCGATCGATCATCATTGCTAACGAAAGTAACTCCTGCAGACGTTGCCGCGGGCGCATTGGAAAGACCAGTGGGAAATAAGCCGTCGGCGAGAAGAGTGTCCAGCATGCAAAATACCAAGAGCGATAGACTTCCACTTCGTCCTCCAAGATTTTCCGGTCCATGACTTTTGGGGCGCGCTGTCCGGCGAGGTAGAATGGGGCATTTGAAGAGCTTTCTAGCTGAAAGAAAACTAAACTTCCGATCAAAGCTGTGCATTGTACGCGCTACCTCTATTCATACAAGGAACCACCAGTTTCATCTTTCTACATCCATGCGCGGCTTCAATAAGCTTAGTATAGCCTACTTACCGGCTAGGTCCATACTGTGAACCTCCACTACCTGCAGCTCAGACATCAGTAATCACCCCAAGTCATAAATGGCACACTACTCACTCGAGACCATACTTCCCTCCCCACCAATCCCCTGTCCCCACAGCTCTCTTACCTTCCTTCTATCCTCCGGCACCCCCACACAAGGCCGCATCCCAATCCCTGCCTCATGAGCCCCAGCCCCTCCCGCACCCAACCATCTCCCCGCCCTCTCAACCGCCTCCCAAACCCACTCTTCCCCCCTAATCCCCTCTCCCATCTCCACCCCACCAGCACCTCCCTCCACACATCGAACCAAGGCCTCCGCTGCCGCCCTGATATGCCCGGGAGCTGCATACCCCATACTCCCCTCCCACTCCACAAAGGTTCCCGCACAACTTCTCAAATCCCTCTCCTTTAACAGCTGTTCCCTTTTCTCATTCCTGCGGCGCTGTTTGGCAGCACAGGTAGGGCAGTGGCCGCACGAGCGGTCCATGCGGTGCTGGATTGTTTGTTCGCCAGCCGGGGTGGGGCAGAGAATCCATTTGTTGTAGCGGCGACGGGTTTCGGATTCCCAGGCTGGGCAGCGCTCGTAGGTGTGGGATTGGCGGAGATCAAGGTAGCCGCATTTCCAGATATTTTTATGGATTTTGCACCTGATTGGGAGCGGGGGTTAGCGGGTTGGTTTTTAAGGGGTGAAGTTTAAGGGGTGGGTTAGGCGTTTGATTCAAGGTGAGGAGGGGCATGGTTGGTTCGGCTACGTACATGTTTGTTAGAAGTCAAACGTCAAAACGTGCTGGCCAGGTTTGACTGGTGGGATCGAAAGAAAGTAAGATTTCAGATTGTAGCAGTTGTCAGTGACAACCGTAGACGTCCATAAGAGCTGGGAAACATTCCTGTAGTGATCTGAACAGTTTCCAGTGTCCACCAAATTTTGGTGCTACAAAATCTCGCAAGCCGTGGGAAGCTGAGTTATTAATGAGGGATATTTGTAATGGCATACAAATGCAGGCGTCCTGTTTGGTCCAAGTGGCGCTGACGGCTTCCACCCCTGAGCCCAATTTCGCCACATAGATACTGTACCACAGCATTGCTGTCGAGATTACTCCGTCATTGCAGGCTGCATCAGCATCTGTGCACGACAGCGGTCCCCCTCTTTACGGCTAATACTCCGTCAGTGACATATGACGGAACCATTCAGCAGTCAGCAGTGAGATGGGTGACACCATGGATCATTAAGCTATCTTGTGCCAATTTGTGGCCTTCCACTACAATGCGGCTCGATAATCCGTACCCCGGGGCTATTGACTACAAAATTCTCGTCAGCCAGCTGCAGATCAACTTGAAACATGCTTGCTCTTTGTTCTTTTATCACTTCGTTTTACCTATTCTTTTTACCTCTAGAGAACAATTCCAAATCATTTTCTTTTCGTGCACGAGAATACCGAATCGTCTGCCGATGTTGTTTAACTGCAGTCGTTAATATGCAGACATCCATAGTGACAGCCTGTCAGCGGAGAAAATTGTAAGAAATTTCAAATACTCTGCTATTTCACAAAATACCTCGGGAGTACGCTGCGTACCTCGAAAAGCCAAGACGATAAGTGTTACGGCATCCAAAAGCGATAGCGATGGCCAATGCTCCTCTACAAGCACGAGTCTTCTAACAAAGACTCCTGGGCGACCAGAGCTGGACGACACTAATGCAAAGGTTGTCAAACCAAAAGGGCAACATCTAACAATATGGACACATATAATTGCGTTATCTCGATCATTGAAGGTCCATTGGACCTGCAAAATCCTATCGCATTCCATCCTGACGCCATGCACCAACATGTAAGCCTAGAAAACCGATCATTTACAACAAGGTGCTCATCACTAAGATTGTTTCTTCTGCGCAGCTGGACCCATCTCTTTATCGAAAGCCGCATAGGAAACCTGCAGGCTTGCAACACCCGTTATACCTACATAGAGAATTGAGACGAGAATGAAAGATACAAGGAGACCCATGAAAAGACCTAGAGAGTGCGGACAAATTAGCTGGTTCAGACATCGAGGTTGGTACGACGCACCTGGAGTGAGATATTGATATCTTTCGAACAAAGGTCCATTCGGTAGGGTGATATTCGCATCGGAAGCTCGCTTCTGGTGAGACATGTCCCGCTTAAGCTCAAGGTGTACGGGCGCTTGGAATAGAGAATCCATTTCATACTCCTCGGGTTCGGCTGGCTCAGAAGGGTGACTAGTGGTTGGTGGTGATGTTGTGTATATGACGGTGTACCTGGATTTTGGTGAAAGGAGATCAAGCATAGACGAGAGGAAAGCATCTGGAAGCGTGAGTATTAGAGGCATTCGATGAACAGCTAGAGGGTCTTCGTACCATTTTCGACGAGTTTTTGCGATCTGCCAACGCCTGCTGGAGGAGCCGGAAAATCGACAGTGATTACTTGTGGTCTCGAATCGTCAAGAATAGTGAATTGCCCAGCTGCAGATTGACACGGATGAGCATCGCTTTAGGATATATTATCATGGCTCTTACTCGACGCATCGACCCGTAGATGGGCTGCTCCACATCGGCTCTGTATTGCCCCGCTGAGATCATCCACATTGAGCCAACCCAGAACATCTTTGACCACAAGGCTAGATCTTATACTCTTGTCATCCCCAAGCAATCTCTTTCTCAGGTGTGGCGCCGAACGCTTGTTCTCGTAATCTGCTGCGCCGACGCCTGGTTGTGATACGATGATGTAGGTTTCTGAAGTACATTTCGCAAGTTCTGGGATGACAATTTCGCTCAGCCGGCTGGCGGATATGAGATCGGGCGATGATGTGAGGAGTCTGAAGGGAAGCCTAGATTAGTGGAGCTTCAAATAAGGGTAGACAATAGACTCACTCGGAAGTTGAGAACAGGAAGAAGGGGGATGTGTCTTTGAAGGCCTCCACTATAGCTGCACTGAGGGCGAGAGCCCCAAGATTTGTTAATAGCATGGCGTTCCGAGTGCTGTTCGTCAACTGAGTTGTGGTGATGCCAATGAAGATAAAGAGGCTTCCGGTGCTCGGCAAAACGTTTTTGCGCGGAGACTCTTTATCCTCCGCTGCTCACCAGACTCTGCCACGCCAGTATTCTCCATTTCCCGAACAGAATTCGAATCCGTGATGTTAAGTAGACCTAGGGCGAAAGCTACGGCACCTCCACCGACTAAGAAGAGGAAATTGACCTCTGCGATTGAAGAGATCGCCTTTGATCCTAGCGCAAGGGAAGACTACCTTACCGGCTTCCACAAACGGAAGCTACAGCGAATAAAATATGCCAAGGAAGAGGCTGCGAAGCGCGAGCGAGAAGAACAGCTCACGGCTCGAAAGATTGTTAGTGCCGCAATCTGATATGGTGAGTATGTGATTGACTGGGTGGTTGCGTAGCTACGAGAGGGACGTAAAGCAGATCTCGAGATGCATGTGGAGGCTGTGAATTCGATGCTCCAGAAGCAGAAAAGAGCTCTATCGGAGTCAAGTGACGAGGAACCTCTGACGGAGGCGGAGCAGGGGGGTGGCATTGTCGAGGATACAAGAGTGGACCATGAAGATGAGTACGTTGATGAGGATCGATACACTACGGTTACGGTTGAAGCGGTGGACGTGTCAAGAGATGGTCTTCATAAGACCATTACGGATTACGAAGAGAATCAAGCAACTGCCATAGAAGATCCAGTTGAAGGCGAGACTACCAAATCGGGCACGAAGAAGTGGCAAGATACCAAGCAAGAACACCGTCGACGGAGGAAGGAGCCACCTAGTGGGCCCAAGAAAAGAAAGAAGAAATTCCGATACGAGAGCAAAGCTGAGAGAAAGGTTAGTAGATATAAAGAGAGATCTGGGAATAAGGCGAAAGCCAAAGCTAGGAAGAAGTGATAAGAAGCATTGGAACGCAGTTGGACAGGAAAGTCGTGCCCATCACGCACGCAATTAGATATTATTATTGAAGGATCTCACTATCACATCTTCAATAAGCTAATCCCGTGACAAAGGATGGAAGCATGGTTGATTGAGAACAGGTAAAGACATGTGCAGCAGGGAAGCCCAGCTCTCTTTGCCGCCACACCAGCTCAGCAGCGCATCAATGCTCTAAATGCAACACAAAGAGACCAGTCCAGATAACTATCTAGATATTGCCGATCTCGAGTTGGAATTCCTCCAACTCCTTCCTGACCTGTGCGTACTTCTTAGCCATCTCTTCGTATTTCTCTTCCCACTGGTTCTGTGAGGCTTCCAATGCCTGAACCTTGCGCTCATAGTGGCCAGCCTTGACATCTGTTTGGCGGAGCCTATGGCAAACGTGTCAACGATGTACTTAACGTATACACGCATAGAGAACTGTTAGGGCTGGTGTACATACTTCTCATTAGTCTCCCTCAACTGCTTGTCTGACTCCTCAGCTTCCTCCTCCAACAGCTGCAGTCTTCTCTGGAGACTCTCGTTCTGGGTGCCATGCTGAGTTCCTAGTGCGGCCTCCTCTTTAGCTTGCTTGACCCCTGTTTCCAGCTTTTCCACCTCAGCCTCTAGAAGCTGGTTCTTATGCGACAAGGATGTGATTTCCTGCTCTTTTGCAAGATTCTCCTGCTCCAAATGCTTGACCTTTGCTTTGAGTTCCTGACATTGGGCTTCTGTTTGTTCCTGCTCCAAACGGAGGGAGTTCATTTTCTGGAATTTTCCTATCAGCACATACCAAACAACTCATGAAATTTCCATGCGGCTCATACACAGCACACATTGAAAGCTAAGTCTGGCATTCATTCCCGAGGGGGCAATGTTGGACGAAATGCATACCTGCTTAATCCCATCCAGAGACATGATTGCGTTTGACAATGATCAAAGCCGAAAGCCACTTTATTGAGAGTAGACGGAGTCTTTGGACTTCAGCGAGAAACTTTCAGACGTCGAAGAGGAGTCAGCAAACTTATGTAGTGGGGTGTACAGAGTAGCTTACTGATAGAGACCGCTGCCCGCAAACAGGCGAGGTCGCTTACTTAAGCGCGCTACCATGGCAACTGCGAGGACTAAACTAGTAAACACCACCACGCACAATTTTTACATTAGTATGTCGGTGCAGCCATGAAGAGCAATAATTACTGAGAAAGCAGTGACTACAGATGAGACTATAAGATGCTTGCCGCACGCGATCAGGAGAATCTGGTGCATGGACACCAAGCTGCAGCGGCGTCCAAGCCGCTCAATCAGGGGACCCGGCAGCTAGCACCAAAGACTCCAGGCAACCTGCCAAAGACACCCTTCAAAGTACCTCTGAATGACGAAAATGCCGGAGGCCTCGTGGGCGGGAAGATGGGCGGTCGAGCATTTGAAAAAGGTTCAGAAAATAGGATGAATGGAGGAAAGAAGGCAGGCTTAACTGACAAGTTTGTGACTCCGATGGGTAAAGAGCTCTAAGACCACTCGATGAATCTGAATTCACACTGACATATTGTTGACGCAGGTCCAAAGTCCCGTGCGCCATTGGGTGCAAAGACAACCAATGCAAAGGCCAAAGCATTCCAAACACCAGCAGCAGCTCCAATCGAAAATGACCTGGGCAAGACGAATCAGAAGAACACATCGGTTCGAAAAGCGAAGCCTAGAGTATCTCACGCTGAGATGACCAAACTGGAAGTCCTGGGTGACAAAGACGAAATCGAAGAACCCGAGATCGAGTACATGCCTCCCAGAGCCAAAGGTAATTTTCTATTCAGAAATCAGTGCACAGGGCTGAACTTGCTTCAGATATGCCAGATTTACCAGACGACCATGTTGACCTCGACTTTTCTATGTTCGAAAATGGCGGGCTTATGAAGGATGCTCTAGCTTATTATATGACAAGGAAAGGTGAAGATGGTCTAAGTCATGTGGAGAGAGAGGAGCGGCGGCGACAGAAAATATGGGATAGAGCAGACAAAATATCAGACGCGGCTCTCCAACGGGATATTGACGGCGAACCAATTCCGTGCACGCACTATCCCGAATGTCCTGGCAAATTATGCAAGGACACAATCCAAGCCAGGAAAGAAGCAGAAGAGCAATACCAGAAAACAGTAGCGGAGATCGAAGCAGAGAATGCTCCGCTACCGAAGAAATCAATCCCATCGAATGGCCCATCCGCACTCAAGACCAAGACCGCACCTGCTACGTTGTCGCAAACCAAAGGTTCTGCTCTGGCATCAAAAGCAACCTCAACGACAGGCGCACTGTCGGCTAAATCTCGTCTCAACAGCAATCTCGTCTCCCGGCCCAAGAAGACTGCTCTACCAACGAATCCTTCACCGATGCGCCATACAGCAGCAACAGCAACCTCAAAGACAACAATGGGATACTCCAAAGGTCGAGCGGCGTCTGCTACCCTTCGCAAGACCGTGCTGCCAGCCAAAGCAACTAAGACTGACGAAAACGCGATCCCTGACACTGAGATGGCGCCTGCTGATTACATCCAGCGCTATGGCGTTCCGAAATTCGGCAGCGAGATGTGGGTTCGTTGCAAGAATTCTGGATGCTTTGATGAGGATGAGGGGCCGAGTCTGGAAGAGATTTTCGCGCGAGGTCAGCCCGCTGGGTTGGATGCGTACCTGCGAGAGGAGGCGGAGCAGGACTTTCAATTGACACTTTGATGCGTTGCTTTGAGGCTGGGTACCGGGTTGCAATACTAAATCCCATTCGATCATGGCCTTCGTTGAGGAGATACTGGAGCAGATTTGGGCAGAGGTTGCTTGGTTATCCGAGCTCTGCTGAATTTTCTGCTTGAGTCGCACATAGTCAGTGCTGTGTTAACGAGTGCGTCAACGAGCATTGTTACCATAGGTTTGTTCAGAAATAGCTGGGAACCAATTCATAGGGTACTCGTATGATAAAATTAATGAAACCATGCAAGGAAAACTACTCAAGTGAGGTTTGTAGTTCATTCGCTAACGGAACAGCAAACTTTGATACGAATTCAATTCAGATCTTGTATACTAGTGGCTCAAGCAGTCGCGTGTAAGAAAGTATACTGGCGCATATTCTCGCAGTAGCTTCACGCTGATTTTCCATTACAACCTCAGGGTAAGTCTTACAACGCAACTCCTCCGCTTGCCAAACAATTTTCGCATTCAGCTACATAGATTCTTCTTTATATTATTTGATGAATTGGGCATCGAACACCTGCTGACGACAATGAAGCGCCGAAGCCCAACTTTCTCATCGCGGAGGCGGTCAAAGTTGGACTTTTTGAAGGTGATGATGGTACGAATATTGGAGGCTGGGTTGGGGTGATTTATTCTGCGATTGAGATCTCTGTGGAGTTGGTGGACGCCTCGCTCCGAGATTTTCCTGAGGCACTATATCTGCCCGGACGATTCTTCTGTCATGGTTGAGAACGACCGCTTCAGGGGCAATATTGTTGGCAGAGCTTGGGGACCGTTCGCTCACATCTGGTGTGCGCGTATAAGCTCCGAATCAGACGCATAGTGGACCAATGTCATAGACATACAGCTAGTAATATCACCTAGCACAGGTTCTTTCCCTGGACCACATCAAAACCGGACGTATGGCAATTTGTCATCAGTTCCACAAGATGACACCTTTATCCCCATATTGGATATTGGCGTGTGGATCCGGGCTTCAATGAATGCAAGCCGGGTGCAGATACTTGGATTTTGTGCATCACATCAAGCTGCTCCTGCCCCCAACCTCAGTAGGCCCTTGGCCGTTGGGCATCTCCCCATTCCTGCCTACAACGAATTCTCTGTAGATACGCTCTAACCTTCCCCTCTCATCAGCGCCAACAGAGCTTCTAGTTGTAACAAGAGACGCCTCGATATGCTTCCATTCGATGACAACGCCGTGCTTAGGGTCATTCTTGATGTTGTCACCATTAAGACCATCCTTCGCCTCCTCTTCGACTGGGCCACGTTGCTGGTGCCGCTCTCTACGTCTAGCAAGTTTGACAGCCTCAAGCTTTGCAATTATGGCTGCATATTCTGCGGCCTGTTGTGCACGACTAAGGCTAGGGTTCTTGCCATCAGCTACATCTTTGCCAAAACGGAATTGTATGATGTCCTGCTTTAACGAGCGGCTAGCCTTCTTCGTGTCTTTACGCCCCTTGAAGTCATTGATGCCATTGGCACTATGGTCGCCAAGTAGATCATGAATAGCTTCAAGATGAGCGTTATAGATTACGGCTTGCAGATCAGCACCTGAATAGCCGCCTGTTCGACGTGCGATTTCAGTAAGACTTATGCTTCTATTTGTGCCTCGAAGAATATGTGCTGCGATGTTGAGCTTCTTACTCAGGGCTTGTAGTATGTCTAATCGATCATCCAGATCAGGCATATCACACAGCAAAGACTTGTCCAGGCGACCTGGTCGCAGAAGTGCGGGGTCGATTAAGTCGGGTCTCGATGTTGCTGCAAGCACGTAAACGCCTGAAAGACCTTCAGCGCCGTCCATCTGCGTTAGAAGCTGGTTCACTACGCGATCAGTGACTCCAGTGGAATCGTGTCCTCGCTTTGGCGCAATACTGTCAAATTCGTCGAAAAAGAGTACACATGGTCTTGCTGACTCCGCTCGCTCGAACAGATCTCGAACACTCTTCTCGCTTGCACCAATGTATTTATTCAAAATCTCTGGACCTTTGACGCTGATGAAGTTAAGCCCGCATTCACCAGCTACAGCGCTTGCCAGTAAAGTCTTGCCACATCCCGGGTATCCATACAACAGCAGACCAGACCGTAGGCGTAGTGGGCATTGAGCGAATATGGGCGCGTAAGTCGTAGGGTATTGTAAAGTCTCCAGGAGTATTTTACGAGTCTCGTGTAGGCCACCGATCGAATCGAAGGTTACCTTTGAGGACTGTAGTGTGACATTCCTCAAAGACGCGGGAGTGAAGCCTTGCAAGGCGTTGCGCAAGTCGTCTTTGGTCAACAACACATTGGAGTCGTCGACTTCATCTGAGACTGTCTTTACAGATCTGATCAGTGCTTCGTTCTTTGCCCGAGCGACGAGTAGCGCCAAATCGCCTGGCATATAGCCGTCAGTCTGTCCAGCCAGGTCGAGAAAGTCTAGATTTTTATCCACACTGAAATGTTCGGACATATCAGAAACATCTAGGTGAGGCGATGCGCCCATCCAAGCCGCCTCGTTGTCTTGACTCTCTTGGCTGGAATGCCGCATATGGCCTTTAACGCCGTTAGTTGAGATTTTCAGACCTTGATGATGGCCAGTGAGTGCTTGTAGCAGCTTTCGCCTTCCATCCTTGTCAGGCACCTTCAAGACGACTATTTCCCGCACCACATGCCCTCCTACTACAATATTGTTCAAAGCCTCTTTATTTTGAGCTGTTGCAAGAATTACCACGCCGGAATTCGCACCACAATATTGCCGTACAAGGGAACACACCAATTCGCTAATCTGTCGGCTGCGGGTGTTGTCACTGGTCTGAAGCTCTGTTTCGACTGGACAAAGTCTGTCTAGATCATCTAAGATTACCAGTGCTCGGCCCCCTAGCTTGGTGCCCCAGGTTGCAGTCATGAATAACCTTGTTAATGTTTCTTTGATGGTTGAGAGACGAACCTCATCCGTAATCAGCTTGCGGCAAGGGAAGTAACTTGTATGGTAGTACAGACTTGAGCGTAATCGATGACCGAGCAGATGCGTCAAAGATGACTTGCCTGATCCTAGCCCACCTGATAACAGTACTGACGAGCCATGTGATAAATGGGATACCAGCTCCTTGACGAGGCTGTCGATGCCTATCATTGATGGAGGCTCCAATGGAAGAGGATCAGGATTGATGGCTGGAGTCTTGATCATTGTGAGAGGGTTAGGGATCGATTGTTGGACTTCAATCTCCAACTTCGCTTCTGAGCCAAGATACCATCTGATATGGCCCTTTGAAGATTCTCTGCTGTCCTTCGACCGAGGTTCGAAGCGAACAAGTCCTCCCTCCCATGGATCTGCCGAGTTGGTATCGCGGAGTATTGGTAGAATCAGACCGTCGGTGACCGGTCCATCAAGGATCCCGGGCCTTTCTCGGTCTTTGCTCTTGTACAGCTCCTTGATCCTATTTGCAGCAGCCTCGCGGCCTGCTTTCGTTTGCCCTCCAAATCTTATGGCTTCGCTGTCGCCTGTGCTGAAAATAAAAGGATAAACCTTCAAGGCCGGTAGGTCGTTGCCAGTCACTCGCTGTGAAGGCGATGCTATTCGCACAAGCCCTCCAACCATTTCCTTGGCATCTAGCGCTGAGCATAAGGCAGACGAAAGGAGGGCGTGGTGAGTATCGGGCGCATCATCCCAGGCATGGAGTCTTGCAATGATTCTTTGACTAGGCTTCCCAGCATCGCTAGATTCCAAGTCCCTGATCCTTTGTTGCTGTTGTGGGTCGAGTGGAGGCTCAATTCCAGCAGGCTTCACAATCGACACACATGCGTATTCAAGGTCCCGTAGCAGTTTACTGACCAGGATTTCACGATCTATCCAAACAGCCAGGCTTACTTGATCGTTTGCTATTTCCTCCCTAGTTTCCAATGAATGGTCAGAAAGTCTCTGATCGATTCCGCGGAGATACACTGCGTTCGGGCCAGCAATTTCACGCTGACTGCGCTGCCGCGTGGTTCCAGTTCGGGTCCCAGCACTTCGCCGACCAGTACTAGCGATACTCCGACTGGAGGTACGGTCAGTCTGAGGCATGCGTGGGCGGGTCTTTGGTGCCACAATTACTTCACCATCAGGTGCGATTTTTGCAAAGGGCGTGCTTGAGGGCTGTGGTGGTGTTAGAGAGCTGACGATGACGTTTGCCGTGGAGGTTGGGGACAGATGGATTGTTAAAGGGTGAGTTTGATGGGCTTGCGCTGAGGCTGGAGCGGCGAAAGAAGGATTTGGAAGAGCTCGGACTTGAAAGAGCAAGTTCGACTCAAGGAAGCTTGCATGTAGTTCGATGACTAAAATTGTGTGATTAGTCTCCTACTCAATCAAAGGCTTTCTAAGACACGCTCACTCTCCCAATCCGCAGGGGTCAATGGCTCAATATGAACGGTATGCGCAAGGGGCGGGTCCAAATGTAACAATATGACAACCTGCAACGCTTTCTTAGCGACTTCTGTCTGTTTTCCCTCAGCTTTGCCAGGGTATTCTTACCTTTTGACCGTCTGTAAAACCGAGCATTCTTCCAAATGCAGCGTCAATCTCTACCACGCCGGCCTCCTCCCTGACTCTTCTCCCAACCCTGTCGACGATCGAATTCGGCTTTGCTGTACTTGCCATCCCCGTCCAACCAACAAAGACGGAGTGCTGTGAGGGGCCATTGCCTCTTCTCGTTCCCTGCGCATTGAAACCTGAATCCTTGTATTGAAGTTCGACGACGACATTCTGGACTACCTAGTCCACTGAGCACGTGTAGGAATCTGGAAGGTCTCTGCGACTAACTGCTCTTGTATTGTCTAGCACTGTGACGACGGTTTGTGGTACGTTAACGAAGCAATTCTTGAGCTGTACCAATTTGATTTCTGCTTGAATTGGAGCCATTGTAGACTGTCAGAATTACGATATCGACTCCAGACCCGAAAGTCGACATGTGAGGATTTCCTCTAGTTCTCCTCGACTAAAGCAAGTGTTTTTGTTCGCACCATACCGACCTTTTGATGATGGCAGTCACAGCCGAGGCAAGAGCGGAACCGGGAAAACGAAAGACCGATGGCGCGTCGCGCACGCGCTTTGTCGCGAGATTTAGATGCAGGCTATTCTGCATAGTCAACTTATGCCCCGTAGAAGTCGAACGACGAGTTCATTCATTACCTTGATCGCCAGAAGCCATAAGGTGCAATGGCGGCGTTACTCACGTTCAGAGCGCCAGTGGACTATGTTGCGCAGCAGAGTAAGCGCTCTCGCTCCCTTTAATATCTTCGATTAGTGATACTGATGAGGCTCACAGCCGCTTTCGAGGATTTTCTATTGAATTATAAGTCTACCCAGACGGATCTAGACACAGCAGCCACCGACGCATTCGAAGATTTGAACATTGATGAGGATGGCACCAGCGATGAGTACGACTTTATGGACGACGTGGCTGGCGGTAAGGAGGCACGGCGCCCACTCGGACGACCTTCAGAAGCAAGAAGGAAGTATATGGATATGCTACAAAAGGTGGCCGACAGGCAGCTCAGCCAGGTGACTATAGAGTTGGACGATCTGGATAACGTCAGTCTACTCCGAAGCTCGTGGTTGTCTGATACTGACGGGCTGGGAATCAGTACGAAAAGAGCTTTGGCGAGGATATGGGTCTACGACTAGTTGACTCGATTGAACGGAATGCGAAACATTACGTTGACATTCTTTCCCAAGCTGTGGACAAAGTGATGCCGAAAGAGACTAAAGAAATCTCGTTCAAGGACGATGTGCTCGACATAATCATGTCGCAACGGGAAAAACGAAATGAGAGCGTCATGATGGCAGCCGACAACGAGCTCGACGCTTCACAGCCTGAAGCCCTGTTCCCAGCCGAGCTTACACGACGATATACCTTAGTTTTTAAGCCAATCACTCCAGCCGGCGCGGACAGTGAAAAGAATACAAAAGCTCTAGCAGTGCGAAACGTGCGCGGAGAGCATCTTGGTCATCTCATTACTGTACGCGGTATTACTACAAGGGTCTCCGACGTCAAGCCATCGGTACAAGTTAATGCGTACACCTGCGATCGGTGTGGTTGCGAGATATTCCAGCCCGTGACCACGAAGCAGTTCACACCAATGACCGAATGTCCTTCAGACGAATGCAAGCAAAATAATTCCAAAGGCCAATTGTTCTTATCGACACGTGCATCTAAGTTTCTACCGTTCCAAGAAATCAAGATCCAAGAAATGGCTGATCAGGTACCTGTTGGTCACATCCCTCGGACACTCACGGTACACTGCCACGGTACCTTGACTCGACAAATTAATCCAGGCGATGTCATCGACGTTGCAGGAATCTTCCTTCCCACACCATATACAGGCTTCAAAGCAATTCGTGCTGGTCTCCTAACAGACACCTATCTAGAAGCTCAACATGTAAATCAACACAAGAAAGCATATGATGATCTGACTTTCGATGCCAGAACGTTCCGAAGGATTGAGCAATATAAAAATTCCGGTCATATGTACGAGTACTTGTCGCGTTCTATCGCGCCCGAGATCTATGGCCATCTGGATGTCAAAAAAGCTCTTCTTCTACTTCTAATCGGTGGTGTCACGAAAGAGATGGGCGATGGGATGAGAATACGTGGAGACATCAACATCTGCCTCATGGGTGACCCAGGTGTTGCTAAATCTCAACTGCTCAAATACATCACGAAAGTAGCACCCAGAGGAGTTTACACCACGGGTAGAGGTAGCAGCGGTGTTGGTCTGACTGCAGCTGTCATGAGAGATCCAGTCACAGATGAGATGGTCCTTGAGGGAGGCGCTCTCGTACTAGCGGATAATGGCATCTGTTGCATCGATGAATTCGACAAGATGGACGACGGGGATAGAACCGCCATTCACGAAGTCATGGAACAACAAACAATCTCAATCTCAAAAGCCGGTATCACTACGTCTCTTAATGCGCGTACATCCATCCTCGCGGCGGCCAATCCTCTTTATGGCCGGTACAATCCACGCATGTCTCCAGTCGATAATATAAACCTTCCCGCTGCATTACTTTCCCGTTTTGACGTTCTCTTCCTCATGCTAGACCAGCCAAGTCGAGATGCCGATGAAGAACTTGCCCAGCATGTCACCTATGTCCATATGCACAACAAACACCCCGAGAAAACAGGCAGCGTTGTCTTTACACCCCATGAGGTTCGTCAATACATTGCTCAGGCACGTAGTTGGCGCCCAGTGGTACCTAAAGAGGTATCGGAGTATATGGTTGGGGCCTATGTCCGTATGCGCCAACAAGGCAAGCGAGATGAAGGCGGAAAGAAACACTTCACTCACACATCACCCCGTACACTAATGGGAATATTGCGTCTCTCCCAAGCACTCGCTCGGCTACGCTTTTCTGCTCAGGTGGTCACAGACGATGTTGATGAGGCACTACGGTTAATGGAGGTCAGCAAAGCAAGCTTGTACAGTGATTCACAACGAAGTTCAGACCAAAGTTCAAGCAGCAAAATTTATAACCTTATAAGAGCGATGAAGGACAGCGGTGCTGCCGCTGTCGGCGACGGTAGTCGAGGAGAGTTAAGTATCAAGAAGGTTAGGGAGAGGATAATTGCAAAGGGTTTTACAGAAGATCAGTTCAACCAGGCGTTGGATGAGTATGCCTTACTTGATGTAAGTCACCAGTTCTGGATCCCTGAATCGATTCTCAGCTCACTTCTTCATAGGTATGGCAAACAGCTGCTGAAGGCACACGTCTTGTTTTTATCGAGTCTGGTGATGGGGACGCGGACATGAATGATTCAGATGACATGTAGATGGGATAATAGCGTTAGGCGTCTGGTTAGGTATCTTTACATAGCGATAACTTGTATAACATCATATTGAGCAACGATATCCCCGAGTAGGTCACCTACTTTCAATCATGCGGTGTCCAGTTCTGCCTCCGCGTCCAAATCGTCTCTAAGACCCAAAGGAACGACCCGAATTTCTATCAAAATTCGAGAAATGGAGAATGATCATATTCGATAATGCAACATAAGCAACCAACAATTGAATCTGAGAAGTGAGGTTGTGGGAAGCAATCGATCAACAGGTATCAAACTTGTTGCTAATGTAGCAAAGTCGTGTATGTACCCAAACAAGTCCTTTCCATCAGCGGCCATACGACGCTTAGAGCGAGGACGGAAGCTGCCCACGTTACGACTAGACCAAAAGGTGATCACTGGTGGTAAGATACTAAACTATATCTTATCACAACCAGTAGGGTCCTTGTAGCGTATTACCGCTACCCCAGACACGCTTAGGATGTGGCAATATAAGAGTTCACACAGGGCTGATTGATAGCTGCCCTACGGGGCTGATCCTATCGCCTAGGCGACCCGCCTTCAGGGTATCTTCTAAGGCTCCGAGACACCGAATCAAGGTTCCGGCAGATCGACACTACGCAATCACCGAGCCTCGTCCAAGGAACCACCACTCTCATACTGTACACCACAACGTCAATACTTTGGTGACAGAGCCAAAGCACAGCACTTTTTAACCTTTGCGCGACTATAGTCTGGTCTGAGCTAATCTTGCAGCCTGTCTGATTCCTGCCCAGCAGCTTGTCAAGGCGTTCCGAACCCGTCTTTCACTGTTCCCTTAGGTACCACCATCACGCGAGCGGCGACTGAGAATCCGTACGTTTTCGAAATGCTTTGAACCCTCGACGTCTTACAGTATTTTCGTCACGCCAAAAGCTCCTCGAAAGACTTGCCTTGACACCATCCAAGCAAAAGTCGGATCGAATCTCCGGCAAGCATGAAAGACTCAGGATTCCATCCCTTCAAGGGGAGGGTTAGCAAGCATTTCGGAGATTCAGTACGCGCCATTGTAGTTACCTGGATTAGAAGAGTCACATAACAGACGCTGATGCTTAGATTTATCCTAGCTGAACCCTGATGATCCATACTTGAGCTGTGAGCAGAGCACCTTAATGGTAACGTGAACAAACTAATAATAGTTTAGATTACGACATACGATGTTTGTGCGTCCATAACCTTTGGTTGAGGACTCTGGCTGAGAATGTGTAGTAATGAAAGAGGATATTGACACCCTGAAGGATGACTGGTTGACGGATAACGTATGTGGCAGACCTATAAGCATAAGACGCACACAGCTAAGTTTCTTTTCAGGTCATCTCTTTCTGGCAAGAGTATGTGCCTTCAGATCTAATGGCAAATATTGTTCTGTCGCTCACCCTTCACACAGGTTTCTCGAACGCGAATATCTCAAGCAATACAAGAACGCCAACATTGTCCTCCTTCGTCCTTCCATGTCATTCATGCTTATGCAAACACGCGATCCTCTTACATTGAAGGAAGCACTGCCCGACTTTACGCGCACAACACATATATTCCTACCCATCAATGACTGCCGCAATCCCTCAGTCGCAGAAGGTGGCTCTCACTGGTCTCTCCTACTGGTGAGCGTTGTGGACGGGGTAGCTTTCCACTACGATAGTTTACAGCCTTCGAACAGGCAGGAAGCAAACCACGCTACTTATCAGCTTTCGCAGCTGCTGGGTAGAAGGCTGCAGTATATTGATCTCTTAGACGCCCCGCAGCAGCACAATTCGAGCGACTGTGGGGTCTTTGTATGCATGTTGATGCGGCATTTGCTATTAAAGAAGCTGCTGATGGCGCATGCGAAGGAGAAGATTAGCATGAGTCTGGGTGATAAGGCTGTGGATGCCGCAACAGGGAGGAAGGACATATTGAGGATCATAGAGGGTTTTAGGAAAGAGGGTGAAAGAAGGAGATCGTAAGTGAGAATATTGCTAGTTATTGGGCTTCACTAATTTGCTCAGGAGGAGTGCTTCTCCTTATCCGAAGGGTTCAAGGAGCCCTCCACGTGTCGACTAGGGATGAATGTGATATTTTGCCTGTCGGTACCCCATGCCTTCCCGCTATTTTACCATAGGCGTTCGAGATTGTTGGCTAGCATAGCGAGCTATCCATGGCTAGCGTCACATGGATTCATGGGATAAGCTTTGAGGCTCGTCTGTAATTTAGCTCATGCATCTCTATAGTCTTCATGCCTTGATCTTTCCCACCCTAATAATGTGCTGACAAGCCTGGTCGCCTGTCATATCATCATATCCTTCAACCCACCAGCCCCTACTTGTGAGAGCTTTCTGCGACCAATTCTGATAAACCTTCGCAAGCTCCTCTGGCTTGTCTTTGGTAGCTAGCCATACCATCCGCCTCAAGCCACGTCTATAGGTCTCGGCTTGGCTACTTGTAATACCAGACAATTGTTTGAACTGAGCTACAACCTGATTGGGAGATGAATGCCGTAGGTCCCGATAGTCATTGTAGTCGCAACGTTGTAGGAGCAAGACTGTCTTCGGCGTGATGGCTAATTTGGTTTTCAAGTTCGAGGAGCACTGCGACCTCCCATCCGCGGCGAGGTTGGATTTGTCCTCCAGTCTCCCATAGTATTGAATGTCTTTGCGAGTGTCGGACCTCGAAGCTCTAGAGCGAAGTGGGGGCATTATATCTTATATTCCCATCAAGAAGAAGGAGCCCTTGGACATTTTATTGCACGCGTCGGGTTGATCGTCTCATGCAAGGCAAGTATTGCCGAGGCACCGCCGTCTTTATTCCGACCACAGCTGAGTCTTCCTCCACTCTTACTCTGCGCACACAACCCATTCTCAAGAAAGAAAGTTATCAATATCAGGCTGTGATCGGGCGACGTCCAATAAATCAACCACATTTGGGTCCTCCACCAACATGTTTGGAGTCTTGAGGCCAGGCTCACCTGAGCGCGATCAAATTCCCATCTCCCCAAACTCCTCACCTCCTCCGCCAAGGTCACTGGCTCCAATGCCTGCCAGCGAATTCCGGAGCCGTGAAGATCTCCTAGCCGGCTGCAAAGATTGGGCTGCCAGCCAAGGGTACGCAGTGGTGATTGCGCGTTCACGTTGCAACCGCCTATGGCTCAAATGCGACCGAGGAGGCAACTATGAGAATCGCCGAAATCTAACCCCCGAGCAGCGAAAGCGCAAGCGGGGTGAAAGTCGACTACTTGGTTGCCCATTTAAGATGCTGGCTACTTGTAAGAAAGATGGGATTTGGAGGGTGGACACAGACGTCCCAGAGCACAATCACGGACCTTCAGAAGATTTGAGCGCGCATCCTACACTAAGACGCATGACTGAAGAGCAAGTAAGGAAGGTCCACGATATGTGCGACGCGGGGAAAAGTCCGGCGGAAACACTAGACGAATTGAAAGCTACCTGGCCTGACATCAAGGTATTGACAAGAGACATTTACAATGCGCGCAAGAAGTACAAGACTGAGAAGGAATTGGCCGAAGCGACTGCTGGAATGCAAGCAGAACAACAATGGCAGGATCCGAATGAGCTGGGCCTGCCTGGACCAAATCCAAACGGGCGATGGGCTTGGGTGCCTGACGGGGAGGAAGTGACTAACAAGAAGTCGAAGAAGAAGAGGAAACCGGGACTGATTTCGCATTCCACTCCACAGCCAGTCCCAGCACAACCAGCCCAATCAACATTGGATCCGCAATTACAGACTCCCAATCCCCACTCATTACATCAGCCAATGTCCGCCCCTGGTCAACAGCTTCTTGACGAATTCAACCGGAACCCTCAGCTTCCTTACGATCGATACGACCCGCCCGATACCTTGCAAAATCATGTTCCTGACAATGGCACTGGTGATCCTGCAGCCTTTTACCAGCCTACGCCTGAGGATACGCCGCAATATCCTCCTCCGTCCTATCCAACCCCTCAGCCCAATGCTAGTCCTTCACGCCTGCGGTCCCAGAGGCCGCCTGTACCCACAGCTACCATGTCAACGAATCAAGCGGCTGTTGATGTGAATGCTGGTGCGCCAAAAGCGCCCAGCGGACAAGTGTTGATGTCAAGGATTGAACGCATGGAGAAGGAGCAGCGGGACCAGAAGAACATGCTAGCGCAGATATTAGGGGCTGTGCAGAACATGCATAGTAGTCCGGGGTCTGTTTGAGATAGCACTTGCGTGGGAAGTGGATCTTAGCGTTGAAATTCTTGGACCAGAGAGTTCTGACTTGCAAAGGATTAGTGGGACATGGGTCAATGGCGTTCACGGGAATATTTGCTATTACACTGCATGGTTATCAAAACCTATAAATCATGAAGGCCATGGAGATGACTTTGTCACTGTCATCTCATCGGTATGATTTGGAGCATGCTAGATGGGGCTTTAAAAGTTTGGAGTAAAGGAATTGGCCTTTCTTGATCTGGAATTATGGGTTTCATTAGCAACATGCAGGTTAGATACCCAAGGTTTGCAGCTTTATTTCATCAATTATTCTGTTTAATGGTCTGATTTGCCTTATTGAAATGATTCTAAGTACATTGACAGCTCTATTCCTTCAATGCTCATTCATCCGGCTCGCTTTTCTTGAGAATTCAAGTGCATATTATTTTCGGGTCAACTCCCCTACTACGTAGGAGGGTGTATGTGGGCCCATACAGCCCGCATTGTTTTTGCACTGCGCACTTGATCAAACCGACAGTCATTTACCCTGCGAGATACTCCATTAGGCAACTTGTGAGCAAGGTCTGAGTTATGCACCTGCACGAAGAAGCGAGACGCAGCTATAAATTGTACAGTTCGCTCCAGAGTTTGTCCGTTGAGGTCGACATAACAAATCTACTTCCTCTTCACAGCCCACCGCATCCAATCCTCGAAAGGGGTTGCATTCGGCATCCAGTAGCATGTGAACCCATCGCGCTTCTCTATTTGTTTATAGTGGGCTTGTTGGCGCGTCCGCAATCAGAATATGCGTCTACTCAATGAAATAGGTATCGTATATAACATATATCCCTAATTCACAATTGGGAATGGAAAGAAACCGGTATAGAGGGAGCACCAGGAGAGCAGGAGGGAGCATCGAGGCGCACCATTAAGGTGCCTCTAACTTCGCAAGCCGGTAGCCGGCTAGGTTATTTATATGGGTTTCAATACCCCCCGTTCTGCCTCTATTGGCTTCAACTAAGTGACACGCCCTTCTACTGCTTGAAATCTGGCGTCGTGAATGCGCAAACTTCTTAACATATATCCAAATCCATCCCACACATGCCGTCGGAGGCAGAAGTGATTGAGAGACTCTGATGAATTTGTTAGGTGTATTACAATAACATGTATCAGGGGCCATGGAATGATCTTACCCTTACACTTCATCGGAATCTCTAAGGATAGAGTCCTTCAGAGTTCTTTTGGTGTCCTGACTCTATTCATGAATTTCTGGTTGGCGTCTGCCCTGCTCGCTTTATCTCGCCTCTCGCCCCTCGCTACTTGTGAAAGTCCCTGGCGTTTCTTGTTGATTCTTCGACACCGAAAACGAACCTCCGTACTTGCATAATGAGCCGGCAAATCTCCTGTATATATCGAGATTGTTGCAAAATTTACTTTCCATGCTTTCGCGAAACCTTAAAACTCCACCACTGTTGACAATATGCCTAGAATAATGGAAAGCCACTTTGCTTGATATTGAAATCGACTTGTTTGAGCTTCTTGGAGAATCGTTTATATCTGAATGCTTGGTACTTTATGGCAAAGACTACCTCTTCGCCGGTTTCATAGGATGTGTGTTCCTCAGCGCGTGAGGATTTTCCCGCTTCGGCGCCAACCCCGATTCCAGAGGGCGGCGTTTCCATCTTGAACCAGCTAGATTTGGATTTTATCTGATCCATAGAAAGGCCCATAGCACTCATGACTCCGATAAGTAGAAACGCCTTGCTTGACTTACTCACATCCATTATCTTTCGGACTTCAGCATCCGGGAGCTTGTGGAAAATTGATGTAGGATTGACAAGTTCCCTCGTATGTACTTCCGGTGCGCTAAATGTGGATGTATAAGACCGTCGAGATCTAAACTAAAATTAAGTGAATGCACAATCATGATTGGGGACAAACTGACTTTGACAGTGAATTAGAAATAGAGAAATCACGCAATACGGTCTCTCTGACTGAATCGCATGCACCCAGTTCTGTCAATGAAAGCAGAGGAACCAAGGAATCAACTGGGCTTCTCGGATTTGTCACGACAGCTCCAAGCAGAGCGGGAAAGCGAGCCCTTTCGAATGGATCTTTTATAACGAGCCAATTGTACTTCCGCGCCCACTTATAAGAATCCGACACTTTCAGAAAAGAATCGATCCTGCTTGCGTTGTCTTTCTCATCTGTTGAGGATTGGGCTCCAATGGTCTTAATCGGCTCAACGAACATGGCCAAAGAGTCCAACGACTCGAGAAACCGATTTTTGTTTTCAGCTAAAGGCCGATTTTGTGAGAATGTTGTCTTAGCATCCTCAGTCAAGCTTGTGATGTTGTCTAGTCGGGACTGTATTTTCATAGCCAAGGGTCCAATCTTGTCGATCGTGATCAGACTGCCACCTTGAATGTTGATATCCGAAGCCCAGACCTTGAGCCTTAAAATGAAGTTGTCAATGAAGAGTGAGTCTTCTGACAATCCACCTTCATAAAGATCACGCTCAAGTGATTCCAAATCCTTCAAAAGCTCTTCATAAGTCTGCTCCAAGCCGGTCCTTCCAACAGCGATCGTTTGATCACTCATCTTCGAATCTGCTATCCGGAAGCTCCTAAAATATTGCGCAGCGACCTTTTGCAACTATCCGCACCACAATCACAATGCTTTTGGAATAGATATATGGGAGACAGCAATAGCTTTCGATAAGATGCTGCGTCGCCCCGGCAGCTTACTCAAGTAGTGAATAGCTTAGTCACGGTCCGGGAATATCCGTAAATTCGAGGCGCCTGTAGCGAGGTCGCTATTCTCTGATTGGGACGATAAGACAAAGCCGTTACGCGCTCCCTTGCACTAGGATTTGGAGGTCAGCCGTAGGATCTGGAAGGTAATTTCCAATTTTTCACCTTCTTACTGGCTCTTAGGCCCGAAACTTGCGTTCTCGGAGATAAACTTGTAATGGAGCCGCTATCGATATTCTCTCTGACCATAACGATCCTGAACATTCTGCTGAGTGTTATCCCAAGTGTGATCGACAAGGGAGAGCAGATCAAGAACTTCGCGCAACGCTTCAACAGGTATCTAGAAACTTTGGAAGATAGCCGAATGAGTATGAACGTGTGGGTTGGTAGATGGGAGCAGGATAATATATCGGAATACCCACGGCTGTTTGGTCGGATTGGGTGGTCGAGCATTCAAGAACGGAGAGACCGGATCCAGCTTCTTCTCAAGAATATACTTGAGCACTTGGATCTCAAATCCCCAACAGTATCCCAAAAAAAGCTGTCTCCTCTTAAAAGGATGAAGGTCCTTTTATTAAGCCATTCATCTACGACATCACTTGCCTCGAGTACATCATTGGCTGCGCCTACTGATGCAGAACCGGTTAGCGACTGGGCCATCGAAGCTTGGCAGATTTATGTGCGGGAAGAACAAGAAGCCCAAAGCAGAGCCGTAGATATCGACCCACCCGCGCTCCCTAACAAGCCAGATGTGACTGTTATGAAAAGAATCGTTGGTATATTGTATGAAAACCAACAGCTTGATCGCAAAATTGGTGAGCTGCAAAAAGCCATCGACGGGCTACATTCTTTCAGTAGGCTCTGTTTCTATGAAATGGGTCACGGGAGCCTCGATCAGGATCCGGAGAGAGATGAAATAGATGAGAGTCTGCAACTTGATCGTCTACAGAGAATTGCAGGCGAACTTTACAAGTCCTATCTGCCTCAAAAAGAGCAGTATCAGTGGACGTTAGAGCTTCGATTCCCTCAGGAGGTAGAAGCGGGCAACGCTATTGTCAGAAATATAGCCAAGAAGGGAATAATCTATTTTACGGTCAAGCATCGATCCGTACGGAGTGGGCCACTCTTGGCCCAAGAATTAACCGTACGCCACGTTGAAGGAGCTTTGACTCCGAACATTCCTGGAGACCCCCTTGAAATAGCAATGACTGGGATACTTTCGCAATCCCCGCAAACTGCTGAGTTAGCAGGGATTGCCTCTTTGGAATTTAGCCAAGCCGGAACCCCCATATTTTGGACAAAAAGTCTGCGATACTTGCTGATCAAAAGCCGCGAAAATGAAGAGGTCCAGAAAGTCTTCTCTCTGGAACGCGCTAGAGTTGCATACGGTTGTGCTCTCTGGATGATACTTTTGTGGAAAACTGACTGGTTCGCCAACCTCTGTAGCTGCGGATTCAGGAGTGCTTTATATCCTAACCAAACGCGTCCCACGATGTTACCGACAGTCAACGAAAAGATAGAAGACAATGTAACAAGACAAGAATACGTTTTTCGTAGTCAATCATTAGACAATAAGGAGCATCCCTGCCCCAGGAGATATACTCATGCAAACAAGTTGTATCTCCTCGGCATTCTCATCGCTGAATTATACCTTTCAGAGGCCATAGACCTGGATATCGTCAATGGTCACTTGGAACCTTCGAATCCCCAACAGTTCAAGTCAAATTCTGACATTGTGAAGCGCCTGGAAAAATATGACGAATTTGGCGGAAAGCACCCTGTCCTTGACGCCGTTGAATTCTGTCTGAGGAATGCTCGAAAAAAGGAATGGATCCGATCTCAACGGTCGATTACGAAGTCTCAAGTCAACTCTCTTATCAAAAATGTCCTGGTTCCGTAAGTTTGTACCTTGGTATAGATGTTTTCGTCTACTTACAGTGCTCTCTGATGCGTCAACAGAACCCAGACCTATTTTCTGATTGTGAAGGACCATTATCACAAAAGTCCTTGGGCATCCAGGTTTGCCGATGAGTACAGAAATCTCGCTGACAAGGACCTTCATGAAGAAGATGAACATTTATTCTAGCGATGGAATGATCTAGGTTATAGACGAAACACGTATACCTAATCCCCTATTAACGCACTTCCATGGCTGCGCGGTTTATACGTATGCTGGGATACCTTGCTAAGAAGCTGTTTTGTATAGTGGTATATCGAGAGCCAAGGTTCTGTAATTATTAGCTTCGCATAAGTATTATGGAGCTGATGAGTATTATGGAAAAGAATGGGGAAAATATTCTACGTTCGACACATCTTGTACGAGAGTAACATACAGGATTTTGTCTGAAATATCTTCAGCTATGGTATATTAGCGCAAGGCCATCTATATATGGTCAAAAGAGGATCTTCGGGCAGAAGGCCCAAAGACCCGACCCAGAGCTTTTGCCCTTAGGGGTGTATGGCGCAATAAATTTGATTAGTATTGAAAAGCGTGACGCCCTCCCGCAGATCTTGGGGTAGAAATTCGTTCTAGGCGTCCCGTTATCTGATACTAACTCGATAATAGGATGTTACCAACATTATATAATTCTCCGACGCACCTAATACATTAAACACAGACGGCACTTCTAGATTCCCGCCCCTTCGTAAGAATCGCCAAGACTAGAAGAGCCAGTCCGAAATATGGCACTAGAGCCGGTCATCCCAAAAATGTTACAGAAGGGTGATACAATAGCATTCGTCTCACCTTCAGCGCGCTTGAACCTCCTCCTACCAGCTCCCTTCGAGCGAGCGAAGACTTTCGTAGAGGGTCTTGGAATTCACGTCAAGGCCATCTTCAACAGCCGAGACCCTGCGAATTTTCAAGAGTCGGTACTCCAGCGATGCGAAGAGGTCCATGAAGCTTTCAGAGACACTAGTATCAAGGCTATAGTATGTAACATTGGTGGATCACACGTCAACGAGCTCCTACCGCACTTGGACTATCAATTGATCAAATCACATCCAAAGATTTTCTGCGGCTACTCCGATATCACTCTTTTGCACTACGCCATCTTCTCTCAGACGGGTCTGCAGACCTTCTATGGGCCCAGGACTTTCACGGACTTTGCAGATGTACCAGAACCGTTCCAATTCACTATCGATCATTTTTTACATGTGCTACAAGGCTCAGCTGGGAAAGCAATCGGCCATGTGCCCAGATCACTGGGACACGCACAGGACTTACCTGAGTTCTTTTTTGGCAACCAAGCCTCACGGATAGCTCGAGGACTGTCACCCTCACCTGGCTGGAGATGGCTTCGGGAAGGCAACGCGACTGGGAGACTGCTCGGTGGGTGCTTGCCCTCGCTACTTCGGCTCACAGGGACCCGATTCTGGCCTGCTCATCGTGGATGCATATTGTTCTTGGAAACGCCTATGGGTGAAAATATGAAGGACCCATTCAGTCTAGGAAGGACGAGGGCTTGTATGGCAGATCTGGTGAACGCTGGAGTGATCGACGAGATTAGCGGCCTGGTCATTGGGAGGCCATATGGGTACGACGAGAAGATGCGAGAAGAATTCGCACAGCTTATTGCAGACCAGTGCTATGACACGACGTTTCCTATTCTTCTAAATGTCGACATTGGGCACACGGCTCCAGTCTTAACATTACCGATGAATGCAATAATTAGTATTGACTCGAGCAAAGATGACTTCAGCATTTTGGAGCCTGGTGTTCTTGCTTGAGCTATTGGGTAGAGGTCAAGGAAGAACCAGTTGTCCTAAGGACTGAACGCCCTGCTAATTTCAAGGCCCAGGAACGGACCCTAAGAGGCGCCCGGGAACAAAGGTGCTGACATGTGCTATAAGCTCCCTCTTCCAGGCTTGATCCACCACTCCACCAGATACAGCGCGGGCTATGGGTATCAACGGTGGTTCTCATGACAAAGCAGTGACTGCATGGATACTTTGGTCATTCTGGATATTCAACATTATTACCTCGATCCGTCCTCCCGCTTTCTACAGGAGGTTAATGCAACCGGGTAGACTGCTTAGCAGAGCCCCTGGATCGACAGCCTGACAAGCTTCGTCTAAGTGTTACTTCCGGGGAGATCCACAAGGTACACCAAGGGCCCGTTCCGGGGCGGTACCTACTAGGATCTTAAGCGTGCTACTATAGTAAGGAGCACGAGGTGTGTTGCACCTGCGCGATGTGATTGAGTAGCAAGAAATGCATACGTGTATAGCGAAGCAAGTCATTGCTATCCGACATTTGTATATCATTTAGTTGGTCTTATAGAAGGACTTGATCCTTTGCTCGGTAATCACATTGTATTTGCGTTTACTTAATTAAGATAATAACGTCCATCCCTGCGTCGCGAGACGCCCCCCATCGCGAGACAAACCACAGGTACTTTGATTTCAAGCGACTCTAATTTGTGAACTCATGAAAGTCTCTTGTACTTTTGCATCAGTTTTGTGATGCTGCCAATCCTGAACAGTTCTGTGACCAGTTACTGGAAAATTACATTCGCATCGTCGCCGTCCCCCTTATTTACGGCGAGCCTCATTTTCATCGTGTAATCGTGCTCCTCCGCCACAGTACATCTATCGAGCATCTGTAATTATCGGAAGTTATAAGTGACTTTTGTCCAAGTCTCAGGATCTTATAAGGAGACTAAGAAGTTATCATCAGCCTTGTGGTGGCCGTAAAGCGTTTGATTATGCAACCTCGCTACATCGATTGGTACCTTCAATCACGCAATCTAGAATCCTTTACTCGGGTAGGAAAACTCGGCGCACCCCGCGTAATAAAGAGATTGTAATTTACATTATGGCTGAAGACTGTGGCTGCGAGTTTTCTTCTTATTTTCGTGCGACCCTTACGCCCGAAAGTGCGACGAAGCATACACCTTTGATTATATTCCTCCCTACGTGGCGAGAATTGTAAGGGTTTCGGCAGCAGTGTGACTAATGAGCTACGTGTACAGGGTTTCTAAGGAGGTTTTTCTGAATTGTTGTCAAACTGATCGCTGACCCCTGAATCCTCGGAGGCAGCACGACTATTTATCGTGGCGCGGCGCTCACGCCACGCCCCCTAGGGTATGTAGGTCCAGTAACCCTGTACTATGACTGATAGGGAATGCCAAGAGTTCCTCACAAGAATCCCCCTATGTCGAGATATATTGATTTGAAGGCTACTCAAGACCGCTATTCGCAAAACAGGCCAATAATCCTTACCGAATTTATTGTCTTGTTAGTTCTACTATGGGAGAATTTCAGTCTTTAATGACTTTGGTCTCCTAAGAGATATTTTTTTAATTTTTACTGTATATAAAAGCCCTTTTCAAATGCGTATTATTAAAAAAATAATGTAAAAAACTTATAAAGGATTAGATAAGGTTTAATGAGATTATGAGGAATGGGTGGCCGCCGGAGAAGGTAGTTTCTAGTATGCTGACGAATCTGAAACACGCTGGGAGTAGGTCTGTGCCGCTCGAGTTGAGTGCGGCGGTGTTAAGTCTGTTGGTGGAGAGGTATGAGAAGTTTGGTGGTGTGATGCAATGGGAGTATTGGGATGCATTGCCGAAGCAGGGAGAAGGGAGGGCGTGGATATTAGCTTACTGTATAAGTTTGTGTATGGGGATGAAGAAGGTGAGGGACGTAGCGATGGCGGTGGCATTGTGGAGATGCATGAAATGTGCGGATACGGCGTTGACGAAGGATGCGATTGAAATGTCAGCATGGGACCGACACGCATCACAGCAACGCTTTGATAGAGTTTCGGAGGCCGTGAAAACATTTTAGAATCCACCTAAGGTGGCCAAGCCGGTCCTCGTACATTATTAACAATCTCAATCCCTTTCGAAGGAGTCGTAGCATTACTACCTGGCCAGAATCGCATGAGATGCTTCCACCTTGTAGCTCCAATCATGTCTAACGTCAGTCCACAAACCGTCAGAACAGAGTAAAAGGAAGACTAGAGTCACCAGTTAACACTAAACGGACTGTTCCATCTTCGGTCAGGGACCCGAAGATCAAGCACAGAAGGCCCTGGTAGTGCCTATTCATGTGACCTCAAGAGACCACAGTCGAAAGAAGGAGAGTTGTAGCTATTGTTAAGATTACGAATACTCTGGTCAACAAGTCGATGCTATCGATGCTTCATGCCAATCTAGGTAATCCGGCGTATTGTCGACTCCAATAGTATCAACTGTCCCTCAGTCGCATCAATGCTGATATGTCCGCAAACTCGCTTCCAAGTAGGCTGTCTGTATCCGCTCTTGGGCAGAACAAGAGATATTCTTTTGGAAGAGACTGGTTCAAGTTCTGTGGCGCTGAAAGATTCCTTGACGAAAATCTTTGTGGCTTTTGCAGTTTGGTTTTGGGCAAGTCCTCGTCTCGCCAGGTGCAAATTAGAACTCGGATTATCTTGTCCCAGTTCTGCAGCTCGTTCGACAGCTCTTGCTGCTGTTGAGAATTACTCGTGATGGCATAGACGTCGGTTGTTGCGATCGCATTGTCAAGCTCACAGTCCTTTATCAGTCCTGATTTGAGTTGGATGGAACATAATATGGTCTCTAGTGCAGAGGATTGATCATTCTGGACGCCGAGTGCAAAGAGTATGTCTGGTCCTCCCGAGTTGTCATATGGTTGGAAGAAAGTCGCGACGGGAGTTGGATATATGGACCTTGTTCGAGTTCGCTGCAACCACGCCACTAAATGTTCGATTGGTAATTTTCTAATCTGTTAGCAACATATCACTAAGTCGAACTTGACATACCCTGAGCACATTGTCGAGCCTTGGAGTAAAGATACACTCTCTGATAGCGCAGGGCATCCGTTCGAATCGTTCCATGTGGGTCTTTTGCTTGTTCGGTCCAGCAATCCTGCTTGATTCAGCCTTTCGAGCAATCTGAACCGACGAGCAGCCCAACTTGACCCCACGGGGATTTCACTCTGGCTTTGTGGTTCCGTAAGACATTTCCACAGTTCCTGTCGGGCTATTAATAGATCGCTCAGAAAGAGTGCAGTAGAATGTACCAGTGGTAGGAAATATTCAGCAGCGTTCCCGAGATTGGCACCGCTGATTGCATTTTGCAAGAGGAAATCGACCATAGCATTGCGGTACGTCTCGAATTGCTCTTCCCTGAACCATTCTATGACGGCATCAATGGCCAACTGTTCCGTCAGTTCTGGGATTGGGATTCTCCTGCCATTTACTTCCATCATCTTTACCTGCGCGAAGCCTCGGGCAATCAATTCGTGATTTTGGTGACCAGTGAATATCGTCTTTTGCTTGAGTACATCGCTTCGAATAGCTATCGAACAAAGACTCTGCAGGAGAGATTGATGGCCACGGATTCCTGTAAGATATGCAAGTCGTTGTTTTAATGCTGCTTTGGCTCGTTCGCGAGCTCTAGAGGCCGCGTTTTTAATTTCTGCTTTGACTGTCGTCGAAAGGACAGAAAGGTTGGCAATTCTCAGCTCTTCAGCGTACAGTACCGACCATAGATAACGTCCACGCAGGCAGGAGCCAGCTTCCAAAATCTCATTCTCCGTTAAATCATTTAGAATGGCAATATCGTAATCTTCCAATAATACCTTGAGTTCAGAGGGAGTGGTTAAAAGGGGAATTTCTGTAAACAGGTGTGCGGTATCCTCAGGCGATGGGCTGGACAGCGTAAGTAGGAGAAACCCCCAATAAAATAGAACTTACGGGTTATCCCATCCCTCGAGCAGGTCACGCGCAAGTTCCGGATCGTCTGGATCGAGCGGCCCATGACTGAAGTAAGTCTCTGCAAGGTCGACCGCCTTTACGATTTGCTTAAGGTAGAGCGATGTACCTGACAATAAAAGACTGGTGCTAGGTTTGTATTTGGGGTAATATCCCTGTATTGCACTGGCTCCGCAGTCTGAAATTCCATCTAGTAGCATCTGGAGAAGTGTTAACTGCTCGGGATGCCCATTCGTGTTGACGGTGATATTGGCCTCCATGTCGCACTGTGCCTCGTCGTACACAAAGAAGACCTTCTCCATGCTTAATTGAGCAAGCATAGCTCTACATTTGTTGAACGAGAATGCTGTATTGAAAGATTTTTCCAAAAGTGAATGAAAGTAAAGAAGATTGATCCAGAAAAGCGCGCTTGTCTGGTCATCGTGCTCCTGACGCTTCTGAAACTCTAACCACATTCGTGGCGTAGTAGTTGCACCAATGCGCCGAGCTGTTTCCAGGAATATTGCGAGCATTGACATGCGAGAATAGAGTAAGATTCTGGCCCAGTTCTCACAAGCTCCTTTATCAAAACATGGCTCAAACTGGTGAGAATATTGCTGAATGAGGTGATGGAGCCAGTGAAGGTCTTTGGAATAACCATTTCGCCGAGCGGTAAGGAGTTGATGTTCATCAGTCCGGTATGCTGAAGATGATCTGGCGCTGAGGTTGCCGGCATCAAGGTAGAATCCCCAGTTTTTGGAAAGGAATGCTTCCAAATGCTTTGTTTTGCCCGACCCGGATACGGCAAGAAGCAATAGTGGCTTTGAATCCTCATTGAAAAAGACATCGACTCTATTGTTGATATCATCCGAAAACACTGGGCGATTTGGATCTGCATAATTTTGCAGGAAACCTGAAATCTTCCCCCTTAGCTGTTCAAAGAAGGTACCTTGGTTGCGACGAATGATTCGGTTAAGCCCGATTGCTGTCGGGAGCGGAAATGAAGTAAACACCGAAGGTCTCGTAATATTATTGTAGTCGGGAAAGCTATCTGGCCTTGCATCTGTCGGAGCTTCGAGTTTGCATATCACCCCTCGTTCCCTGGAATCAACTAGAAAGAAGTTTTTAGAACGTCGTAGAACAACCTGAAGTCTTTCTTCTGGCACACTTACGAGAGGTACGGACTTGGGTATTGGACTGATACATGGTGGTTTTAATCGCCTGGATCTCATTGAGAAACTGAGATTTGACCAAAAAGGGGCAATCCTGGAGAGGTTGATTAGAAAGGCAAGGCCAACATCCGTTGATGACTTCCATGGGAATGGTATCAAGTCTAAGAGTGTTGCCATCTGATCTCCATGCTGGAATGTATGCATCGAGCATCTTGCGAGATAGGTCACGGGGAGACTGGAGGATGGATTCGCAAAGGATTTCAACCAATGGGTATTTATGCAACCCAAATAACAAGGCTAGGAAATATTCTGCAACGCCGAAGGTTAGTGATTCGTCTTTGGGATGGTGAAGTGAGACAGCTGTACCCTTGATCGGCATCTTTGGAAGTGGCTCTACCTCAGGATCAAGCCACGAAAAGGGTTGATCCCACAAGCATAAGTCGTTGAGAGTGCAGGTGGCAAACTATTAGAGGTGAGCAATCAAAAGCTTAGAGCAACCATAGTTGTAGACCAGTTTACCTCGCCTGAATGGTTCAATGCGTTCACTACTTGTTGTGCGAACATATCCTGCTCCTGACGGGAGAATAAATGTTCTGACATCGTTGATGATGAACATAAAATTCAATAGGCGCAATGCTTGAAGAGTATGAGAAGGTATGTGCAACCTGGAGAGTGGGTTTGTGCAACCTAGAGAGTGGGTTTGTGCAACCTAGAGAGTAGGTTTGTGCAACCTGGAGAGTAGGTTTGTGTAAATGGATTGATGAGGCTCACATCTCCGACGGCGCCTATCCCCTCGTGAGCCAGGAATTGTTGATGATTGGAGCTTAAATAGTGCTGGAATTGAGGCTATCCAGACTCTCCTATGGAGCTATTCTAATTGCCAAGTTTGCAGCATAGGTCTATCCTAGATCTTACGTAATCAGCTGCAGGGCTTGCTGTTGGTCAGGATCGACAGGAATAGATCCAGCAAATTTGTCATCGAGGCTAGTTGTCTGATTGGTCAACTCAACTTATTGTCCAAGTCTTGGCGACACCTAGACAGCTAGATTCGATTATTCCTGGCTCACGAGGAAATATCCTGTTATGGACGTGGGAATTCAGCTTCTGGGCGACGTGCTGTTGGCCGACGACCGTAAGCGCTTTGGCATTCTCATTGGTGGCATGCACGATTGATGCATTATTAGCCTGCTCGATGTGTTATTGTAACTGTTGCAATATTTGCCTGTTTTCTATCCTTGCTCAGATCCTCGCTTAGCTGCCTCCATTGAGGCATGCTCATTTCCACTATTCTTACTGTTCTAGCGTCTTCTACCCCTATTGCTGCTGCTCAGTATTATGTATAATAGAAGCGTCCTTCTATAGCTTCTAGATCTTCAGGCAATACAATCATTATCGTCTTCCTAGATTGCAACAGTAACTCTCGTTGGGCCTGTGTAAGAGGCTAAAAGTAGGCATCATTTCAGGCGTCTTATTCAGTATTTTCGGGCGATACATCTGAGCCTAGATTAGGTTGCAGATACTTGAGCTTTAGGTAAAAGCTAATCACTCAGGCGGATCACCCTAGGTCAACAAAGATTCATCATTCAGCTGGTCAGGCTAAACTCCTGGAGGAGCAAATGTCCAGCTGTCTGACAAGTGAATCTCGGGTGCATCAGGCGTGGAAGATTCCCTGTCAGGCAAAAAGCAACAGGCGAAAGGGAGCACTAGTCCCAGTTCGGGCCGCTACGTTATTGTCTGGGAAGGTCACGGGAGCGGGCAGAGAAGCCTGCGAAGCTTACGACAAACATCTCATGTTCACCGGGAGAGTCCGCCTGTGTGATTGAGGGGAGACACTGGACGGTGCGTCTGGCTTCGCGTAGGGAGCTCGGGACTGCACGGACAGGCCGAGTGATTGACGGAAAGTCCGATAGGCAATCCTCGCCCTGCAACCTTCGCTCACGCCCAACACATCTCATGCCTGTTGCGAGCCCCCACCCTGACCCCTCCTTTTCGATTCCCTCTCTTTGCTTCTTCCAAATCCAGTCTCGTTCGATAAGTCAGCCTCCGGCGAGGCAGAAGCCTAGCCTGGCCAATACTTCAAAAGTCTAGGCGCTGGAGCCGAATGTTGGCGTATCTCGGCCCTTCCATTTTCTCACCCGTATGCAGACCATTCCAGGAGGCATTTCAGCTATTGAATCACTTCAAGAATGATCGCTTGCCCCTGCAGTGTTAAGAGTCAGGATCTCCCTTTGCAGGGCAACAGCCGGCAGGTCGATCAGCTGGGATCGAGCGCTCTCCGACTTCTGTAATTGTAAACATTTCCTGCTACGATCGCAGGATCTTGTAATACCCTGCCGATTACCTCGAACCAATCTATAACTTTATAGTATATATTTTTCTCGTGACGATTCCAATCCAAGGGTCTAACTCTTCTCGCTTGGAGGATCGAATAGCGACGCTCCAAAGCCTTCGCCCAGTTCCTGCCTGGAGGCTTCAAGGGTCTATCTGACAAGGGTCGCTGCTGACTGAGACTGAACGCCAGGGAAGGGATGGATTTGATTTGAATGGGCTATCTAAAATCGAACCTCCTGGAATGAAAATTGAACGAAAGCGCGCTCTTCGCATAGGGTAAGATACTATTGACTCGTGGTCTTTTCTTCTAGGGAGCGTCTTCCTTGCGCACGATAATAGAGTGTCAAGCGAGGAACCCCTCTATGATCTGCAAGAGTATGGTATGATTTGGGTATACCTGAAGGATCGCCTTACGATCCATGTTTACTTACTATAAAGACGGTATACGATGCTGAGCGGGAGGTCAGCCAGTACCCCCAGATTACGTTGAATCTGACAACAAGGAACTGGAAACAGGCGCAAAGGGAAGAGTCACATCTGGCTCCCATGGACGCTTCTAGAGCCCTGCGGTGGTGCGCCACAACCATCTCTCCGGATCAAGCATAGCTTAGTCAGATGTCTTAAAATACAGTATTATTTAAACAAGCTAGAGTACGCCACTGTCTTCTAGAATTTGGCCTCAGGCACGAAGCCGTCGCAATCGTCTACTATGGCGCAAAAAACTTAATAATGATGCTGCGAGCTTTTAGCTATGCCTTATGGGTTCCATACTTTGATACAACGACCTCTAGAGTTCAAAATACTATGTTGGTGGTTGTTGACATGGGGAAGACGGCTGAAGCGCGAAATAATAACATCATCGAAGCCAGCGACAGCACGACCAACGTCGCAGTAATAATCGTTATTAATCAGCGTAGTGGTGGAGAAACGGTTATAGAACAGCAAAAAATCGAGGCGACTTTCATATATAGGCATGAGCGAGTCTCAGAGAGTGTAAATGGACAATGTGTCTCGCGACAGGGTGCGTCTCTCGACATAGGGAGAGACATTATTTCAGTAAGCTTGATATATCAAGTCTTAACAAACATAAAAGAGCCCTCTTACCCAAACTAGGATGTGAGGTAGCAACTCAAGTAGCATTACAATAATTCCAGGTGATTGTGTGTCCCAAGAACAGACCCATCGCCACATTGAACGCTCCTCTTCCTACCACCTCGCCCTCCCCCTACATTCCACCCTCTCCCACAACAAGCATATCCCCCACTCTTACCTCATCGCTCTCTACACCCTCCTTCCATACCCAAACCCATCCGCCTCTCTTTCAGAGCACTCATCTTGCTAGATATACCGTGCTTTACACCCCTCTGCGTACAATCACTCTCCCACCCTCACTCCACTCCAACACCATCGTATGCTTCCAATTTTTCCTCTTCTTCCGCTTCTTGCTATATCTGTTCTCTTATCTCAGTTTTGAGGAAAGAGGTGTGCGGACGCCTCTAAGGATACGAGAGGGAGTGGTTGGAGAGGGTTGAGAAGCCAGTCTGTAGTGGAGTGAGTCGGGCGATTGGGGTGGCAGGGGGTAGGCGACGTGGGCGACGAGATCGCAAAATTGGATAAGTTGTGGAGTGTTCTCGATGGACACCTGAGGGATGAGGGTTTCATCAACCAAAAGCCGAATTACGCTGAGGCATCATGTAGTCCTGAAACCATAGGGTTTGCATATTTCAATGGCAGCTTTTCAGCTGAAGCTAGGCAGGTCAGAGACCAGGCAATTCTTCCTTGACGGTTCTCGTTTGACGTCCATGATGTTGAGTGCCGCCATAGCAGAAGCATCTAAGTTAGATACTGTCAAAGTGGGAGAACATGTAGTCCAGAAGGTGAAAGAAAGTCGCGATTGGTGCCAGAGCTTCCTTAGAATACCGCCTTAGCCGCCCTGAGGTTATGAAGCAGATCCCTGGAAGTTGCCAGGCTGCTTACCAGCACGACTGAAGAAGGCAAAAAAATTGGTTTTGGTATGTCTACGGGCTGAACTGGGATTTGAACCCAGGACCTCTTACAAATTGGCGGGACCCAAAGCAAGAATTCTGCCACTGAACTATCCAGCCGTAATAGTCAAAACTAATTTATTTTGTTATATAATAACTTTGGTAAGCTCAAATGCGCGTCACGTTGAGGACGAAATGCTATCAACTTCCACGAGTCCCTTCATAGGTGTTCCATCTACATCCTCGCTTACCAGTTCTCGCTTAACACATTATTTCAATACAGTATTGGCATTCCAGCGTCTTCAGAGCATCATGTATATAGGACCTCTCTCATATAGATCCCACATCCTCAGCAGTATTTACCCTCAGATCTACCTCTTCCAACATTGCGACAACATGCTCTCCAGAGCGCCATTCCATCAAGCAGGATCAGAGGTCCAATATCAACACAAAGCATCCACTCACAGCATCATCAAGATCTACATTAATCTATCCACGATATCCCCCCAACCCTGACATAATCAAAATGAGTGTCAGAATCTACTATATGCCACACGCAACCTTCTTGAACTCGGAATCTAGGCGGCATTGAGAGGAGATACCTAGAGCACGACTACGTGTCGCAGCCCAGAGATCCAAGCGCAAAATCCTATTCAAGCTGTAGTTATTGTCAATTTGAGGCCACATCATGCGTACTTGCATAAGATATCCTGCAGGTAAGCCAGGAACGTCAGTTAACTGCAATGCGTGCCGCATTCTTGGCCATAATGGTCTCAGTCCAGACCTCACCAATAAGACGATGGAAAGAGCCTTTCGACTGATCGAAGGAACAAGTCGAAATAGCGAGATTCTCGCAACTTTTGAGACATTTGTGCGTTCTGGGTGATCTCTTTCATTTTTCAAGCTTAGAAAATAGGATCGGGTCTCTTTAGGGGACTGCGTCTAATGCTGCGTGACAAAATTGCTGTGCTATTCACCTCCTGCTTACACAATACCAGGGTCTGAGGAGGTGATAGTTGGATCTTAGTGTCGTATGTATCACATTCTTGGAAGACGAAAATCTGAGGATAAACACTGCATTTTTCTGAGGATCTAGGCTATATGGGAGGATGCTGCTATATACATGATGCTTTGCAGCTAGGATAGGGGCGGAGTGCGTTGGGATGCTAATACTGGATGGGATGAGTGGAACACTAATAAGCCAACTAGAATGTGCTCATATTGCAACACCGGCCTATCCTTTTACCGGCCCCCTATTCCCCAGCAACCGCATCGCATTCACCTCTCGATATCGCACCGACCGACTCCGCTGGCCAGCTTCTCACTAGTCGTGGCGTCAGCATATGCGTCGTGTTAGATGGCGCAGCTTCTTTGTAGCGCTGCTCCAGAGGTGAGAATGTTGTGGCCATTGATACAGAAAATGAGCTCCCTTACCCCTCAAAGCTTTTCTCCTACACCCTCCGCCAAAGCCTCCTGCCTAGACTTGCTCTTCGGATCGAAATAAGGCCTCTCTCCAAGGCCCACAACCCGATGTCCCTTCCTCTCCCCCAAGCCATCATAGTCCGGCGTAGCAGCATGATACACGCTCCTATTATCCCAGATCGCCAGATCGTTCGGATTCTGCCATCGATTTCTGACCTGCAAATCATGGTTTTCAACGATCAGCCTCGTGAACCATTCCAACAAGGCTTTCGACTCATCTGGTGCCAGATCGTTAATTTTCTGCACATGGTGTCCGACTGCGAAGACGGATTTCCAGCCGGTGACGGGATTGGTGCGGATCACGGGGTGCGTAGCTTCGAGGTTATCGCCGACGTTGTGGGGAGAGCCGCGCGGGGCGGTGTACAGTTTGAAGTCATTGTCTTCGGCAGCTTTATTGAACAGTGGCTGCGCATAGGTGGCATTAAGGCTTTCAAGGAATTTTTGGTAAGGTGGGGAGATACGGTCGAATACTTCGTAGCCGGACGCCCAAAGGGTATCTGGAGCGATGAATGTCAATAAGATGTCAGATTATGGGTGAAGAGGCAGCGTCCGCACCTCCGCCAGTCTTAGGCAGCTCGGTCAGCCTCAGAGCAGTATAGTCACTTGGCACAGGCTCAAATGTAATATCTGTATGCCATTGTCCTTTTCCACTCTGAGATCTCGTTCTCGGATCTAGCGCTGAGCCTTGGTAGATCTTCTTGGCTGACAGAGAACTGATAACGCTGATCTCGTCATCTTTTGTACCTTGTTCGCGACCGGAATTGGATACTGGATGTACGTGCAAGCCTGAGGTGCTTGGCTTGCCAGAGAGTTCTCCGAGTCGTTGAATCAGCTGCTTCTGGAGGTCATCGGTCAGGTTATTCTGAGCTCGAAAGAAGACAACACCTCGTTGGGATACTAAAACGATGTATCAGCGTGATGATGCTGGACATTAAGGGTTGAAAGGGCAATATCACTCGTGATTGCTAGGTCCCGTATCAGCTCATCGGAGTTGGGCGATTGGAGCCATGCGACAACGTCAACGTCCTTAAATTCACGACCGATCACAGGCGCTACGTCAAAGTATTCAAATTCTTCCAAGACTCCTTTGGGTTTTAATGGTCTCTTGAATTGGATTTGATCGAAACCCTCCTTTTCGTTTGCTTGTGGATCTTTCCCCACGTGACCATTGACTGCGAATTCTGAAGTGTTGGCAAAGGTTGCAGAGACATGTCCATCCTCACCATATGGTGCCATTGTTTGCGGTAGAGCCACCAAGGTTCATAAAGGAACTAAGGCTTTGAGTTGACAATAAATATATTAATGGGACTTTATATTGATCTTTCGTGAAGAGAAATTGAACGGGAGTATATTTGCAGGATAGCAACGGACGACGCCCTTTTCCTATCAATTATCGATTGGCGTTGCATGATGCAGGTCCTTTCAGCCTTTTATATGCCAGTACAGACTGCTTGATCACTGAGGGGAAGAGGCTTGCATCATACATTAGCGGATGGCGTGCTGTTCTCTATGAATGCACATTGCGGGATCTACAGTACTAAGCATTTGGTACCATGTAGATATCCAGCACCCATCAGAGTTGCGGTGGTCGAAGTCAAATCGGGATTTGACAGGCCCTGGGTAGAGGATCGTGGGGGATCGTGACACCCCATGCTCACCATACAAAAGCGGCTAGGCCCGCGCCAGAGCACGATATCTGCCCTTCTCAAGCGAGTATGAGTCATCTGATTCCTGAGCCAGTAGACCCACGCAAGAGGGGAGCAGTACACTCAGCTCAACACTAGAGTTCTAATACGCGGCGGAGAAAACTTGTACGGGACAGCGGTAGCCTTGTTCGGAAAGCTCGCCAATCTCGGCACATTACTTCCAGTGCTGGATCTGGTGGTCCATGTTAGCAGAAAATTTCATTGCCCGGGGTGAAGATTCCTGATAAGGGTCAAAGGCAAAGGCGTCATGTGTCCGAACCTGCACCCGGTGCCAAAATGGTGATAAATTGCGTGCTCCTCCGACCAACTTTGAGATCGTACGAAAAGAAGTTCTTCGCAGCAGAAGTCCTTTTTACTCCTTAATGTATCCTTCTTATAAAATAGTAGTCTAGTTAATTGATATGACTCGCTGTGAACGCTTATAAATTTCCTTCCCTTTCTTGTCACGAGACGAAGATGAAGTATATAGGATACATCGAATAGGAAGAAAGATAACATGAAACAAAGACTTCTAAAAGAGAATGGTAGAGGATAGTGTCGTAGGTGTTGACGTCTAGGATGGATGATGCCTCGCCTCAGGTGCTAGATTCTAGGGAGGGAGCTCCTAATATACTTGATAGATTAACACGATTACACCTGACGGTGGCAAGCTGATGGTGGAGCAGGGCTATGCTGATACTCCAAAAAATAGTGCATAAAATACGAGGGAGTGGGATGGAATACGATGGGAAAATAGATCCACGTAGATGGGGTAGGCGTAATGTTTTTGGGGTCGAGCCAAGCTCGATAGGTATCATGCCTGTGGCATGGTAGTAAAAGAACGACTTCACTGCCGTGTCTGGGGCAGCGGTAATACGCTACAAGGACCCCGCTGGTTGTTAGGTTAAGATACAGTTTAGTATCTTACCACCAGTGATCACCTTTTGGTCTAGTCGTAACGATGTCTGCTCCCGTCCTCGCTCTTGCCGTGCCACGATATGCTCATATTGCCACAGGAAACGGACGGAAGAATCTCCTGAGCCGAATAGGGATGATGGGTTGATTAGTTTATTCAATTGGCTTAAGGGTTGTCTAAAACGAGGTTTCTTTTGGTACTCATCTAAAGTGGTTTCATAGTGTAAAGGACTTCACCGCATCGATCTAAGAAAGAAAATTGAGAATTGACGCTATAGACCATGAATAGCTAATGGATTAATACACAATACCTCTCCTTGAGAGTTAACCCGAAAATTTTCGGTACCATCCCATCTCTATGATAATAACTTCAGTTTTCACCGAACGCCTCCGCAGTTTTTAATTGAAAGCACTAGCGTAGCACAAGGCGTAGAACCCATCATAGCTCATTAAATTAGTCCAATATGCGTATCATTCAGTCGTCATCATCGCCATCACCAGGCCTCCTCTCATTGCCCCTTATACCATCCTTACGTATAGGGATCTTGATACCTTGTGTAGCGAAGCACTTGCTCAGGGGGGTGCTCTCAATGACGCCGGGGAATTTCTTGGCAGAGAAGACATGGAAGACGTCGCTGAAGCAGGAGGCGAGGACGGGTGCGGAGGCCGTGTTGAGAGTTTGAAGTTGAGTGTGAGAGCCGACGTTCACGAAGTTCATCTTCAATCTGGGAGCCAGAAATTAGCAATTGGAGAGTATGTGCATAGTCTGAGAGTAACGTACCGAAATGATCCTTCTGTTCGAACACTGAGATCTTGCAATATGAACCAGACGCCCATTTGGTTGTCGGGATCGGTTAACTTGAAAGCACTCACGCAAAGGCTGCCAATTAGATTTCTAGTGAACATACCACTAGGGTGGGAGCGAGGATCACAAGAGCCCGAAGGTGAAAGAAGCGGTCCTTGACCTTGGATCATTGCCTGTTGGTAGGTTGTGGGTGTGATTGGTGTAGTTGTAGGGGTATTGTAGTAGCCTTGCTGCTGAACCTGAGAAGGTACAGGGGGAGGCGGGAGAGGTGCAGACGTTGACGATTGAGGATATTGGTGTTGATGGTATGAATTAGGCATTTGTTGGTAATTGTTGAGCTGCTGTTGTTGCGCACGCTCCCTATCATTCTGATACATAAGGGCTTGTACAGCGGCGTTGGGAATATAAAGAGACGGTGCGTGGAGATCTTCGGGAGGTGGAGGGTACGACGTGTGTGTTCCAGCGGAGATGGAGGGTGATGTAGCAGAGTGTCTTACGAGATTGACCTCTTTCGTTGCATCTGCTGACCAGAGATCGACGGTGAGAACGAAGTAGGAAGTGTCGATGTCACTGTGTACATGTAATGTCAGTTACCCTGCAGTTCTAATGCAACATATCCTATGAGACCGTGTGGCCAGAGGGAGCAACAGGGTAACCCAAGATCGGGAATACTGACTTGATGTCTAATTCTTCTTTCGTGGTAGCATCCTTTACGACGAGCCGAATGCACGGCGGTGGTGTGATTGGCCGTCTATCCTGTACGCACCAATGGCTTAGCAAAGCTGTATCTCTTGATGTTGGAACCCCAACGCAATGTATTGGATTAGTCTCCTCAATGATGTGTACCCACCTTGTCTCCAAACCCACACATGCGGGCTCTAACTGGTTGTTGCACGACATCAAGGCTGTGTATAATTTAGCGAGAGAGTTTGGAATTGGCCGGTATCATTCGTACCTGTAGATCCTTCCACGATCCATTGCACTTATGGGGACCGGTTCCGAAGGAGGTGCGGTGTTGGGAGGTAAACTGACGCTGGGTCGTACGGGATGTTGACGAAGGAGTAGGGTACGAGACCCCGTTGTTATCGTTGCCACTCATGATGCCATTGACATCCAATGGAGGTGGCGTCGTCATGGTATGAAGAGGAGGAGGGATTGGTGTTTGTCGTTGTGGAGCCAATGACATGGCCATGTTGATTTGGAATTAGAATGGTTTGACCGCTGCCTTCTCAAGAGGGAGAAGCGGTCTAGCTAGAAAGAGGCAAGAGCGATATGGAGCAACCTTGTTGTACAGCAGAGGTCGCCACCTTCCGTCTGAACGATGTCGGAGTTGTGGGAGAGAGAAGTGAATGCGACCTTGCTCGATAGAAGACTAAGCTTCAGTGTACGAGAGTGCTGAATGGAAGCTGAAGGATATGCAGAGTAGCTGCAGTGAGAGAGTGTAGTTGAAAATATATGTAGAGGCAATTAGAAGGAATAGTATAGTAGTTCTAGCAGCGTGAATGGGAGGGACAGAGAAGAAGAGATGGGGAGTGGTGTAGCGATTCAGCCCCTCGCCATAGAGCAAGCCCCTCCGCTGATCGAACCAGACTGCTGGGTTCTTTAAGCGTAGAGATAGCCTCAACCTTTTCCTTCAATGGGATAGTCTCCGGGCCTGAGCCAGGGGGGGGCTTTTGGCGACTACCCGCCCCTAATTGGCTGACCCCTCCCTCCGAATGCAGCCAGCAGGAGCCACAAGGGAGCCCAAGGAGCCCAAGAAGGCCTCCCGACAGACGACACCATTTTCCCCGGTCCCGCCTTCCCACCTCCTACCGCGAAAACCCCTCCCAGAAAACCAGGGAGCGGATCGCTGCTGCAGCTGTCAATCCTCCCGTTCGATGATCGCCGTTTGTAAATCTCGTCATTTCTCTCACTGATCAGTTCCTTATCCAGCCTACCACGACATATCTATCCCCAATCCAACCTGGTCCCTCTCTTTCTCTCTGTTCGTCACCATGCTGTCTGCAGATCAATCAACGTGGCCCGCGGCGGAACAAAGACCGCGCGCCGCAAAGCTTGACGAATCCACCATCTACCGCTTACTCGCAGGAGCTTCAGGGTTCATTTAGTGGGGCGATCTAGGCACTGCTTGGAAGCCGACATCCGAAGCATAGCGCTGTCATCACCCTCCATCATTCACTGCTACCTAGCTACTTTACCTTGCCTCACTTTACCTTACGCCTACCTGCCCAGTAGCATCTTCAGTCATGCACTCAGTGTCAGTCATATATGATGCAATCATGATGCATTTCGCTTCGTTTGTTCAGCGCCAATGTCTGATGCTCACTGCCATTCAGCAATCCTAGCCCCAGCGAAGAGCCACACTCCTCTATGAAGATCAAGAGAGATCAAAGGCGGGTATCTATACTACAACATGTCTGACGCCTCCTTCCCGAGACACAGAAATTAAAACAAATAGCAGAATTTACAGGACTGCTCCAACGCCGTGAGAGCGTCCGTTGCTCGTGAAATGCGTAGCCCTCGTGCCCCCATTTTCCCAGAACATGGTTACAACAGAAATCGCTCGCTTGCTGACTGTTAAAATGTTAAGACTCCGCTGTAAAGGTACATTATTTCGAAAAGTAAGATTATCATATCAATCCTTGAATGGACTCCGTGAGGAAAGCCCTGTGCGCCGAGGCTCCCTGTATTGAACGTAGATGATGCGTATTCGACTTGCTAGGCTCCAATGAAATGCCGTACCATATGCGGTGCTTGTATATAAGCGATGGAAGGAAATGTTCATGCGGGTCATGAAACCGCGGAAGGTGTGGAGGGCTCATGAAGCCAACTTGACAAAGTGTTTGTTCCATATCCAGCCAACCAGATTGTCGCGGTCGTCTTGGTTCTTTGCAAGCCAGAGCTCGCCCTTTTCACCAATGACATCGAAAATCTACGATACTTGTCAGTATGGCTTCAAAAAACCACTGCTCATCACATGAATACTTACCTCTCCAGCAACGTAGGTCAGATAAGGGTATCCCGCTTCTTTCCTTGCTCGATCAATATTGAATTCGTAAACACTTGCAGCGAGGAAGATCACGTTGAATGTCGGTGTTTGGCCCGTTCCTGGAGACTCCGTACGGGGAGAGTCAGACATGGGCATCGCGGAGGAGAAGAAGCCGGAGTATCGTGAAGACGGTGAAGGGGCACGAGCCTGGGAGCTTGTAGAAATTGGAGGGTATGTCATTCCGGAAGTCCTGCCAGGACGTGTCGACTCTTGGCTTGGCCGAGTCAAGCTAGGAGCCTCGGTACTGGGTCGAGATGGTGACGGTAGAGGCTCGGTAACAGTTCGAGGGTTGGCAGTTGATGGGCGTCCGGGGGTTGTATTGACGGGCGTTGTGCTGTTAGAGTACGTGGGGTAGCTCCCAGGGACCTCGGGTGTTCGTGGACTATGAGCTGAGAGTGTTGAGCTGGCCCGCATACGACGGTTATTCTCCAAGTATCCGCTGGAGGGAACTAGAGTAGTTGCGTCGGAGATTGGGAAGAAGCTCCCACTACCGCGACCACCGAAATCAGGCTGAGGCAGCACGGGAGACTGTTCGCTGCTCACGGAGAGGGTACGTCGTTTTGAAAGCTCCAGCGATGAGCCATGACGTGTCGTACTGCCGTTATCGCTATATAGAGTGTTTGAAGCCGAAGAGTAGAGATTCATCTGGTTGGCGACCTCATTCAGCATCGAACCATTGCATATTCCCAGCGACATGACCTGAGCATCAAAGAACGCCCAGTCACCCGTGAATGCATCCTCAATGTCCTCTAACCTGCCAGGGCCTTTCTGATCATCGATAGCCTGGCTTAGCTTCCTGCGCCATATGACCTGCCATTGCAGTTGCAGCTGTACAAAATTATTCAGGCACGCTTCGACCAGTTTTGCCGTCATGGAGAACAGCTTTGGCAATTCATCCTTAAGAGTCTCATTGAGTGCTGAATATTGTTCGCCCTGTTCAAGGGTTTTCTTATCCGGTTTGTCTCCTCGATCCTTGATGGACTTGAGTCGCGCATAGTCAACCACCCGTTTGTTACGTTTCTGCATGAGTTTTTGGGGAGTATCGTGGAGTTTCAGCAGGGTGTTCATGGGGTCGATTACGTTCTTGCGAACAGCCGCTATCTGGGACTGGTCAGCATCAACCATGGCTCACCGTATGGGAACTTACGTGGTCAGTCAGCGCAGTCATTGACATCTCTCTCGTGGACTGCCTGAATTTGCGCCACCTGCTCTCCAGCTCGGGATAGCTTGACTGCGCTACATCAATGTGTGCCTCCATAGCTAGTGCAAAATCGCAAAACCGGTTCATGAACATTTGAACGTCGTTGGTGTACATCTCGACATCTCTCATAACCACTTGAAGCTGGAAAAAATGCGAACCAAACTTTTCAGAGACTGCAGTGTAGGCTTTATCTTCCACCATATCAGAAAGGCCTACTTGCTGTTTTATCTTCTCAGTCCGCCGTCCGAAGGCTTTTGAAAGACCAATTCGAACGTCGGACTCCTTGCGCTTGCGTGTTTGAGTGACCTCTCCCATAATATCGACACGCCTCTTCATGTCGTTCATTCTCATTGAGATCCCTTTCATTTCCCGGGCAGCAGTGTCCAGAGCTGTGAAATCAGGGTGGTTTTCCGGCGTCACCTCCACAAGCTGATCCAAAAGTAATGGATATTTCAAGAGTCGCTGAACCGGCTTTACCAGGAGAGAATCGAGGTCCCATGCAGTTGTCAGATCACAAGCATACGCCCGACACTCTTTCAGCCATATCTGCACCTTGGGATTCTTCTGCAGGAATTGGAGCTTTTGATTGGCTGCGTCGTGGTTTTTAAGATAATCCGAATAGACACGTTCCATTTGAAGCATGTGATGTCCAAAGGCCTCGCCAATGAATGTTTGACGGTCTTTTTCTTCATCAGTAAGATCTGATCCATTGATCGACGACTGGTCATCCGTCGTACTGTTGTACGATGTCGCATTACTGATACGGTTGCTCCTCCATCGCTTCGCCTTGGACAACACATAAACTGACTTGGAGGCCTGTTTCAAGGCATCAAGAAAGCTGGTCGAGAAGGCAACTATCTGGTCAGAATTACTGAATAAGGTCTTCACGTCTTCTGCAGATATGATGATGACATTAGATGTGCCTCTGTATATATCATCGACGACCTTCATGTCTTGGCCGAAAGAATGCTCAGTGTCTACGAGCTCTTTGATGATATGTCGTCGTTTGGTGAGGCGCTTCTGATCAGGCGAAGGCGATGAGGTTTTGGAAGTGGCATCCGTTGAAGGTCCGTCTACGCTGGGTCGCTCTTGAGAGACAGTAGAGGATCCCGATGGTGGTATCGATGAAGCAACCGATCTAGACTGGCGATAAGGTTCGGTATTGGGAAGAGGTGGGACAGGACTATCACCAGCTGGGGTGACGGGAGGATAGATACTAGAAGGCCCGCGTTTACTGTATACACTTGGTGAAGGCGGTGACCGCAAAACTGTTGGAGGTGGGTACTCGACTGGTGGAGGAGGTGGAGAATGATCGGGTACGGGCGGCGGTGGTATAACAGGCGAGTCTGTTCTCTGGGGCTCCATAATGTTAATTGCAATGCCTAATCCTTCAATTGGAGGTAGCTCTGGGCGCGAAGTTGCCTGCCTTAGCTGACCATCCCGGAGATCTTGCATATCAACTAGCTCCGTCCTTCCAGGCCTCCAGTCTTTTGGAGGTATTTCAGGCCTATCGCCTGCAGGGCTGTCTAAGCCTTCGGCTTGCAATTCGAGCCCTCCAAGTGACGGTGACATATCCCAGTCATCAGGACGATTGAGACTCGCTCTTGCGGGTCTCATATCGCCTTCATCAACCTCAAGAGAGGTAGCTGGTGGCGTTTGCTCTTCACTTCCGCGCTCCATCCGTTCCACCATTTTCTCGTCGTAATCATCTCTGACCTCTTTCTCCGGCACCTCGGGCACCATCGTAGAGCTGGTTCGCGGTCTAATTTGATGCGTCGAAGAGTCAGGTGTCGTATTCGATTGTCGGTATCTTTCTTTCGCCAGTTCTTGCAGGTATAGTTGCGTTACTTTTTTTGGATCCCAACCGCCCTGGCGGGCCAGATCTGGTGATTGTGTGAATATTTGCTGTTGAAAGTCGTGCATTAGCTCCGGGCTGACAACACTTGGATCATGGTAATGATCCAGAACACGGTTTATGGTACTGTATGCGTCACTGTCCATGGTGGTTCGAGTTGTGTGAACTGAGCTAGATGGTGAAGGAGACCAGGGCTGCGGAGTTTGCTGGCTTCCAGTAGTGGAGGTAGAAAGATGAGCCTGCTGTTCTGGAAGCGGGGGTGAATGTTCATCTATCCGCTCCATCGGAGCGTCTCGCTCGTCCCGTGGCCTGGAAGAAGTCCAAGAACTCATGTTCCACAGACCCTCGGACCCTTCGCTAGATTGAGTGTCCGGCTCTTCCAACCTTTCTTCGTATTGCTCCTGAGCCTTTGCATTTTCGACTACGGGTGTATCGCCCAGCATGATTTGTATGGATTCTTGATCGTCCTTTTCCGAAGTTGAACCTTCGGTGGTCGTTGGTCTTCGAATGTTATCTGGACTAGGAGTTGAGTCCCGCATAGTCATAATGTGATCCATCAAACTCTGCTGCTCATACGAATGATGGCGAGAGCTGACGAGCGAGTCATCCTGAGGTTCATCATCAAAGAAGGTATCAACGGAGTCGGATGTTCCCGCAGTGACGGCTGATGTAGGTTCGGCATCGGATGGTGGTGTTGTATCCTTTCTTTGGGGCCGAGCTGGGCTTGAGGAGAAACGGTTGAATACCCCAAGCGTAGGCGAGTCTTCTATGCTCAAATCCAATACGGATCTCTCGGAGAGGTGGCTGGTATTGATGGTCAATTCACGTTCCATTTGCGGATTGTCTTCTACCGAAGTGCGGCAATCATCATGCAGGAGTTCTTGGGTACTTTCTGTACTGCGTTCTGAGGGAGCATTAGCAGCATCTTCTTGGGCGGGTAGGTCATCTCCGTTAGACATAGTCGATACTGCCATAGACTGGCGCTCTAAAGCCATAGATGCCCTCCTTTGCTCGTCTTGCCGCTCATTCTCTCTGACTGTTTGCGTGACCGCTTTTTGTATCTTCTCCCTTCTTGCTGCAAAGTCCACCCCTGCAAGCTCTGGTGGTTTGTACGGCTTTCTTTCTCGTATGTTCCGTGGGCTCCCATTGTCGTGAGGGGAAAAGCGGTCGACGACTCGAGAGCGCGACGCTGAAGTAGACGCGTTCGTAACAGATTGGCGGGGTCTCGAACTGCGTAATGGGGGAGACTTTTTTGGCATCGGGGCTGAGATGTAAGCATTCAAGCGGGGGCTAGTCGCAGGACGTTGTGTCGTACCACTGAAGTCGCTGCGCCGCGGCGACTTCTGCGGAGTATTTGATCTGGATTGCTGTGGTGGACTTCGTTGGGACTTGTTATGTTTGGATGTGGGTGCCGCTATACGCGTTGGGGACCTGAACTTAGCTCTTCCAAGTGCTGAGTTAGCCCGTGCTGATTGTGACGAATTGCCCGAGTCAGAGGTGGCACTCATTCTTCGAGTGCTAATCGGTATCCGTGATTGTGAATTACGTTTTGAGGTGTTAGCGGAGCTTGAGGTTGAAGGCGGATCCCGCGGCGGTGAAAGATTGGTACCGTATATTTTAAACGTTGGCGGGCCGGAAGGCGCGCCTGTGAAGTCACTTCTGGTCCGACGATGAATATTTCGGGGTAACTCCGGTATAGCCTTTTCCGTTTTTATCTCCTCTAACGTAGGCGTCGCTCCGAGATACCAAGCAGAAGGTGATGAAGGGGATACTTCCGGGCGACCTCGCTCTTGAGGAAACATTGGGTTTGGACTATGCATGCTGCCTTCAGATCCTCGTCGACGACGAGTGTTTGAAGGGATTCCATAGCCTAAATCAGGATTGCTAGGGCTCATTGCCAGAATCTCCCTAAACAACGGTCTTCTCGTCTGGCTATCAGGTAGATCTGTAGTTGACTGGGAAGCCAATGGCCTTGAGCCAATCTCGTCTATCCGTATATTCCGCTGCGTCCTTTTATATTTTGGGCTTGTCCTCACGTCCTCGCTTGCCCGCTCTCTCCGTGGATATGCGCGCGGAATTGCCGTTGACTGACCCGATGACGAGCCAATCTTGGCAGAGGCATACCCGTTTCGATTTGATAGAGACGATGTACGGGCACTCACGGTATGATGGCCACCAGGGCTCGCCGATGGTGACCTCGAGGTCGATCCATTGGGCAACGGTAGGGCGCCATCGGCGGTTTGGTTGAACCTATCCACCAGGTCCTTCAACGATGTGTTTCGTTTACCAATCTGCTTAGATAATGTAGGGCCTGTCTTGGTACCGCTTAATGGAGAGCTTTCTGCAGGCGTTGGATTATAACGTGAACCGATTTTCGTCGAAATTGGACTCGGTCTAGAGTGAGGCCCCGCCCCTATCATGCCGCCGTTGCGGTGTTCTATCCTTCTGTCCCCTTGTCCACTCCTCTTCCCTATGTGAATCCGATCATCCTCTTGGGGACGGCGGTAAAAGTCGTGTGGGTCAGGTGAGTCGTCTCTTGCGGTGCCGTTGGCACGAACACTCGCAACGTTGTGCTCGAGCGTAGAGGCCTTGGATCTGTTGGCCGACGGTGGTGAGTAGGTAGTGGCAGGTAGAGGTAGTAACGAGCTAGCTTTTGTGGGAGGAACTTGATTCTTAACTGTCGTTGCAAAGTTGTATGGGGATGATGAAGAGGTTGATTGGGTACCGTCGACTCGATCTAAGCTGTGGTGGGTGTGGTCCGTGTCGAGGGAGGACATGGTAATCCTGACGAGTCAGGCATCAATCCAGCATTACTAGCAGCGGTTCGAAAGCAGAAGCTTGGTAGCGAAAGCGTCGACGATGAAGACAGGGTGTGGGACAGGAAGTGGAGGTTGCGGCTCCGTGACTAGTTCCCAGTGTCGCACGATGGGCTTCAGAAAGAGCCACAAATAGCGGTGTAAGATGTCAACAAAAGCTGTCAGGATTCCGAAGTGCAGAAGTAGCTGTCGCTACGCGTCAAATAGGGTAGATTGTACAGACACAGATATGTCGTTGTCTGCAAGTCGGAGAGGTATGGTGAGGTGGAAGGGCTTCCTTGGCCGAGCGGCGGGAGGGCAGCTCCAATGAAATTGTCGCACGCTTTTTACCTCTACCGTCCACAAGCTCGTTTCTGAAACCTGAATCTCTAACAGGCGCTGATAAGGGATTGGGAGTTATTCGACGAGCAGAGAAATGAGCTCATCACTTTGTTGTTCTACGCACTGTTGACTTTATGATCACGAATTCTACTTGGGTACATTATTGCAGTGGTCAGTGAGGTAGGTAGTGAGTACTTTAGTACCAAGGGTAGTGGACACCCTGGTCTCGCTACCATTATCAGGGAGATCTGCCCCCGTCGTGATGGCAATCTTAGCCTCTGCCGCCGTTGTCACTAACTGCATTGACCGCCCGAAAATGACGCTGTATGGCTGAACAGGGGTCTCGCTGGCACTTCCCTACTCCTATTCTTCGCCCTCAAAAGCATAGACACCCGACCGTGTGGCTGTCAAGGCTGTCGAGCACTGCTTTCCGCATCTGTCTGTCGCCACGCCCAGAATGGTTTATTATAATCTACCACCCCCTAGCAACAGACCAGGAAGACGTTCCCATCTTTTGGCCTCATCATCAAGTGGAAGAGGAATTTCATTTTCGCTTCTTTAGAGCAGCTGTCACTCAATGAACACCCGTATGGCTTGCGTCTGCCTATACTGAAACTTTGTCTGCACCATATTGCACTAGCTAGCCATTTCTGCAGGAAAATTTACCTACTTCTCTTGTGGCTTGAGCAGACGACTTGGGTGCGTCAACCTCTTACCACCTTGCCAGCAGCAGCAACCATTACAGAGTGAAAGCCATAACATCGGCATCCTCCTCTCATAGAATAAAGTTTTCAGAACGCGCACCCACTGATGTCTCCTCTTTCTCTTTCTCGAGTCGTCTTTTCGAGTGTTCTGGTCCCCTTAAACCTGCCTCGGATGGCTTCCGGCTTCCGGCTTCCGATCGGCTTGGCTTTCCTCCAAATTTTGAAGTGGCAGCGCCACAGCGCGCTGACTTGCTGACTAATCCTTCATGTGTCGCGGTTGACGCGCTCTCACATGTTGTCAGTACCTAGGTACCCACATCTATGACAGCTTCTTTACCACCAAGCTACAATGCCCAAGCGTGTCTGACATTTCCATGGACCCTTCCTCTTTGCCTTCATCTACCCGTGCTCAGTGATGAAATGGATTGACTCAATAGGCAAGTATCAGATGTGGCCATCTCAGTAGCAGGTAAAATGGCCAGAAAGCGAAAGCGAGGGCAATCGACGACGCATCATTCTGAAACACCTTCCAAACGCCATAGGATCGATCTCAACTCGGCTGAAAAGAGTCAATTCAAATGTCCCACGTTACATTTGTACTACGTCCAAATATTGACATTGAGGAACCACCTGCTCGCAAAATTGCCCCCAACTTCAAAAATCAGGCGGCGTCGAATAGCATCGGCAGATGATCCTATGTTTGACAGAACTCTAGTCTGCGTACGAGATGTCAGAAAGGAATCCCCAGACCTGTTTCGTTCGAGAGATTTCGCAGCCTTCTCTCAACGTATCAGTCTTACAGCTGGTAGTAGTGGCGGGGCTCGCTCATCACAGTCAGAATTGATTGATTTCACCATTTGGCGTCTTTTCAACAGAACCCATTGCCATAATCATAGACCACCTCATATGCTTTGCCACGGCTATCAACGCATTAACAATCTACGGCACCCGGATGAGGATCAATGTGCAATCGCTGGGATTCCAGGACTTGTATCCTACTATCCCAACAGTAATGTCGACCTCTTGAAAGGTGCAGCTTGGACGGGGGTTCTAAGTTTACTCGGCAAGGAGGGCGATCAGATTATGCTAGAAATACTTCTCGATTGTGGCTTGTTTGTAGCCATTGATGAAGGTCAAGGCAATTACTACCAATTATCAGGTGTGACAGGCTCTAAAAACTTGGAGGTGAAAGCTCACAATATTTTAGGCACCCCCTTGACCGAGTTGACACCTCTGGTTTCCTCAAACCCACTGACTTTGCCCCACCAGTTGAAGCAAGCAGATTCGGCTGGTAGCAATACTCATGTATTACACAGTATTTCGCGGGAAACTGTCAATAGCTCCAGTGCCATTAGCTTCGTACGCAATCGAATGTTCTATGCACGCGCGGCATTGAACACGAAAGGCAGAGTCACCTTTGGTCTTCGCCACATTCGTAAGTTCAGAGAATACGCCACATTCTTAAGCTAAGAGGTTTTAGACGTATTCAATCGATACCCTGATTGTGACAACAAAGACCACACTATCCGGGTTATGAAGTATATCTTCCCACGGCAATTTGGCCTACATAACGTCTTTACTTCCACTGTCGACTCAAAGGAGACTGCTCAGCCTTTCAAAGACTATACTCTACGAGAACATGAGATAGTTCAAGTTGAACGCCGAGCTTTGCTCAAGCTAGACTCCGATATAACTAATCCAAGAACTGTAAAACAACGTCTACCGCAAAGGCTTCGGGGCAGCGCATTCGACCTCGTAAGAAAACTCCAAAAGTTGCATTCCCAGTGTTCATACCATGAGCTTTTCCAGCACTACTGTCCGAAAATGCAATTCAAAAGTCATGAGCAGGGCAAGCGAAACAAGGAAAAGCGTGCAAGCGCGGAAACGAAGACGTCCACACAGCCTGTCACCCAGGTTTTTCAAACTTCTTCAAGCTCAACTTCCATCTCAATCACTCCTAAACGACTAGTAGCGCCTTCTACCTCATCTTTTACCTCGTTGGCAACCCCTCACTCGGATGTTTCTGCCTTCTGTCGGGCTGTGCTCACTAACGTGATACCAAACCGGCTATGGGGTGACAGCGTACAAGGACTGGAGAATAAAGCGGTTATTATGCGCCACGTCGACAAATTCATACGACTTAGAAGATTTGAGAATATGACTTTGCACACAATTTGTCAAGGGTTGAAGGTGAATTGTCATCCACCAGCTAACCACGCACCGCTAACATCAACAGCTAAGTCACATAGCATGGTTGGTACCAGCCAACGTGAGACCTGCTACAAAAGCTTCAGATTCAGACATGCGGAAGCGCAAAGAAATATTTCTAGAGTTCCTTTACTATGTTTTCGACTCATTATTGATCCCTTTGATCCGGTCTAATTTTCATGTTACGGAGTCTAATGTTCACCAGAATCGTCTATTTTATTTCAGACATGACGTGTGGAGATCCTTGACTGAACCTACAATCTCAGCTTTGAAGTCGACGATGTTCGAAGAACTCAAGACGCCCCAAGCTAAGCAGATTCTTGATGCTCGCGCTCTAGGGTTCAGCCAAATTAGATTGCTTCCAAAGAGTAACGGTTTACGACCAATCACGAATCTTCGCCGACGAATCACGAAATTACAAAATGGCCGGGTCACTCTAGGTAGGAGTATAAATTCGGTCCTGGCACCGGTCTTCAACATTTTCGATTTCGAGAAGAGAAAACAGCCAACGCTTGTTGGCTCTGCACTATTCTCCGTTGGAGACATGTACTCCAAGCTCAAGTCCTTTGCGCAGAAGCGTCAAGAAGGGAGCACTACGGGAGCACGACTCTACTTTGTGAAAGCGGATGCCAAATCCTGCTTTGATACCATTCCCCAACAAAAGCTGATCCGGATTATGGAACAAATCGCTTCAGAGGATGAGTATCGAATTGCACGCCATGCGGAGATCAAGGCTTCGGATGATTGCAGTTTCGGCCATGCAAACACCATTCAGTCGAAGCCTGCTCGCAAATTCGTCTCTATGGCTAGGGCAGGTACAGCGTTCCCAGATTTTGATGAAGTGATCGGGCAAGGGCCCGCAAGGGAGAGAAAGAACACGATCTTTGTTGACGGCATTGTGCAAACCTCGCAGAAAAGGAGAAAAGTGCTAGACCTGCTCAAGGATCATGTGGAGAGGAATATCGTCAAGGTAGGGAAGAAGTTCTTTCGTCAAAAAAATGGAATACCTCAAGGGTCAGTCTTATCCTCTATGCTCTGCAATTACTTCTACGCGCAATTGGAGGATGAGAACTTCGGCTTCTTGGAAGAGAGCGAAAGTATAATGATGAGACTAATCGATGATTTCCTCTTGATCACTACGAACAAAGCGCATGCCAAAAAATTCTTGCAAATCATGCATGACGGTGTTCAGAGCTATGGGGTAGAGGTCAATCCGGCGAAAAGTCTCGCGAATTTCGAGCTCGTCATTGATGGACATCAAGTGCCTCTCTTGCATGATGGGGCTGCGTTCCCTTACTGTGGTAACATGATCAACACCAAGACCCTAGAGATATCCAAAGACAGGAATAGAAGAAAGGCTACGGGTATTGGTTGCCATTCCGCTCAAATTGATCATCTGCTTAGAAAGCGTAGTACTAGCCGATACCCTCACAGTCGATTCATGGAGAAAGCCTGGTGAAACATTCTATCGGAAAGCATTGAAGTGAGTGCCTACTTAGAAGACGACAACCTTTATTGACTAATGGGTCTTTCAGTGCCTTCAAGATTCAGACAAACAGAATGTTCCTTGACACGAACTTCAACACGCCAAATACGGTGTTGTTGACGATCTACCAGAATTTCCTGGAGGTTGCCATGAAATACTATCGATACGGGAAGTCGATGGTGCGCAGCAGTCAGCCGCATCTGCATCTTTTAATAGGTGAAATATTTCGTTTATTATCCTTCAAGCCTGAGCTGTGGCTAAACATTGAGTTTTCTTAGGTACCGTTCGCGATCTAGTCGATTTTGCGTTTGTTCTGGTAAAGGGGAAACATAAACTTCTGATTGAGCAAGACTACAGTTGTAATGTAAGCAAAAGCCAGGTTCAATGGTAAGTTTGCCAAGCGTTACCCCTGGTTACCCCTGCGTTTCTCCATGATTTCTGAGACGGCAATGCAACCTGCAATGCCACCTGGCTAACGGCAAGGGTGACACAGCTTAGCTGCTCTCGCTTTTCGCAGAGTCCTAGGCAGGAAACAGAGTAGGTATGGTGGGGTTATTGCCTGGCTTGATGATGCGCTTCATCAGTCGATACTAGTATTCAATACCAAAGAAGCGAGAAGGCTCAATGGGATCGCGAACAAAGGCGACGCTAGCTTTAGATGTTACAAGTTCTAGTCAATGTCGTCCAACGCGAATTCGCATACCGTAACTTTGTATGCCTAAATGTTGTAATTGGGTGGCCTGGTGGTATTTCGACCAGCCCCCCCTCTTCTGTGAAACCAACTAGGCAACCAGCCGCCAATCTGCAGAGCCCCACAACCCACTACCTACGATGCGCTGTGTTGAGAAACAATTGATATACGACGACAGCAATTGAACGTCGCAAACATGCGTGAACATATCAACAGTGTTTGGTGAAGCAGAAGCCGTTTGTATCGATCGACGCCAAGCAAGGCATCCCGTCATCTTTCGGCTAGAGGACCCCTGAAGCGAGATGGGAAAATCAACCGTCATTAATCCTGTTGGGTGTCATTCAACGTTCAGCTGCAGCTACTCAACACCAGACGTCCATTTCTATTGTACATATACTATACCAGTCGCTATCGCAGACTCTTCCCGACATTCATTGGATGAACACCATCTTTACCCCGAAAACGCGAAACAAAGAAACAGACATTCTTTCCTCACAACCGACCATTGGCTGGACTTCAGCTCCAGCTTGATCAACCGCTTACCTAACCAGTCAAAACATTCTCACCGACGCTCGTTAACAGACACCGCGACTGCAAATTACAATGAAATGAACTCTTTGGTCCCCGAGGCGCCTGGTTCTCCGCCAGGGTTGACCGGTTCCAAGTCTTCCAAGTCCTCCTCATACCATTCCTCCTCAATCTCTGGCGCTGACGGCATTCTCTCCGACGTTACTCACTTCGAAGATATTGTTCTAGACGAAGATAGGCATCCTTTGACTCAGGTTATACATGGCATGGAGAAGCCGTTGCGGCCTCTAAGAAGTGCTGCGGCAACCACCAATGGGGCGAGAAGCAACGGGCCAGCCATGGCCACGATGCGCGAGCTTACAAACATGGGGAACAGGATGCCATATCCAAGGCTGCAGACTTCAGTGAAAAGCCATGGTGCAGCGCACTCGCTCAACCTACCGAATGGTGCACCTACGAGAAGAGGCTTACGAAGCCCATCCACGCCATCGCTAGCTATTACAGCCATGAGTAATCGAAACCGATCTCGATCTCCTTCTCCCAAATCTCCCACCTCTCCCAACACTGCTCCGCCGGTATCCAGGCCCATATCGAGCCCCGTCCAACCCACAAGGCCTGGACCGGCTCCAATCCCACTGAAGAAGCCTCCTATCAGACGCGGCTCATGGCAACCGAGTCGGAAATCTGTAAAGGAGTTGGAAGCGGAGTATAACGACTGTGACGAGGACCTGCCCGACGATGCCAGTCTATGGAATGTACCACTTTCTCCTCGACCTCCAACAGAAAGGAACTCGATATCTGCCTCCAATTCCCCCATATTGTCACCTTGTAGAAGCCCAGAAAGGCCCAGCACCATTGGAACCGCTCTTGGTTCGCCTTATATGCAGCCCCCAAAGACTGCGCCAGTGCTTACTGCTAATTCACCCCTTTCCCACAGTCTAGATTCTCCACCTTCTTCACCACGAAAGAAGCCAACACGTGGTTCTTCAACCAGCGCTGTCCCAGATAACTTGGGTTTCCAAAGTAGCCGCACTAAAAGCTGGCATGTGGCGCTATCCGAGCTTTCAGAAGATGCTAAGTCGCTGACGGAAGCCTTCGAAAACCATGCTATAATCCAAGAACAGAGACAGGAGGAAGCAATTCAGAATGGCGATTCGGCTGTCAGACCAAGCATGGAGAAGCTGTCAAGAGCGAAGACAAGTATTGTTGAACTACCGCCTCTAAGGATGAATAACGTGATGATTGATCCCTTGCCAATTAGTAAAGAAAAAGAGAAGGTTCTAAGCCGGACAAGACCAAGCTGGTTGCCTCCCAAAAGCCAAAAGGAAGAAAAAAAGCACTTGAAGGAATACCAGCGCATGATGGAACTCAGCCTCGAAGCAGGTAAGTCGCAGTTTTGCCGTCAATCATATTCACAGCTGACATGCGCAATCTATAGAAAGAAGAAAAGCTGCGGAAGTCGCTGACTCACAGTGCGCGAAAGATGATACCAAGAGCGCTCTTCTACGGATATGGGAGGAACATGTGATACCCAATTGGGACCATGTAATTCGGGAGCCGCGTACTCGAGAGCTGTGGTGGCGTGGCGTTGCTCCTAAATCGCGCGCACGAGTCTGGCAGAAAGCAATTGGCAATGACCTTGCATTGACAGAGGTGACATACTCTAGAGCTTTGCAAAGGGCAAAAGACATGGATGAGCGACTGGCAAAGCCCGGAGCAGGTGAAGTTGGTAAAGAGAAGGCCTGGTTCGACGCCATACGGCGAGATGTCAAAGTCACGTTCCCCGAATTACATATCTTCCAGCCTGGTGCGCCGCTGTACAGCGACCTAGTCGACGTTCTGATGGCGTACTCCATGTACCGCTCGGACGTCGGCTACAGTCACGGAACTCATGTAAGCCACTTCCTATCCCACGAAGGCTTGGCTTGGCTAATCGCTTTCCCAGCTCATCGCTGCACTTCTGTCCCTTACTCTTCCTACCCCGGCCGCCGCATTTTTAACCCTCTGCAACCTGCTAAACCGTCCTCTACCACTCGCCTTCCTCACGGGCGACCCCTCCGCCACGGCAAAAGCCTATCAGTTGACCGACGGCCTCCTCTTGCATAAACTCCCCCGACTCCATTCTCACCTTTTCTCCGCCGCTCCTACGGGCCTTGGCCTCACAGCACACGAAGTACTCGAGCCAATGATGCGCACACTCTTCCTGGGTCCTGGGGAAGGCCTGGGCGTGGATATCGCAGCTAGGGTATGGGACGTAATGGCCTTCGATGGTGATGGTGTTATTATACGGACCGCAGTTGCAGTACTAGGGGCTCTAGAAGGCAAGCTGTATGGTGGCAGGGAGGAGGTGCTTAATGTGCTTGGGTGGAGAGGAGGACGAGACAAGGGGGCGTGGCAAGTTGGTATGGAGGAAGAGTTTATGGGAAGGGTACGAGCTGCTGGGAAAGAAGAAAAAGGGAAAGCAACTTCGTAATATCACGTGTAATGGTCTTAATGACTGGAATTGGACATACGGGCTTTGGAAATTGTGTCTTTGGCGGGAGTTCTGAATATTAGCATAGCACTGCGTCTTGGATGACTGAGTTACGTCGCGCCGATAGTTGGATCGGAATTTTCATACTGGCTTCGAGCCATGAATTCGATTTTTTCTTTCGTACGTGCCCCATATTCATCTACTACCACCTAGAAGTAATAGGGGAAGGGGGGGTAAGGTGGTAGGTGGACGGCCTGCCTACCTTAGGGCTCAGACCTCCCCCACAGGCCAACTTAGCGGCCGTTGTTCCGGCGATTGGGCCGACTAGCTACTACAGACGCTTGGACCACAATTATTTCAAGACATCATCGATCTCAACGACTATCTTCTCTTGGTATTTGTATAAATTTACACCTAGCCATACCGTTGTTTATAATTGGCTCAATACATCTCTCATACATAAGAGCCGAGGTATGCAGCGAGACGTCACAATGATCTCATAGCACCACCCTCTGTCTATCACCATCTCAACCCAAGACACCCCCCAAATCGCAAAACCCCAATCACCATGTCTTGGTTCGAAAAACACCTCGAGCCCATCCCCGCCCACCTCGCCTACCTCATCCTCTCCGCCTTCCTCCTCACCTACGCCCTCTTCTCCTCCCTCATCCGCAACACCCTCCACCTCTCCGAACCCCCCCTCGCCCTCCTCCTCGGCATCCTCTTCGGCCCCGCAGTCCTCAACATCCTAAACCCCACCCAATGGGGCCTGACCGACAACATAACGCAAGAAGCCGCCCGCGTAATTGTGGGCCTGCAGGTCTTCACCGTCGGAGTACAGTTACCGAAAGCGTGGTTTGGACGGCATTGGAAGAGCGTGGGGATGATGTTGGGGCCGGTGATGGGGTTTAGTTGGGTTGTGACGGCTTGTTTTGTGAAGGGGGTGTTGGGGACGAAGTGGACGACTGCGTTGGTGGTGAGTGCGTGTTTGGCGCCGACGGATCCGGTGTTGGCGGCGGCGGTGTTGGCGGAGAGTAGGTTTAGTAATAGGGTGCCGAGGCGGTTGAAGAATCTGTTGAGTGCGGAGAGTGGGTGTAATGATGGGGTTAGTTTTCCGTTTTTGTATGCGGGGGTCTATTTTTTGATTGAGGAGTCGAAATTGGAGGCGTTGAAGGAGTTTATGCTGGGCACAATGCTGTGGGAGTGTACGCTGGGGTTGGCCATTGGATTGGTAATAGGACATCTTTTCAACAGGGGTTTGAGGTTTGCGGAGAAGTGGGATTATATCGATCCCTCTTCGTTTCTGGTTTTCTATTTTCTACTTGCAATATTCTCGATTGGGATCGGGAGTATACTTGGTGTGGATGATTTCCTTGCTGCATTTGGAGCTGGATATGGCTTCGCATGGGACGGTTGGTTCGCCAAGAAAACAAAGGAGACGCATTTACCTAATATTCTGGATCTAATCCTCAACTCCAGCATGTTCGTCTACTTCGGCGCTATCATCCCCTGGGGTCATTTTACTCCAGGAGGAGAATATACACAAAATATCACACCTGGCCGCCTTATCGCTCTTCTCGTTCTCATTCTACTCTTCCGCCGCATACCAATTGTACTGGCTATGAAACCCTTCATCCCCGATATCAAGACATACCGCGAAGCTCTTTTCTGTGGGCATTTCGGCCCCATGGGTCTTGGGGCGCTGTTCCTCGTTATCGAAGCTCGTGCACAATTAGAGAACGGTACGAGTCAACCATCACCGCATCCGCCTAAACATACGAAGCATAAGGAAGCCATAGAAACGATCTGGCCTGTAGTATCTTTCATCATACTCGGATCTACTATGGTTCACGGTTTGTCTGTGGCTGCGATTAGCGTGGGTAGTCACTATTCGAGGAAGGAGGGAGAGAGGGCACCTCTCATTGGGCAGGAGACTAACGGGTTGCATTATATGGTTCATGAAGGAGGAGGAGGGGAGAGTGAGCCGAGTGTCAGTGGGGACGAGGATCCTCAGGGTTGAACGAAATGTTTCCACTCCCTTGGTGACTACGGATGAAAATGACCCTCGTTAGGGCGTTTCAATGATCATTATTGGCTCAGATCAGTCTATGAGGCGAAAGACCGTGTGTAAGGAGATTTCCAGTTTCTGAGGCCGAAATGCGCTACAGCCAACCAAGATACCAATATGCCTCAAATCCTCCATGAGCTCTAGATCATGGCTCCGTGCCGGCCTGTGCCTCGCCTTGCTCCGAGACCTCTTTCTTGGCGTCTTCCTCGTCGGAGCCCGCCCTCTTTACATACTCACCGCCAACTGCCTCTCCACTACTCTTCTCATCTTCCATCAGCTTTGGCGCAGCGATCACGCACCCAAACTCCTCCGCCCTCTTCGTCCTTCGTATCAAATCCTTACCCAACAGGCTCTCCGTCGCCCTGAAGGCCTTCGCCTTCTCGAGGATAACTTTCATGGCCTTCCTCTCCTCCGTGATCTGCGCAATCAGATTGGCCCCCTCCAAATGCATTTTCCGCCATTTTATGTTCATTCGCGCATATTCTTCTCCAGCGAGAGCGAGCTCGTTGATCAGCTTGAATCGTTCCATTTGCCTGGTTTCGGCTTCGATACTTCCTGGTAACGGTGGTGCGGCCACATCTTCCTGGCCTTGGACAGCAATGCGACGCGTGAGCGAGGAGATGAAGGCGCGATGGGGCCTGAAGTCCTGTACGACGGCCTGGCCCGTATCTCGCTTCTCTTGAAGCTCGGAAGTGAGTGTCTCCAAGGCCGCTTCTGCGCGTTGGGCTTCCTCTTCTAGTGCTTTGGCTCGGCACCAAAGAGTGCTGTATGTGTCGGTGAGGGTGGCCATTGTTTCTTCTATGGCGCGCTTGTCCTCAGGGCAGGTGGGGCCAAGGGTTAGGTGTTCGTCAAGGGCGGAGACCATACGGGCGGCTTGCTCGTAAGTGGCGTCAGTGGCAGGGCTCCTTTGGGATGTCGTCCAGCTGGTGACTGGTTCGTCCAAGGCGGGTGTCGGGTTTTGTAGGTTGTCGGACATCGTTGTGGATCACGAGGATGAAGTGTTGGTGGAAGTGGGTCGATGGGAGAGGTGGGCTATTTGGACAGGTAAGTCTATGAGTTATGTCCCATGGTACTATATTTTCATAGTGACGGAAAGAAGTGATTTCCAATCATCTACACCGAGACACATAATTTTATCACAATCAAGACTTAGATTTATATTATGCTCATCATAACACTTTTTTCCAGCTCCTTACCACAAGGGGAATCGACCCAGCTGTATATCTTTATCTGCAGGCAATCTATGAAGTTGAAGAAAAAGCAAAGTCTTAAATTCTGATGGCTATATGAGGAGAAAACAAAACGTGCAAAGGTGAGTGCGGGGTAGTGTTTTGAATCGGAGTGTGGAAAAGTAAAGAAGAAGTGACAGTTGAGCATTTGGAGCACTGGGTACTAAAGCCGCAAATTTACCGACTGTTCAATGAAATCTTGAGACTCACGAGCACACCCATCGACTAAGAGGGCAGAAGTCGAAGCGCGGTCGTAAGAATTGCGAAAAAGATAAGGTGAGGCGGTTGAGTCCATCCAGATCTGGTGGGCCAGTGGATCTGCCAGGCATGAGATTTTTCGAGAGAGGAACTCGGTCGCAATACTACCTTAATGTAGACAACATTCTCACCGCCGCGGAGTTGATATGCTACAACCGAAACAACTAGATGACAAGAATAGATTATTAACATCGACGTAGAAGGCTAATGATATCGACAACTAAGGATAATTACAGAAGTGTGAAAATCGCAAACATGATAGCGGACGCACTTGTCTCTGTTTAGGGTTACAAAATCTGGTTTGAAGACAAAAATTGCTACAATGAATTGGAAGACAAAGAAAAACAAAGCGACTCACAGCGAGATCGATATTACAATAGGATTGATGCCGTTGGTGATGAAGTCAACAAAGCAATGGATCTCGAGCTAGAGTACGTGTTCCCAACCTTGAATACTATGAGGGCGTATAAATCGGCAGACTCCTTGGACAATGCCTTTGTGGATCTTCGTCAATCCTCGACACACCAACCAATACATCGTTCGAAAAATACAACTACGAAATGTGCTGCCTCTCGTACGATCAACCGTCCTCACCTCATCTCTACCCTTCTAACCGAAATGCCAAATACCACGAGGTCCAGCGACCCCCGAAGGCACGGAGGCATCAGATGGAGTACAAGCCTCATAGTAAGAATCCTGAATGGGGATACACTCAACATGAAGCGCAACGTCGCCCAAAAGCCCGAAGCCAGAATGAGGAGCATTTCCATCGAGGAAGAAAGCCCGAAGCGAATCTCTATCCCCTCTCAAGCCATCCCATATCACCCAAGTCAACAACACATCCTCTTTCCCATAATAGCCTTATTCCCAACCGTTTCGCCAACCTCTCGGCCGTCTCAAGCCTCCACCCCGACGACATTCAAGATACCGCCATCGTACAACCCACAGCCAAATTGCGAGCCCCTCGCGCTCGCGTAACTCAAGTCGTAGATCGCCTAGCAAACGGTACCCCAGGCCGCCAACCAGACATCTTACGCCCCCTTCCAGCAGCAGTGCTCGAATACAAGCCCAAACCTCGAACAACCGTCAAGCGCCGCAAGCGTAGCGTCCAAGCAGAGACAAAGCACCGTCTCTCTCGCCCTTGAGATGATATGGTCGAATGGCCACCTGCACATAATCCGAATCGCCTCTCAAAGCCCTTTGATGACATGCCTGCATGCTATAGGGAGGACACTCCCCCTCCGCCACCGACTATTGCGCAGCGAAGACGGGAGAAGAAGAAAGCACAGGCGGAGAAACAGGAGCATATGCTGTGGCATGGAAGTTGTCCTCCGAGAAAGGAGCCGCCGTTTTTGAAGGAGCAGCTTGGCGCTGGTAAGGGGAAGAGGGGGCAGGATGTGTGGTATTGTCAGATGAGTTTGGTATAGGGGAGGGTAGGTAAAGAATAGACGCTAATTGAGTGTCAGATATAGAATGATTAGCTGAAAACTGCTCCTGGCGAGATATATAGCAATGTCAATCGATGATTTCCGAGCTGTGAGTGCCAGGGGTCTGAGAAGTATTGAGCGGTGACATCGTGAAGCACTAATACCGGGTAATGTGAATGCATCCATGCAATTGTATACTGACAACAACTGCTAGATCGGAAACACAGCATCTAAAAACAGAATACTCATCAGCTAGGCTCACGTCGCACATTACATATCGATCTCCCTCATTTTCCTACTCACCATCTCTATCCTCCCCATCCTTCCTCCAGCCCCCCCCCAACATCCAACCAACTTGGATTCCTCCCTCCCAGCCCCCATAAGTGTTAGAACAGTACCCTAGTCAACGCCCAAACCTCATTAACATCCACCCACTTTACATACCCACCCAAAAACCCTATCATCAGTGTCAACCCATTCGCCACTCCCTTATCACCCCGATAACAATCGGATATTGACTGGTGGGTAACCCTTGGCAATTCAGGCCATCACAACACAATGACCAGACACTATACGTATCTAAGGTTTTTTTCGCTTCCACTTCGGACGTCGCAGCAACGTCACCTCTTGAAATGGTGGTGAACATACCTACCTACTTACCAAGCCCGACCACCAATATACACCCAACGCAGTATATCTCTGCCCCGAGGCCCAATAAATCAGTATAAGAACAGCGCCTACTTCCTCCTCCCGTCCTCACTACCAACACCACCAATATCTCGGATATTGGGAAACTTTTTCGATTAAGCCATCTCAACCTCCTATCTCAACGATACACCACCTTTCCCCTATTATACTTCACGTCCCTCACAACCCTATGCCTCTGCTCCCTCGCCGGCTCGCCTACTCCCTTATTTCTTGCTTTATATTCCTCATACTCCCCATCAGTCCTAGGACGCGGGGAGACATTGCGGAGGTGGAGGGTATGGTCGAAATGCGGGTTCCTACCGGAGACCTTGCGGACTGCTTGGTGGGGTCTGTTGGAGGGATGGTTGGTCGGGCGGGAGTTGGGGCAACCCATGGTTAGTCGATTTTCTATTTCCTTTTTGGCTATCCACTTGATGTGAGCCGAGGATGGGATGTAGTCTGCACGTTGAGGAGGGTTGTGCGGGTTTTGAGAGAATTACAATGGCTTTATGAATGTGTGGCGGCATGGGTGGGGATGGGGAAGAATGGGATTTTGCCTTGCTGATGCATTGTCATTGTCTGATGAGAATGGAACAGACAATAAGAACACAGAACATCAAAGGAGTCGATGTGCATGCGACGAGGTGAGTACGATTCGATTGTTATTCCAAGACACCGATTAGGAGTATCGACTCTGGATACCACATCAACCGCCGATGCAAGAGGCGACACAACTTACAGTTTGCGTATAGATCCCACGCAAAAAAATCGACGAAACATGATTTCCAATGAAACAACAATGTCCAGATACTCACTCTCATACTCGGAACACCCTTTAACTATCGTCACCCCAGCTCCAGAAGCTCTACATCAAAGAAATTACACCGCCTTCCTCAGCTAGGACAACATCAAAGAATCCTTCAATCAACCCCTCAAAAAACAAAGTCCATTATACTGTCTTCCCAACAATCGCCACTCACGCATAAATACACAAACCTCTCCTCCCCTTCCCAGCACCAAAAACCCCCAGCATCCAAACATCCCACATCGCGCAGCCCACAAATCACCACACTCCATTTCTTGAACCCAAGAAAAACAAAAGAAATGGGCTGCGCACCCTCCCGCCCCACCGTTCACTCCGGCTCCTTCCAATCCGACCGATTTGTTATTTCACATCCTGAACCTTCTCCACGTTTCGTGGTCTCGCATCCTGAGCCTTCTCCGCGTTTCCTCATCTCCCATCCTGAACCTCCATCACGCCATCACCACCATTATCACCATGTGAGCGCACAGGAGAGACGAAGAATGCAGCAGATTGATACGATGGGTGTGAGGGGAAGAAAGGGAGGGCATTGGAGTGCTTATGGTCAGCAGCGGGGGAATTGGGGGGGGGCGATGAGAGGGTAAGGGGAATGAGGAATGGGGATGTGGGAAATGGAAAGGGGGGGAGATGAGAGGTTGAGAAGGGGGGGGAAAGGGGTGAATGGGGGAAAGCGGGGGATTGTTGGGTTATTAGACTTGATAATTAAGGCTTTTGGGTCCTTGAGAGATATCATGCTGGTTAGCCTTGAATTCGTCATTGCGTTCGATGGTATCTGAAGATCGTGAATGTTACAAATCAGGAGTGCAATTTAAATGCGACAATTTGAATCGTATAGCTGAATTTTCATACAGGTCTTGATGCTAAACATGCAAACGTGCATGCGACGGGTTAACCCGGGCTTGAAGAATGAAAATGTGATATGCATGCGACGATTTGTATCGCTGAAATTCCCATACAGTCTTGATGCTAGAAATGAAATATACATGCAATGAGTTAATTTAATGCTGAACTTGCATACAAATCTTAATATCACACGAAGAAAACAATTTCATATATCATAAATACATTACACATCATCATAACCTCCCTCCTCCCCACATCAAATCCAAGCCCCCGCCTGCCCCGGATACGGCTGATCAAACGGCCTACTCAGCCTGGGCGCAGCGCGTCCTTGATAATTAATTTTCCGGCTCGTACCATCGAGGATCTTGTATGTGGAATGGTACTTGGGATCTAGGCCGCGGGACGGGTATTTGGATGCTATGGTGGGCGGTCGGGCGGGTTGTCTTCGAGGTTGGGGTTGGTAGGAGGGGGGGGGNGAGGGGGGTGGAGTTGGCGGGGGGGAGAGGGGGAGGGTTTGGAGGGGGTGCAGCCCATTGTGTGTGGAGGTGGTGGGGGTAGGGGTTTGGTTGTGTGGTGGTTGTGGGAGTTTGATTGTGGTAGGGGGTAGGTAAATGATTTTGTGGGGAATGTTGAGGGGGACATGGTAAATGAGAAGGGTTATGAGGTGGTGATGTCTTTCAGTTTGTCTGAGTGATAAAGGGTGTTGTTCGAAAGAAAGGCTTTCGTACCTCATCGAACAAATGGAATAAAGCATGCTAAAGCTATTTGAAACAAGTGAAAGGACCTATGTCGAAATTGCTTGAAAGAAACCAAACAGACTGTTCTGAAGTTGCTAAAAGCACAAAGAACTATCCCCACAGCCTTTGGCTTTGTACCCAATGCCTAGTAAGAGCGCAAGAGTCCACGACATGATTGACACGTGACAAGCGTTACATTACCGACCAAGAGCCCTCACGCCGATGCGGACTCTATTAGAACGTCCTTTGTCGCCATCGCGAGACCTACTCCGTTCATCTCGCCTGCCTTTACCCTTTTTATCGCTGTGATGTCTACCATGATCGTCTCTATAGTGGTCAAGAGCCGCCACGCCAATGCGGACTTTATTAGAACGTCCTTTGTCGCCATCGCGAGACCTACTCCGTCCATCGCGCTTTTTGTGCCTATCGTGCCTGCCGTGCCTGCCGTGCCTGTCGTGCCTGTCGTGCCTGCCCGAGCCGTGACGATTGATACATGACTCAGTGACACTCTTCATAAACTGATGACTCTGGTAGAATGTCTCCCAATGGCTGATTGCATCAATACCGAGTGTGCGAACGGCACGTTGGTGTATAACAGTGATCATGGTAGAGAAATACTCATCATGCTCGTCGCTCCCTGAAACCTGGTCACATCGGACGGCGGCATAGGCATGAACCATCTATGATACGGCTTGAGGTCAGCATGGAGGGGGAAAAAGCTTCGGTTAGGAAGGGGGTGAAACTTACCTCATGTAGCAGTGTACTAAACATTGCCTGCCACGGGGTCTCATATACGGTATTCTCCATGAATATTGCTCTTGGATTTAAAAAAATGCGAGCCTGTCCCTTCTCCCCAGGGATACCATGCCATGTATCGCCCAATACATACATCTCTATATTGTGTGTTTTATTGGCCCAGGAGACAATGACATTACCATGCAGTCGTCCACCAAAGAACACGGTATCCAGATCTTTAAATGCTTTGACGATGATGTCCGGATGATATCTATAAGTGCGGTCACGGACGACATGGTCGAGTCGTCCAATAGTCTCGCGCTCATCCAAGGAAAGCCCGCGTCTCTTATCATTTTGCACCATGACTTCCTGAGTCGCCTCCAAAAGGCTTACAAAAGGGCCACTGTTCTCTGTATCAAACCGACCCCAGTGATGGAAGTCGAGTTCGCTTTGGCTGCAAGGGTAACGAGAGCCAGATCCTTCCCAGAATCGGTCTTGGGAGGCATCGTACAAGTACTGAGCATTTTGTTCTGCGGGAGTTGGTCGTCTCGGCGAGTGCTGACGAGGCATTTCCACCTTCTTTCTGAACTGGATAGTGGCACGGGCCCAGATACAGCAATAAAGTATTTCTGCAGTGATAGCTGTATCTATCCAAATAGCGTCGAATAGAGATTATTCTATGCGCGAGAGACATACTTATAAGGAGGGCCTCTATGAGGCGTTGCGACACAGAGTAAAGGCGTGTAGGACACCGCCTTGGATCTTATTACTTGTGGCGTAACACAATCACATTCTGTCGCTTCATGGTATCTGAAAAGGCAGTTTCCAGCCATCAAAGCAACGAACGACTGCGATGAATAAAGAAGAGTGTGACTGCGAAGAATAAAGAAGAGAACGACTGCGTAAAATAGACAAGAGAACGATTCGCTAGGAAAACAGGAGATTGATTCTCGTTGTGACCTACGGGTTCTGTAATCCTGATACCAACACTGGGATTGTGCAACATAAGGGACCCGGGTCCTAACGTAAGGGACCCGGATCCTGGTCTGGCTCCAAGCAACAATACCAGGCTTGCTCGGAAGTCGTACGCAGACGTCCCTGCTGTCTTCCATTAACCAGGACATTGCTAGTGGTTTTATCCTCGCACTATTGTTTGGTGATCTTGCTGTAATATAATGTGCTGCTTATCCCTGACAGGAGGGAGAGGCTCAAAACACTTGCTCGCGTCCAAAAACAAGAAGGATGAAGTCTAGTCTTCCGTAGATGTAACATGAGGTCCGTACTAGCGTGCCATATGCGGCTAGTCTTAGATCCGCAAATTGCCAAGGCTCGCCCCGATACACCTAAGGTATCACGCATACACGGATGGCTTTTCCTTTGCTTCCGGAATTACACCAAACTTGACATTGCATCATCCTCCTGAGTCTCCTAGAAGCTTCCAATACGTCTACTTTCAATTTGGGGTGCAGCTGGTGAGAGATTCATCGTGGACAGTGTGTCTACAGCATAAAGCGCCTCAGATTCCCAGTCCAGTGCACAGAAACTACCTTTTGACAAACAGTGTATCCTTATAATTATCTCCCTTGAGCATTGTTGCTTTCGCCTTTGCGGCTAAGTCCAGATTTCAAGAAGTGCTACTGGAAAGGCGGTGGCGCTCCTGGAGCAATCTTACCCAAATCTATCAGATCTGGTTTTTCAGAGGCTTCCTCCCTCGTAGCACCAATGGATTCCCTTGGCCGGATCCTGTGAAACTTGATATTCCTGGTGCAGCACCAAAAAATACGGCACGGGTTGTTGTCATCACGAGCCTATCTCGAGCTATGACGAAGATCTGATTTTGTGTTTTTCTGTCCTTCCAGTGGCTGAAATGCGTCCACCCCACTATTGCTTTNTCTCGCCTGCCTTTACCCTTTTTATCGCTGTGATGTCTACCATGATCGTCTCTATAGTGGTCAAGAGCCGCCACGCCAATGCGGACTTTATTAGAACGTCCTTTGTCGCCATCGCGAGACCTACTCCGTCCATCGCGCTTTTTGTGCCTATCGTGCCTGCCGTGCCTGCCGTGCCTGTCGTGCCTGTCGTGCCTGCCCGAGCCGTGACGATTGATACATGACTCAGTGACACTCTTCATAAACTGATGACTCTGGTAGAATGTCTCCCAATGGCTGATTGCATCAATACCGAGTGTGCGAACGGCACGTTGGTGTATAACAGTGATCATGGTAGAGAAATACTCATCATGCTCGTCGCTCCCTGAAACCTGGTCACATCGGACGGCGGCATAGGCATGAACCATCTATGATACGGCTTGAGGTCAGCATGGAGGGGGAAAAAGCTTCGGTTAGGAAGGGGGTGAAACTTACCTCATGTAGCAGTGTACTAAACATTGCCTGCCACGGGGTCTCATATACGGTATTCTCCATGAATATTGCTCTTGGATTTAAAAAAATGCGAGCCTGTCCCTTCTCCCCAGGGATACCATGCCATGTATCGCCCAATACATACATCTCTATATTGTGTGTTTTATTGGCCCAGGAGACAATGACATTACCATGCAGTCGTCCACCAAAGAACACGGTATCCAGATCTTTAAATGCTTTGACGATGATGTCCGGATGATATCTATAAGTGCGGTCACGGACGACATGGTCGAGTCGTCCAATAGTCTCGCGCTCATCCAAGGAAAGCCCGCGTCTCTTATCATTTTGCACCATGACTTCCTGAGTCGCCTCCAAAAGGCTTACAAAAGGGCCACTGTTCTCTGTATCAAACCGACCCCAGTGATGGAAGTCGAGTTCGCTTTGGCTGCAAGGGTAACGAGAGCCAGATCCTTCCCAGAATCGGTCTTGGGAGGCATCGTACAAGTACTGAGCATTTTGTTCTGCGGGAGTTGGTCGTCTCGGCGAGTGCTGACGAGGCATTTCCACCTTCTTTCTGAACTGGATAGTGGCACGGGCCCAGATACAGCAATAAAGTATTTCTGCAGTGATAGCTGTATCTATCCAAATAGCGTCGAATAGAGATTATTCTATGCGCGAGAGACATACTTATAAGGAGGGCCTCTATGAGGCGTTGCGACACAGAGTAAAGGCGTGTAGGACACCGCCTTGGATCTTATTACTTGTGGCGTAACACAATCACATTCTGTCGCTTCATGGTATCTGAAAAGGCAGTTTCCAGCCATCAAAGCAACGAACGACTGCGATGAATAAAGAAGAGTGTGACTGCGAAGAATAAAGAAGAGAACGACTGCGTAAAATAGACAAGAGAACGATTCGCTAGGAAAACAGGAGATTGATTCTCGTTGTGACCTACGGGTTCTGTAATCCTGATACCAACACTGGGATTGTGCAACATAAGGGACCCGGGTCCTAACGTAAGGGACCCGGATCCTGGTCTGGCTCCAAGCAACAATACCAGGCTTGCTCGGAAGTCGTACGCAGACGTCCCTGCTGTCTTCCATTAACCAGGACATTGCTAGTGGTTTTATCCTCGCACTATTGTTTGGTGATCTTGCTGTAATATAATGTGCTGCTTATCCCTGACAGGAGGGAGAGGCTCAAAACACTTGCTCGCGTCCAAAAACAAGAAGGATGAAGTCTAGTCTTCCGTAGATGTAACATGAGGTCCGTACTAGCGTGCCATATGCGGCTAGTCTTAGATCCGCAAATTGCCAAGGCTCGCCCCGATACACCTAAGGTATCACGCATACACGGATGGCTTTTCCTTTGCTTCCGGAATTACACCAAACTTGACATTGCATCATCCTCCTGAGTCTCCTAGAAGCTTCCAATACGTCTACTTTCAATTTGGGGTGCAGCTGGTGAGAGATTCATCGTGGACAGTGTGTCTACAGCATAAAGCGCCTCAGATTCCCAGTCCAGTGCACAGAAACTACCTTTTGACAAACAGTGTATCCTTATAATTATCTCCCTTGAGCATTGTTGCTTTCGCCTTTGCGGCTAAGTCCAGATTTCAAGAAGTGCTACTGGAAAGGCGGTGGCGCTCCTGGAGCAATCTTACCCAAATCTATCAGATCTGGTTTTTCAGAGGCTTCCTCCCTCGTAGCACCAATGGATTCCCTTGGCCGGATCCTGTGAAACTTGATATTCCTGGTGCAGCACCAAAAAATACGGCACGGGTTGTTGTCATCACGAGCCTATCTCGAGCTATGACGAAGATCTGATTTTGTGTTTTTCTGTCCTTCCAGTGGCTGAAATGCGTCCACCCCACTATTGCTTTCAAGTATCAATCACATCCTATTGAACAGCTTATAGGTGCTTATTCCAACGTGTTTCATAATCACATTACATCTATATCTATATCAAGTCCTTTCTATCCTTTCTAGTCACTTACGCAGCTCTATATAATAAAGGAAGCAAGAAAATAAAGAATCGCGAGCTGTCAGCTATATAACCTCAAGGGCTGATATCTAAAGGCCTCTAAAGCTCATCCGTAAGGAAACACGATTAGGATCCAATAACTATTACCTATATGGTGAGTCCCCTCGCCTAGGCGAGCCGACTTTTGGCCATCTTGAAGGGGCACTCTCCCAAGTAGTATGATTCTGCTATTTACCCCTAAAAGGTGGACGGCAGCCACTTATGGATACCAGGGATCTCTCAGCGTTTACAATATGGAGCCTCTACTATATGCCTTCCCAGTCCGATCAGACACCTTCACATATATACACAAGATCCACCCCTTACGTCGCGCAACGCTGAGCCTAAGCTCTTGTCTGATTACCAGTGTTCGCAGCGTCTCCCGCTAGTTGGAGCTTTTCCTTTAGCTTTACCGCAACTAGGTGACCAAGGGATTCCAATGACAGCGGGTTTCATGATGTCCAAGATTGTCATCTCGCGCCCAACGGTCAACCTCCACCACCTACTCATTTCACCTGCCATCAATGAGTCCATCTCAAGCTGCATCAAGTCTGAAGACCCATCGATAGGTGCATGTGGCTTGGACCCGAACCTAAGGACCTTTCGACCAATTTCTTGCGCTAAAAAATTCACACTTGACTCCTCCATAAGGATCTCCGATCATTGGTCATGGCAGATAGGAAATCAGCAATTCTGGTAGATGCTGCTGATGTGTCGATCTCTGAACTTGCATTTCAGTTATCATAGATCTCGAGCCGGCGGTCTCTATGCCAAGTTAGACGATTCTTGGCGTTACCTGACTTGGCTTTAACGTTCAAGCCCATAACAAGATGGCAGCTATTTCTTGTTTACGGCCAGGGAACTGCAGGTAAGGGCCGCGAATTTATGATGGACAATCTCATGAACTCGAAAAATTCTCTTTCGCCATGGTGTCATAAGCCTTGGACGGCTACTTTCCCCTTAGCTTGGGGAATTTCTGAGAGATAGCCGACGCCCTTGATAGCGCCAATGTCGAGAGTGGAAGCGGGAAGACCAATGCTATGTCAGTAGCGGCAAAACCCTTCGAGAAAGCAATTCGAAGCGGCATTGTTCGCCTGACCTGGATGCTCCACCGTGGCATGAAGAAAGATGGCGAGGAAGGAAGAAAAGTCCAAGTCTTGCCCTTCTAAAGCGTGATGGAGATTCAATGCACCATCCACTTTTGGTCTGGTGATATCGATCCATTGGTCATATTTCATATTAATGAATGACGCGTCCTACGTTCGCACTTAGTACTTGAGAGACGGCTTCAGGGGCAATGGCACATGCGCGAAGATTTCCGGCAAGATGACGACGCCTTTGATGGCTCAGCTGAAAGCGGCCACGTCTCTACGAACATCTTCCATATTCTCTATCTGTCCGGTGACGGCGAAGACCGAGCACCCAAGGCTTCCAAGCTCTAGCGAGAACCTGTGATCATCGGCAGTTGAGCCTGCTGAGCGGGATATGAATACGAGTGCTCTTGCCCCACGCTCAACTAGCCAAGTCGCAACGGAGCGACCAACCCCACCAAAGCTGCCAGTTAGGATGCGAGCCGCCTTGGAGCCAAAAGAAATATCGGCATCCTCGATGACTGTTTTTTGTTCGAGACCAGCTGCGGTGTATGTTCGACGTTCTCACAAGCACAGCCCTCGATTTCATGGGTGGGCTGGCAACAACCAATCTTGTCGAGACCTTATGCATGAATGCTCTTCCATTCCTCGTACCAACTGCGAGAGATGATCAGTTCTTGAAGTGCATGATATCTAGAAGAGCGGATCTCCTCAAGTAGGCCACCTTCTAGGTCCAAGATTGAAACAATGTCACTGTCGAGTCGTACTTTTCCTCCAAGCTCGATTGTTGAGACGTCACGGCCCCTACGCACGAAAGCATCCATCAGGGTGGTGGCAATGCTGTCGTCCGGCTTGTCACAAAGAATGCCTACTGGACTACAACGCTCGATGTCCCTTGTCTCTCAGTGCGGTCTTGAGACGGTCACGACGTCGCCCCGGTAAAGCTTCTAGCGCATCATAGACGGCTGTACTAACTTCTGTGAAACCCGCACATTTCAATTCTTGGTTCCACTGATCGGCTCCTACGTAAGGTTTGTCCGGTCTGTCGTCCGCCTCACCAAGCCACCATCCGGGAAGAGCCCCCCATATATAATAGATAATTAATCGCTCGCAACAATCCTACCAGCTCTGTCATTACCAAAATGACCGTCCGTTCGTAACAGAGGACGCAAATCTCCGAGCGTATCTTATTAGACGGGCGTAGGGTGGATGACGTTTGCTGCGAGGATCAAGTCATAACTCTGGCTCTCGGAAATCAGATACAGCTCTGAACAATCACTCGCTACACTCAAGGGCTGTTTCGCAAACAAATGGTGTAAGCATGTCTCCCCCCAAACCATACAATCCCCGCGATGGTTTTATCTTTTCGTCTCAACAGCGCCATCAAACACACCCAATCATCCCCTAATGTCTAGACTTCACGATATCGCCTAATGTTTCCCTTTTCGCGGGCTGATCTAATTGTTGCATAAGTCGGGAGAAGACAAGCACTGTCTGCTTCTATGAATGGGTAGCTTGCCTTTTTCCTCGCCATTGCCTTTGCGTGGTCATTTACACAAGTCAGGGAACATGAAGGGTTACGGAACCTAATTGACCTAAAGCGCTACATCTGGATCCATATCGTGACGCTATGGAGATCTCCGAAGCGACTGTGTAAATGTCGTGGAGAAATGAATCAAAGCTTCAGGCTTGGTAGTCTCAGAAACCATACATAGTTCGATACTTCTCGAGGTGTGGAAAGAGATGGAATCGATACGAATACCTGTAGCCAGCCATGTCGATTTCGGCAAAGGATACTGTCAAGATTAAGATAGGGAACGTGACATAGAAAAAATACACGAGAGTTATGAATACAGAGTGCCAGAATCCCTCAAGGACTCATGCGTACTTGGTTCATTCTGGTTCTTATACAGCGAATCAAGCACAGATGCTTCTGATGGCGGCGTTATGGGTAAATAGCAAAGTTCTGAAAAGAACTACTCAATGGCAAAATCACTTGGACTCCCCTTCGTCTCCGGTCGGCTCTGATTGAAGCGCCCCCGACATCATGTATCGTTGTTGCGGGTGCTCTTCTGTGCTGTGATGCAGCCCTTTATGGTTGCTCTCTTGACTTGGCGTAGCTCGATCAAGTATTGCGTCTTCCTGCTCCTCCTGCTCTGCAGCTGCTGTGAAATCAGCTTCAAGCGCAGCCATCCGATTGACAAATTCATCCTGTAATTTTTTCATCCAGGTAGCCAGTACTTTGCCCTGCATATTGCCCTCCCTTGCTTGGGTCAACTGCTCTCGTAAGCTCAGAATGAGCTTCCTTCGCCTCGCTAGCAGAATCGCTGGAGAATGCTTTTGGCGCTTTTCCATGTTCGAGGTGAGCTTTTTCGAAACCTCCTCGGCAACACGAATGACCTCTGGAGGTAGATCTACAACTTTGGCGAGAGCGAGACCGTAATGTTCTTCTTGTACAGCACCGTTAGCGACCTTGTAGAGCATAGTCATCTTGTCTGTTTCGTGCAGTTTGACCGAGAGATGAAGATTGACAACACCGTTGCGTTCAGCAAGTATCTTTGGCAGGTCGCGGAAATGTGTAGCAAACCAGACAAACGCTCCACTGTCGACTAGAGCTTCTGCCACAGCAATAGCGATACATAGCCCATCTCGAGTGCTTGTGCCGCGTCCGAGCTCATCGATAATGACCATACTTCGCTTGTCGACGTTGCGCAATATGAAAGCTGTCTCACGCATTTCCGCAGCAAACGTGGAGACATTTGCTTCGATAGAGTCATCCATTGAGACGCGGGCTAAAAGCTGATGGAAGATGGGAAAGGAAGCGTACGTTGCTGGTACAAAACATCCAATCTGCGCCATAACTGCCATAAGAGCATGTGATCTGATGTAGGTACTTTTACCACTCATGTTGCAGCCCGTGATGATCTGAAACCTAGTCTGCTTTGTAACATAAGCATCATTGGGTACGAACTGTTCTGCGTGGATCTTTTCTCGGATGGGGTGTCTGCCGCTCTTGACAGCTAAAGCCTGTGTCAACTCGGGCCTGCAGTATTCCTGCGTAGTCACCAGATGGGCGAAAGAAGCAAACATATCCAGTCGAGCAATTGCATCGCTGATTATGAAAAGGGGCGCAAGGTTCTCCCGAATGTTGTCTATCAGTTCTTGTATTTTCTGGTCGCTCATAAGTAAGACTTCGTGATGCGAATCCACTATCTTCTGGTTCCACTTGAGAAGGTCTAAAGTCTGGCATTCGATCACGTTCCTTTTCCGGAACACGTTAATAAAGACATCGGGCAGATTTCGTCCCTCGAGCTCCGAGGCATCGATGCGGATATAGTACTGTCGTGCTGTATCGTACTTCATCTCAAGAGCAAGTTCATGAGTACCTAGTCGTTGTTTAGCAATGCATTCACGACGAGCTACATAAAACTTACGAGCTAGATCTGTGACAAGCTGGAAAGCATCCGCATTGGCTTCCTTGTAAGTCTGTCTAGCGACGTCCAGAAGCCCGTTGACCCCTGCCTGAAGATCGAAGTATTATCAATCTGCCCAGATGATCTTAGATGAAGATATGCTGACCTTGACTGCATAAGTTCTCTGATTACGCAAATCGAGAGGCTGGCTCTGGTAGGTGATGTCTTCGTTAATAGTATCATCAATGAAAGCCTCAACCTCGGCGAATGCTGCAGGTGCACATCGCTAGCAGTTCGATTAGATGGTCACTGAGACATGACTGTGGATCTTACCTCCCGGATCTCCTGGAGCTGTTTGCTGGTAGTTCCAAGCAGCGCTTCGTAGATAGGTGGAATAGACTTGATGTACTGTTTGACTAGGATTACATTGTTGATAGATTGCTCCCAAAGTTGGATCGACGGTTTCATTGGAATGGTTGTAATCTGTTCCTTTCAGCATACTTGCAACGGCCAGGTCTGATATCACCGACCGCCGTCAGAACTCGGTCAACGTCCACGAATGCTTTGAGGGCTGTCATAATGATTAGTGATGGAAGCCATGGATAGTGCAAGGTTATACGACTACCCTGGCGGATTGCAAAGAATACGTCCTCTTTTCGTTCTAATTCGCTTAACGCGTCGTAGCGGCTTTCTAATTCCTCCCGGTTTACTGACGGCTGTAGAAGATTACTCCTAAGTACTCTAGCGCCCATAGGCGTTAGTGTCTCGTTCAAGAGCCCATAAAGACAGTCCTTCGATTTAACATTCTGCAGGTTCTGAATCAACTCCAGAGAGCGGATGGTCGAGAGGTCGATCATCATGGCCCCTTCCGAAGGCTCGTGCTTGATGCGAAGAGAATGGAAAGGAAATGAAATCGAAAGGACAAGTTCAACATATTTGAGGACCTAAAGAAACATTGATGTTTAGCAAATCAAGAGTGCGCAGAGGAAGTACTACATAGCAACACACCGCGGCGAAGCAGCAAGTTGCGTAGTAATTGCCTTCCAAAGACACCTTGATAGCTTCGACATCCTGCTTGAAAGCCAGACGCTGAATATACTCTATACCTGTCGTCTCTGCCCAGTATTTTCTATCAATGGTCGTGATACGGATACGAAGATTATTCTCAACGACGCTATCATGAAGGATGGTATAAAGTTTCGAGAAACTCTGTGCAGCAGTGTTCATGAAAAGTAACTCTGTTGGTTCGTAGACACACAACTTGTGAATAGTACGAGAATAAGTTTGAGTATCGGAAATCTGACAAAGAACAGCTTCAGTAGTAGACAGATTGACGAGGGCTAAGCCAACAATAGGAGAAAGCCCTCTGGACTCGCTGATTGCGCAGATGATTTGTTGATCACCTCCGCCTGTAGTAGACGTGGCAGTCCTTGGTCTGTTCCTTGATCTACTGGTAGTTGGTCTACTCACGCTCGTACTTGGACGAGGAGTTGCACGTCCGTTGTGCGGGCCACTCGAATTCGACGTTGTAGCCGACGTGTATGAGGTGGAAACACGACTCCCGCTAGCCATATCGAATCAGCCTCTACCTAAAGACGTTGTTGAAGGCTAATATCATGTTAGGAAAGAAAAGGATTGAGGTCGGTTCAATTAGGACTTTAAGGGGTGCGTAGGCGGTTGGCCCGCCTAATTTGGCGGCTGGAGCCTTATCGATATCAAAAAGTCTATTTGAATCCCAAATCTTATCTTAAAATTGTAAGAGTCACACGCAGTCGGCATTTTTGTCTTCTCAAGCACGACTGGCAATGGCAACTGTCTTACCTCCGCCGAGTAAGCGGCAGCGTACTGCAGTCGCCGAAAAAGCAAAGGAGCAACAAGAGATCGAATCAATACCAAACAACTTGGGAAGCATTCGGGTTCTGTTCGTTGACCAAGGAACTGGCCAGTCATCCGGGGCACCAGTGTCGATTCCAGTTGCAGATGCCACTGCAAGAAATCTCGAATTACTCCTGAACACTCTACAGAGGAACGTAGGTGGGCCCTAGATCACAAGTTGTTCTCACTAAATCCGTCGCTTTACGCTGGTACTGACTTCCACTAGGATCCTTCCGAACGAATACCCTACCGCTTTACCTACCACGCCGACCCATCTGACCTTTCCAAAGCCGTCGACATATCAAATGATCTCTACCACAGTCTTCTCAAGCCTGGCTTGAAAACCACCGAGGACTCAATAACCCTCCAATACACCCCCCAAGCGGTATTCCGTGTCCGCGCAGTCTCAAGATGCTCTTCCTCTATTCCCGGCCACGGCGAAGCCATCCTAGCTACATCGTTCTCCCCACGTTCTTCCTCCAAACTAGCCACAGGTAGCGGAGACTCCACAGCCCGAATCTTCGACTGCGACACTGGCACGCCCCTCCACACCCTAAAAGGCCATACGAGCTGGGTATTAGTAGTCAGCTGGTCACCGGACGACTCAACAGTAGCAACAGGAAGCATGGACAATACCGTCCGTCTCTGGGATCCTAAGACTGGCGAAGCATTGGGCACACCTCTGAAAGGTCACAGCAAATGGGTGACCAGCCTAGCATGGGAACCCTACCACCTTCAAACACCCGGCCGACCACGCCTCGCCTCTAGTTCCAAAGACTCAACAGTGCGAATATGGGATATAGTATCCAAACGCATAGAAAGCGTTCTAAGCGGTCACAAAGGCTCCGTATCCTGCGTACGGTGGGGTGGGACTGGGCGAATTTATACCTCCTCGCATGATAAGAGCGTCAAGGTGTGGGATGCTAATAAAGGGACACTAATACACACACTCTCCTCGCACGCGCATTGGGTTAATCATTTAGCGCTTTCTACGGATTCCGTGCTGAGGACGGCGTATCATGACCACACGGGCGAGATACCAGAGACGCAGGAGGGGCGGATAAATAAGGCTAAGGAGCGGTTTGAGAATGCTGCTACGATCAATAATGAGATCGTGGAGCGATTGGTCACTGCGAGGTATGTCCAGGGCAAAGTTGTATATCGAGTGTTTTTTCTAAATCAATGCCGTAGTGACGACTTCACAATCTTCCTTTGGGAGCCCACCTCGTCAACAAAACCCCTCGCTCGTTTGATGGGCCACCAAAAGCAGGTCAACTACGTCACTTTCTCCCCGGATGGTCTCCACATCGCCAGTGCTGGATGGGATAATCACGTCAAGCTCTGGAATGCACGGGATGGAAAGTTCATAGCTACACTACGAGGACACGTAGGCCCAGTATATATGACCTGTTTCAGTCCTGATAGCAGATTATTGGTTAGTGGGAGCAAGGATTGCACTTTGAAAGTGTGGGATGTGAGAACAGGGAAGTTGAAGGAGGATTTGCCGGGGCATAAAGATGAGGTTTATGCTGTTGATTGGAGTCCGGATGGGACTAAGGTGGGGAGTGGGGGAAAGGATAAGGCAGTTAGGATATGGTGTCATTGAAAAGCTATGGATCATGAGCGAGAGTTGTTGCCGAATTGTGCAGTGACTAATCCTTCCCGACGAATGTAATGCACATCAGGCGCCAGTCTTGGAGCTGCTAGTAACAATCCGAAGCTTGCCCAGCTCTCCGAAGACACAGCTAATCTTTCGCGACGAATGTAATATGCATCAGGACCCCCTCCAGGAGCTGCCAGTAACAATCCGAAGCTTGCCCAGCTCTCCGAAGACACAGCTAATCTTTCGCGACGAATGTAATATGCATCAGGACCCCCTCCAGGAGCTGCCAGTAACAATCCGAAGCTTGCCCAGCTCTCCGAAGACACAGCTAATCTTTCGCGACGAATGTAATATGCATCAGGACCCCCTCCAGGAGCTGCCAGTAACAATCCGGAGCTTGCCCAATTTTCTCAAGACACAATCGACTATGATGCGTCCCAGAACGCAAGGCTAACCACCGACATTAGTGCCTCTTGATTGGAAGTCGGTCCTACAGGTGTATTAGCGAAGGCCACAAAAGACTCAACTTGAAGTATTGCGTCAATCTTATATCGCGGAGTATGCCAAATTGATGAAAACGAAGCATAGGCTAGCGACCATCCGAATTTTTGTGCTGATGTCAATAATAGGGCAGTGAAAGGCAAGGAAAGGGCCAAACTCACGGATCTCAGCGTGCTGGCAAGCGGGTTGGAAGTTTCGTGCAAAAGGATAATATCCACACTTTGTCCCCAATGCTGCTTTGTACGCTAGAACCATGCATTCCGTCAGCTCGCCTGTAACATTCGACCTGAAGCCTCCGGATCGCACTTCTGAGAAGGCTCATATCCTTGAAAGACGTACCTCGCCAGCTCGCCTACGACATTCGGTCTGGAGTCACCCAGTCTGGACATTGTCCCTTGAAGCCTTTCCAAAACACGTCCTCAAGGAGCTGTCGGCCCACAGGATTTCCAGTCTCATCTAGCAGTTTTGCCTTTCTATAGATGCCATAGTCGAAATGTTTAATGAGCGGCAGTGGGTGACTTTTAATGAACCCGACGATCATCTCGACAATTCTCTTGTCGCAATCACCCAGGACAGCGGCCTGAAAGTGCTGGTATTTGAAACGTACTTTACAGTACTCGTGGAGGAGATTGACAGCCAGATATTTGTTCTCGAGGATGGCGTTCATCATGGCGTTGTCTGTTATGTACTCGGGACTCTTGGATATCTCTGCACCCCATTGCAACAGCCGATGAATGAGTTTCACTTTGGCCGGACCCCAGGGCTTTTGCAGCAATAGTTCGTTGGGGATTCGGACTAAGATACCCAGCCGGACACGGCGGTGATGGCGATACGTTAGGGGATTGATTAACCCTACTTTTGACTTCTGGAGCCGCAGCACCTCACGCTGCAACTTTCTTGCGAAACTGTTGGAGAACCATTGCGATCGCAAAACCAAGTTCTGCGCACGTTTTCGGAGTTTAGCAGTTTCGTCGTCTGCGTATGCGAAAGGACCACATGTGAAGAAGATTTGAATGCAAAATTGAAGTCGTATAGATTGCGAAGAAAGAGCCCGAAAGATCTTTTTATCCACCACGGCAAGAGACGGATTCTCGGAGTAGAGGTAAATTCGTCCTATGATCTCTACAGGAAAGATCTCAAGAAGACACGACGATGTAGACCCGTCATTTCGAGAAGACATGTTGCGAGTGAGGTGACCTTGAGATCGGATGCTGACTTGGATTAAGTAGTAGTCACCGCTCTATAGGAATGGTGTCAATTCGAAATTGGATATTGCCATTGGGCAGATCACAGGTGGACTCACTCACTTATGGTGTCAGACTCAAAGTCGCGGGCCGTAGCCCAAATTTTGAGTGCACAATTGGATCAAGTTGCAGTCACTGCTCTGTAGGTATGGTGTCAATTCAAGATCGAACGTTGCCATTAAGCGGATTACAAATTGATTGTCTCACTTATGGGGTCAGAAACTGAAAGTTCGCCGACTCTAGCCCAAGTTTTCGTCCCTTCATAAGTTCATGTCAGGATGAAAATTATGCTGTGATGGGAGGTTCATAGAAAAGGACCCCGAGCTTAAGCCGGTACACCGATGCATGAGACTGTGAACAGAATGTGAACAGAAAACTTTGCTGCATTATCACTAGATACGGGGGCGTGAATGCATTGCGCTACGATTATTGACTCGTTTTTCATGGTAGAAACAGCTAGTGCTGCACGGGGGACAAGACATATCCAAAACAAAGCGGCTCTGAAGCAGATATGCAGACATGCAGACTTTGCTCTGAATTATTAATGCGTAAGGGAGACCCGACAAGCTAATATAATTTCAAGCACCATTTCACATACAATGTTGTTCAAAGTGCGAGCAGAAAAGTAAGGTAATAGGTCGAGGCTTGGCGTATACCAACGCTAGTGACATTAGCTCACGCACATCCATAAATCCGCGACATCTGTCCTTGACCATCACCCAGTCCTCAGTCCATCAACTTCGATACGGACATTACCATCAGCAGCTTCGACGCAAGGAGAGTCGACGAGCAAGAGTCTGAAAAAGACAGAGCCCACGATGGACTACCTCCAAGAAGACTATTACCCCCCGCCACCAGGCTCCGAAGCCTCAGGTCCCGACCCTCAGCCATCTACTCCTTACCCAAACGACGAATACAATGGCATGCCCCCACCACCAGAAGGCGAATTTCCAGATCTTCCTCAACTCATGAAAGCATGTCAAGAACACGCCCGACGGCACGGCTACGCGTGCGTAACCTCAAGCAACAACTACAAGCGCGGCATTGCCTATGTTCGGTGTGACCGTGGCGGCGAATACGTCAACCACTGGCATCTGACAGACGAGACACGGGTGCGCAAGAACCGGACGAGGAGGCTCGTGGGCTGTAAATGGAAAGCGAGGGCGAAGCGAAATGCAGCTGGCAACTGGGTGTTGACGATGATGCACGACAAACACAATGGGCATCCTCCATCATCAAACGCTACCGCGCATCCAAGTCTGCGACAATTAGGGCCTGAGGCAGTGGAGGCAGCGCGGCAAGCATTCAATGATAAGAAGAGTCCGAAACAGGTGTTGGAGTTGTTGCAGCAGCAGTTCAATCCCGATGTCACTGCGCAGGATGTTTATAATCTCAAAGCGAAGATTAACCGGGCTGATTCAGCCAAGTCGACGCCCGCGAAACAAATTATGCAGAGGACGGATCTGGAGATCCCTACTGATCCTGCACTGCAAGGTATGGTATTTTAATCAATGGTCCATCTCGGAACCAGCTGACAGAAAGTACAGATCCAACCAGTATTATGAATACTACTGCTTCAGCCAGACCTGGACATAAGTGCACTTGCACCTGCTGTGATCATTGAAGTCCTTGACATCGAAACTCTCAATACATGTCTTCGTCCTCTTTCACTTATGACTATTACACCAGTCTACGATATACCAGGAGTTAAAGGAAACCAGGTATGCCTAGCAGTAATCTTTCTGCGGTTCATTGCTGTTCATGGAAAGCATCAATACATCACTCTAGCTCGGCGAAGCATGGGGTGCTGGAGGCATAGCTATCTTGTTGGCAGGAAGCACGGCATTATTCTTGACTTTTTGGCAGCACACCTACACAAACATCATTCTCACTTTGAGCCATTAAGAAATTAGCACTCCGAGCCGTCATCTAAAATCTGAAAATGTCAATGATGCATGGCGTTCATTCACGTCTCCTATAATCACACGCCTATCGTCTCATCATTGAATTTCCAAGAGCCATAACTCACACCACAAGCCCCATCACCACCAACCCACCCACAATCCCCCAATTCCACAAGTTCATCCCCGTCCATCTCCCTCCCGCCGCATTAACCAATTCATTCGCCACCTCCCTCGCATCCCCACTCCCACTAACAATCTGATACTTCACCCTCCCCACATTCTGCTCATACTCCCCCTCCACATTCCCCGGCGGATAATATTCACAAACAAGAAACCACCCCGTCGCATTGCCCCCACTAACACCATCGCAATCAACAGCTCCACACCTACACACATCGCACCATCAGCACACACGCTCCCCAAAAGAACGAAAGAAAAGTCTTACCCAACGGACGTCGTCCCCCTCCAAACCAACTGCGTCCAATGTCCCGTCCCCTCACTAAACCCCTCCCCCACATGATACCCCCTCCCCTCCCCTCCCCACCCCCCCNGTCCCGACCCTCAGCCATCTACTCCTTACCCAAACGACGAATACAATGGCATGCCCCCACCACCAGAAGGCGAATTTCCAGATCTTCCTCAACTCATGAAAGCATGTCAAGAACACGCCCGACGGCACGGCTACGCGTGCGTAACCTCAAGCAACAACTACAAGCGCGGCATTGCCTATGTTCGGTGTGACCGTGGCGGCGAATACGTCAACCACTGGCATCTGACAGACGAGACACGGGTGCGCAAGAACCGGACGAGGAGGCTCGTGGGCTGTAAATGGAAAGCGAGGGCGAAGCGAAATGCAGCTGGCAACTGGGTGTTGACGATGATGCACGACAAACACAATGGGCATCCTCCATCATCAAACGCTACCGCGCATCCAAGTCTGCGACAATTAGGGCCTGAGGCAGTGGAGGCAGCGCGGCAAGCATTCAATGATAAGAAGAGTCCGAAACAGGTGTTGGAGTTGTTGCAGCAGCAGTTCAATCCCGATGTCACTGCGCAGGATGTTTATAATCTCAAAGCGAAGATTAACCGGGCTGATTCAGCCAAGTCGACGCCCGCGAAACAAATTATGCAGAGGACGGATCTGGAGATCCCTACTGATCCTGCACTGCAAGGTATGGTATTTTAATCAATGGTCCATCTCGGAACCAGCTGACAGAAAGTACAGATCCAACCAGTATTATGAATACTACTGCTTCAGCCAGACCTGGACATAAGTGCACTTGCACCTGCTGTGATCATTGAAGTCCTTGACATCGAAACTCTCAATACATGTCTTCGTCCTCTTTCACTTATGACTATTACACCAGTCTACGATATACCAGGAGTTAAAGGAAACCAGGTATGCCTAGCAGTAATCTTTCTGCGGTTCATTGCTGTTCATGGAAAGCATCAATACATCACTCTAGCTCGGCGAAGCATGGGGTGCTGGAGGCATAGCTATCTTGTTGGCAGGAAGCACGGCATTATTCTTGACTTTTTGGCAGCACACCTACACAAACATCATTCTCACTTTGAGCCATTAAGAAATTAGCACTCCGAGCCGTCATCTAAAATCTGAAAATGTCAATGATGCATGGCGTTCATTCACGTCTCCTATAATCACACGCCTATCGTCTCATCATTGAATTTCCAAGAGCCATAACTCACACCACAAGCCCCATCACCACCAACCCACCCACAATCCCCCAATTCCACAAGTTCATCCCCGTCCATCTCCCTCCCGCCGCATTAACCAATTCATTCGCCACCTCCCTCGCATCCCCACTCCCACTAACAATCTGATACTTCACCCTCCCCACATTCTGCTCATACTCCCCCTCCACATTCCCCGGCGGATAATATTCACAAACAAGAAACCACCCCGTCGCATTGCCCCCACTAACACCATCGCAATCAACAGCTCCACACCTACACACATCGCACCATCAGCACACACGCTCCCCAAAAGAACGAAAGAAAAGTCTTACCCAACGGACGTCGTCCCCCTCCAAACCAACTGCGTCCAATGTCCCGTCCCCTCACTAAACCCCTCCCCCACATGATACCCCCTCCCCTCCCCTCCCCACCCCCCCACC